>OX411755.1:28328886-28835238 GCA_948252205.1 Orthosia incerta | reverse complement strand
CTTGGCCGGTATTTTTAGTATTTATGGCCTATTTATTTTCTTAAACATTTTGAAGGCTATGAGTATGAGTATTTGAGATTTTTTTGGTGAGGATTAATTTAAGAGCCTGATTAGGTTTACACCAAAATTTGAACAAGTTAGTTTGTTTTATTTATTTATTTATAATCAACTACACTAAACTCTATTAAATATGTACGTCGTCGTTTATGCGGCGCAATTATGTAGCGAAAAATTATAAGATAAAGATGATTTATTTTCCAAACATTTTTTTACATACAATAAGCATGCAGGATGTTCGCTTATTTAGCACTTACAAACATGTTTTATACCATCACAAAATAGAAAGTATACAGAAGGGCCACTTCCGCCGTTTCAAAAATTGACAACTAAACTTGACAGACTCACTAGGGATGCTACTATATTGATAATTAATTTTAAAAAGGATTAAGTAGTAAACACAAATGCATCGATTCGTCTAAACATACATCACATCATGCTACATGCCCTAGAGGGTAGAAAGAGCATCAAATATCCATTAAAGCTCACGAATCAACATACAACTAAGATTGGCGGGTTGAAGACGTAACAATGATCCCACCAAAAACATAAAAATGTGTAAAGGCACTAAACTCGACAAGAACTTAAATGTGAGAAAGGCACCAAGTTCGACAAAGAAGCATTGAGATCTAGAAGGGTGACTAGTTTCATAGCCTTTCCTTAAACTAAGCTGATTGTACATTGACAATTATTTCGTCTATGGACTTAAAATGATTTATTATTTTCCTAGGTATTGAGTTTTAACTTGTCATCTTGTTTTTTTTTACCTTTATCACTTATTAGCTGTTCCCCTCGGCCGCACACTCGTGGCCCAACCCACAGGACCCGTTTTCGGAATTAAAAATAGCCTATGCCACTCCGGCATTATGCTGGTTTCTACTGGTGAAATTTTTCAGTTAAGTAGTTTCTGAGTTTAACCATTATAAACAAAAATACAAACAAATCTTTCTCTCTAAAATATAAGTGTAGAAGAACTACAATAAGCATCCTTATTTCATTTCAGGCTTCCTTACATTGGCTGTACCTACATCGCTCACTGACGTGTGTTGTCTAGATTACGCTGTCCACCCTTTGCCGACAAATACACACCCAATAAGCTAAATTTAAAAATAATAACCAGCCAAGTACGAGTCGAACTCGTGTGGACCCGTGTGCCGAGTGTTCTGTAGGACTTAGAATTTTCGTTTAGGTTGCCCTGTAAATTATTAGTGAGGCCGCTTATACCTTAAAATATAAATTAATTAAACTATTCGTTACTATTTTTAAAACAAAAATGTGTTTTTTATTATTATTTTAGTTAAAATATTATTTAAGTGTACTTATGTTGTGTTTATAAAAATAAAAGACCACCGGTAGATTAGAATTCATTGATTGCAACCTGTTTAAATGCAATAATATTGTATTTCAATGTGGAGAAAATTCGCATATTCTTTAAATACATGATGGGGAAACATTCAATGCATTGAAAAATATATATACTCGTGACAGCCGCGACTGAGCTCGGTACAATATTATCCATTATTCCCTGTAAAATCATAACGTCAATGTGTGCGCGCAAAATGGCGCTTTGTTCGTAGTGGAGTCTGTCTGCGGCGCGCCGCCGCCTATCTACTCTGTAATACCATCCCCCCTCTAAAAAGCTTATTTTATTCACTGAAAACCGTGAATAAAAAGCACTTTGTAGCCGAGGAACGGGTGTAAGTGAAACGGAGGTGCTTGGGAATCACATTAATCACACAGTTACAAGGTTTTCCAAATCACATTGTAGTGTCACAGAGGTCTTATGTTAAAAAGCGCGCGAACATTAGCTCGGAGCTCCCTCACGGGTCGACGTCAGCCCAGTGGCGACGCTGTTGTGGAAGCTGGGCCAGGCTGCGGCGCCTGTCCCCCACACGCACTTACCCGAGGCTTGTTATAGATGACCCACTCGGAGTCGATGGTGAAACCGGACAGAGGCACGAGCGCCAGCCCGGTGGCGGCGCCGTTGTGGAAGCTGGGCCAGGCGCCGGGCTGGGGCGCCTGCTCCGCCCCCGCGCCGCGCCCGCGCCAGCGCCCCCACACACACACGCGGGGCAGCTCCACGGCCTCGGTGGCGGGGCACGGGACTGTGCGCAGGCTGGCCATGCCCCTGGAAACCACACAACGGTAATTCGTCATCATCATTTCAGACGAAAGACGGACACTGCAGAACATAGGCCTCCCCCAAGTGTCGACAAATTGACCGGTTCGGTGCATCTCTCATCCAGCGTATACCTGCAACTTTAACCAGGTCATAGTGCCGTCTAGTGGGAGGCAACGTCTTCCTGTACGCGGTCGCCACTCCTGAACGTTTGGGCGTCTTCGACCATCCGTTCTGCGAGCAATGTGCCCTGCCTACAGCCACTTAAGTTTTTCAATTCTTCGGGCTATGTCGGTAACTTTGGTCCTCCTGCGTATATCCTCTTTTCTAATACGATCACCCAAGGAAACTACGAGCATAGCCCTCTCCATTGTCCTTTGAGTGACTTTATGCCTTCTGATGAGTCCATAGTGGGCGACCACGTCTCAGACTTTCGACTTGAGGCACTGTGGTACAGTAGTCACAACGGATCTATGTCACTCACTTAAAGATCGGTGAAGTGAGAGTGATCCAGGGTGAAACGTATACATCTGCGTACCCCTTTAAAGCGTACCGGACTACCGGCGTGATGTTAACTTATGGAATGGTGTAAAGAATAATCAGACATGTGATTACAGCAATCCCTAAAGATTTGCTGTCGTTTATTGAAGAAGAACTGGACTCTGTTGAATATCTCCAAAGTTTTTCATCAAATCTTCA
The DNA here is from genome assembly GCA_948252205.1 of Orthosia incerta. Classification (NCBI taxonomy): domain Eukaryota; kingdom Metazoa; phylum Arthropoda; class Insecta; order Lepidoptera; family Noctuidae; genus Orthosia; species Orthosia incerta. Next base: position 28,832,363 of record OX411755.1, on the reverse strand, counting down.
CCAAATTTATATGGAACCACTTCGGGTAATTACTTTTTCAAACACAAAAGGAATTTTCAAACAAAATACACACACGTTTTCACAATTGACGGAGAAATCGGTGAACATACACAATAAAAACAAACATACAGTCGAACATAGAACCTCCTCCATTTTGGAAGCCGGTTAAAAATTAAACCCGTAGGTAGAAAAAGTAGAAAATCTCACCTAGCAATAGGCAACGCCATGGTCCTGGTACTGACGGCGAACAGGTACTTCTCCTGTTCCTCAATGAAGTCGTGATCGGACACCTCGGGCCGCTGCGTCAGATTGATGGTCACGGGGATCGAGGACTGCAGCAAGTTTATTACTTCTGTCATTCTGGAAAAGTGGGTTACGTTATAAATTTTCGAGGCACAATATTAGCACCTGGGCGACCGAGCTCTGCACGGGTGAAAATAGATTAAACGTCGTTTTCTAAAAATTAAACCTAGCTAGATCGATTTATCGCCCCGAAACCCCCCATACAAAATTTCATGAAAATCGTTGGAGCCGTTTCCGAGATTCAGATTATATATATACATATATACAAGAATTGCTCGTTCAACGGTATTAGATTACATTGCCCGACTTGACTTGACTAGATTCATAATGCCCGGGCATAATACATAGTGCCTTGATTATCTATGCAACTGTTGTAGGATAAGAGTATTAGAACACGAATGTGATAATTGTATCACACGAGTGTTAAATACCTAATTATCTACAGTTGCATACAAGACTTTATCTACACCCATGAAATGAATCCTCTTTAAAAGATTCTGAAACCATAGGGTGTTGTACAGTCTTGTAAGAACTCTATGTAAATTCATGGAAAGTTTAATTGCTGAGTATCTAATACCACGGGGTCTCATTGCTAGGAAAGAAAATTTGGTTCAAATAAATCTCACTAGATGGCGCACCAGGTTTCAATGGAGTCAAAAGCCTTCTCATAGTCCACAAAAGCAAAACACAGGGGCCGATTATACTCTTCGGACTTTTGTATAATTTGCCGCACTGTGTGGATGTGGTCTATGGTGCTGTATCCTCCTCGAAACCCGGCCTGCTCCGGTGGCTGAAACTCGTCGAGTCTTCGCGCTAGACGATTCGTGACGACTCTCGAAAACAACTTATAAACGTGACTAAGAAGCGAAATGGGTCTACCTTAAAATAAATAAACAATATTTCTGTAAAATAACAGGCTGGATGGAGAGTAAATGATATAATTGGCTTACAAATTCCTCTTACATTGTTTTTTTTTAACCTCGGTGGGAAACTTTCAAAAGGCTCCTGGACTTTGGGATAACTCCGGGGAGTATGGTATTTTTACAAACACCTCGGTGATCACAATCAGCACACGAAAGGGCCTCCGATACCTCTTAAAAGATCACCCTGGAACCCCCTCTGTGCAAGGCTTGTTACGGCACATCCCTGAGAACATGGAAAGGGGTCTCCTCTGATCCTCGCTGTGCACGGCAGCACGTGATCACGGTGCTACCGTCGTTACTGGAGTCCCTTGGTGAGAGGACGGAGTACCCGGTTTGAGCGTCCGCAACCCGAAGTTCCGCCTACGTATGATGCAGGTGGGGTTTCAGCGTTTTAGGCCTCGAGGCGGTTGCCTCCCCGACGCCTACTTGTCCGAGTGGGATCGGCCCTCTACGATATCGCTTGACAGCCTCCTCTGGACCATCACGGTCTCACAGAAGGTGGCCAATTCCCTCCAGTTTTAGCAGCATGGTCCTCACAACTGCTGGGAAAGAAAGGTTTCACCCGATCCTGGCAACCAAGACATGCCGCTCAGAGGCGGCACGACACTCCTCGATAGTGTGCTGTGCAAAATCGTTATATTATAAACTCCTCTTACCTATGGTCCCTCGGATACAGCAAAGTCAGCAGCTGCGTGTTGAGATGTTCCATGCCGGTGATGACGTCACAATCCTCAGGACTGGTCCTCGTAGCATCCATTGGCCTCTTCGCCAGCGTGTATACTGTGTCCTTCTCCAGAACCTCCAGGGCTATGACTGAGGAAAGGTTTGAAAGGAAAGTTAACTTTTTTGTAAAGTTTTCCAGCTTGATTTATGCTTGACAGGATATGTATGCTGCATGCCAAACATGATACAAGAATCTTCCCGTACGTGCCTACGCAGGAATGAAAAAAAGGCAAATATTTCGTCCCCTGTGTTAAATCAGGCAAAAAATAAGATAACTGGACTTAAGCCCAGTTTTTTTATCGCTAGTTAACTCAACGGCAACGATTTTTATCTGTATTTATTAGCTGTAAGTCTTGCATGTACTAAAATAAATTTTCTATAAAAAAATACATGTATCAATTGTTAGCCTCACAAATGCTCAAATAAGTTGGCGAGTATAAACGTGCTTTACCGAAATTTTAAACCACTACATATTTAACCATTGGTTGAGTTAATAACTGATCAAATAACTGGGCCTTATTCCTTTGGTCAGAGCACTATATATATTGAACATCACCACATTGTGAATCCTATCTGTGTATATTTTGCTATGTATTAACATTAATCTCACAAGAATTCAGAAAATTATATAGATTGGTATTTTATCAGGCGGAAAATACCATTTTGAGCCATACAATTTTTCATCCAATTCTGCCGAGGTTTCTTTAGTCTTCCTCTATTGCAAAAATCGACATTAGAATAGAATATAGATTATTGTACACAAAAAAGGTACACATTTATTTTACAAAAAAAAAAAAAAACATGGGTACAATGGCGGTCTTATATATACCATACAACCTATATTAAAGTCTCAGCCAGATTACAATAAAATAAAAGTCGTTAACACCTGTCTACCAATGTATTCCAATATTTCAAAATAATACGATAAATATGTAAAGGCAGTGTCGCTAACCCGATCAAAACAAACTTATTGCGGTGAGGGGCGTTCTTGACGCTTTCACTTGGCATGAAATTATTTTCAGTAATGAGTTATTATCTCCTAAACGCGTGGACCGATTTACATGATTGAGGGCGGATTTTTAAAATGGCCGTTTGACATATTTTCTATAAAAAAGCTGACCAGTTTTAAAGTTCCGTACCCAAAGGGTAAAAACAGGACCCTATTACTAAGACTCCGCGATCCGTCTGTCTGTCTGTCCGTCTGTCACCAGGCTGTATCTCATGAACCGTGATAGCTAGACAGTTGAAATTTACACAGATGATATATTTCTATTGCCGCTATAACAACAAATACCAAAAACAGAATAAAATAAATATTTAAGTGGGGCTCCGATACAACAAACGTGTTTTTTTTGCCGTTTTTTGCGATAATGTTACGGAACCCGTCGTGCGCGAGTCCAACTCGCGCTTGGCCGGTTTTTTATTCCTCATTTAAAAGTTGACAGACTTTTGACAGACTATTGAAAAATCCGGGTTTCAAACGGTTATAATGTTTCTAGGTCTATACCTTTCATTTGAGATCAAAATTATCAAAAACTCTCCATAAACAAAAATCATATTTTCAAGTTTAGTAATTCTACTTTGGTGGCGACCGCGAACCGGAAGACGTTGCGTTAGAAGGCCTCCCACCAGGTGGACCGATGACCTGGTGAAGGTTGCAGGAATCCGCTGGTTGCGGGACGCACGGGACCGGTCAATGTGGCGACGCTTGGGGGCGGCCTATGTCCAGCAGTGGACGTCTTTCGGCTGATATGATGATGATGATGAATTCTACTTTATGGTACATGACTTATATTTTTTTGTTATCTGGTGGAAACTTTACCAACATAATTATGTACCTATAGCAGGAACGATAAACTTACATTCCATATAATCTGATGCAGTCTTCATAGTATGTGCCACTTCAGCCTGGTGCGCTAGATCTTCCCTCATCACCAGATTGTAGGCTGCTGGTGGCCAGTCTGCAGGCGGCGAACTCTTGCAGCGGCTGAAGATTGTGAGGAGAAGCAGGCCTAGGGCTGGAGGTAGGTTGTCGATGTCTCGGAGGGTTATACCTGGAAAACATGTAGTGAAAGTATGTGAGGATCGTAGCAGGTGGAATTCTGTATGGTTCTTGGTTCCGTTCGGTGGTTTCTGCCAATGGAAAACCTTGAGTAAGTAAGTGAGCAAGTTCTATTCTTGCTGTTTGTTTCTAAGAAGTTTGGTTGTATGTTTCATATCTTGAAAACTGCTGAACTGATTTGGATGAAACTTGCACTATAAGTTGAGAGATACCTCTAATAAAAAAGAATGCTCACGATCCGATATAAAGTAGTTTCGGAGAAATGCGTGGACAAACATACATACAAACAAACATACACTTATGAAATTAGAGTAACATATGCAATGCCAACTAGAATACATACGAGTCGAATTGATTACCTCCTTTTTTTTGAAGTTGGTAAAAAGGGCGTGAGTTTTTGTATGTGTGTGATATGTACTGAAGTTATTAGAGATAAATTAGCTTCAAGTGTAATTCCTACAAAGGCCGTAACGAGGAAATAAGGAATATGGGCGTACGGGTGCCATACTTGGGACTGAGTCATTGCGCGACCACTCAGGCCTATTATAGTGGTACGCTGAAATAGATATTCCATGTCCGCTTTTATACGAGGTTCGCACTAGGTGATGGGGCCCGCATGGCGCTAGCTATGGTCAGACGATAACAGTCGGGGTGCAAGTGAATTTAATTGTATCCCGGGGCTTCGACTCATGGTAGAAGTAGGAACTTTTTTTACCCGACTGTTTATCAGTCTATGTATGTTTGTTCCTATGTGGCGTTTTAGAGACCAAACGCGTTGGCCGATTTTGACAATTCTTACGTCAATCGATTCGTCTTAACCTTGCGAGTGTCACTCGCTACATTAAAATTGGAAAATAGATACATGACGGATTTTGAGCGCCATATTGTGGGGACAGAATATTTTTTTTTCTTCCAAGCCCATCGTGTGGGGAATCAAAGTAAAGGTTTTTAAGGGCTGGTTTCAAAAATATATAATACTTATATGTTTAAATGTACCTAATTCGATAAAAATATGTTAACTATAAAGAAATAAATAAAAAAGTTAATTCAAAAAACCGGCCAAGTGCGAGTCGGACTCGCGCACGAAGGTTTCCGTACCATTATCGCAAAAAACGGCAAAAATATCACGTTTGTTGTATGGGCCCCACTTGAATATTTATTTTATTCTGTTTTATATACTGTATTTGTTGTTATAGCGGCAACAGAAATACATCATCTGTGAAAATCCCCGTTCCCGTTTTACTCTTTGGGTACGGAACCCTAATAATCTAAAAACCCGATTGCTTAAGAAACGAACTAAAGAGGCGTAAACAAGAAAAAAATCACCTCGCTTCGCAGTCGGGTTTTTGATTTTTTTAACTAACATTTTTTATATTTTGTTTTATTGACGAATAGTGGTCAAACGCGAGCCTTTAATCACTATCTCACTAGATGGTAAGCGTTAACTGTGGGGTTTTAGTCTGCTGGAGTCTGACACAACCCTCCATTCTCCCCAGACAGAGAGTATCCATGAGGATTTCTCCACGAAAAAGCGTCAGAACATACCTTTATCAACCGCCATGATAACCGCCTGGCAGTAAGGCGATGAGTAGTTGCCATTGTCACGTCTCGCGCGTGGGGTACTGCTAGCTGTCACAGTGTCGCGAGATGATATCGTTTGTATGCCGGCAGAACGACCACAGCCTACAGTTGTTAAGATCTGAAAATGTAATTAGAGTACATAATTATTATCAGGGCGAAATCCTCGAAGGTATGCGCGTATACACGTTTTACCAGTTATGTAAACCCCAAAAAGCAGAGGTTGTTACAAATGAATAGTACATTGTGATACAAGGGTTCCACCCTTAGTAGTAGTAAGCCTTAACAACTGTATTGAAAATTTTTCAATACAGTTGTTAAACATGGCGTACTTTCAGAGGCTATAATTATGATTCGAAAATTAAATCTTTCGCACAGGCATCATTCTGTTACGCGGTCGTGACTTTTGTTTACGAGCTCGATCATTAGTTTTGCAGTTGAGTTTTAAATTTATAAGTCAACTAGCTGACCCGCGGGGCTTCGCTCCCGTCTTCTGGCTACCCTGCCTATCCAGTCTACCCTGCCTATCCAGCCTACCCTCCCTACCCTGCCTGCACTGCCTACCCTGCCTCTACCTGCTCTACCTACTCTACCTAATCTACCTACTCTACCTTCTCTGCCCACTCAACCTACTCTATCTACTTCACCTACTCTACCTACCCTACCTACCTACCTAATAATTTTCTATCTATCACCAATAGTTTTCTCAGCGCACGCCAATGAATGAATTTTATAGACAACATTTTGCTACCTTGTTTTCTTTGTAAAAAAAATATGTCCAGTTGCAAAAACGCGACATTTAATGAACATTTTATTTTTTGTGAATAAACAAATCTAATTCTTTGATTTGTTTTTACTATTTCCCACAACTGTATTGAAAAACGTCGTGTGATACACCCTTGTATCACAATGTACTATTATTATGCTACGGAGTGGAATTCCCTGCCGGAGTCTGTGTTTCCTGATAACTACAATCTTGGGGTCAGTCAATAGTGAATAGGTTACTTCTAGGCAAGCGTGCTTCACCGTCGACCACATCATCGCTTACCATCAGGTGAGATAGTGGTCAAGCGCGAGCCTAGTATAAATTAAAAAAAATGCGTCTATATAAATTGGGTGTCAACTGAAAACCAGCGCTGGGTGTTTGAAGCCCAGGAAAGTTGGTAAACCCTTTTGGTATAGGCATGCTCAGCGCAATTTAAGATTGTACTTTTTTATTATTTGCAGTATGTATCCTTCTGAACGGCAAATTTACACTTACTTACTTGATGCAAACTGTACGGTGAACCCGCACATTTCATAATATTAAGTAGGTTAAGCTACATCAGCGTTTGCATACGCGCAATCATTTTAGTTCACTTGCTAAGTAAAATAAATCAGTGATCTTACTACACTCAACACGGGCGGTTTTTTCTTTATCACCGGTTTTCCATCATATCAATCATCGTGCACTTGAACTAAGTGTATATCCCTTCGTCGTACACAAACTATACTGAGTAACAAAAAAAAAAACTTAAAATGCTCAATATTCTTACCTCAATAATATCCCTGGACATATTATTAACCTCAGCCAAATACGGGTAGTAGCCCACATCTAAATCCAACAGCATTGCGTTCAAGTAAGCATACACATTAGGAGGGTCCCGACTGAAGTACACAGGCTCACACAACTTCTTCAGACTACCCTCACTGATCTGAGAATCATCTTCGTACTCCAAATTTAAATCCGTTGGAAAATCCAGCCAGTAATGATTTACATACATATCGAGTTTTAAATCCTTCGCTATTTGGTACAAAATGTTTGACAGCGGCCGCAAATTACTCCACAAAAGAGTATTTAGTTTTATTTCTTCATAGACCAAATGTAAAGAGTATAGAACTTGTAAGACATACGGGAATAAGACTGAGTTTGTATTGAATGAGTTTGATTTATCTGTTTCCATGCTTGTGCGTTTTCCTTTGCGATATCCATCAGAGTTAGGTATGGGTAGTTTCAGCATTGTTAAAGAATGCCCTATGGCTTTGTGCATTTTGGAGTTGAGGAGATATTCCCAGTCATCTGCGGTTCCATCGCTGGATGTTCTTTGTTTCTTCGAGGCGACTTCGGCATGGTCTATGACGTCATCGCTCTGCTTCGCGTGCAGTCGTTCCACGTCGTAGCCGATGAGAGAGAGGAGAAGATTGGAGAACATCAACCATTCCTGTTCGGGTGTTAGGTCTTGAGTGCCTGGTGCGTTTCGGACGCCGTACCATTTTATTATGACCTGCGGAAAAGATTTAAATTAGCTTACGGATTAAACTGGTATCTCACTCAAGCTTTATTTTGAAATGGCTAAGAGTTTCTCAGCTCTAAATTATTGCAGAATTAATGTGACAAATTGTCAAGCACGCGTTATTGTCGTGATTGGTTGAATGAATTTTCAGCAGCCAATCACAACAGATAACGTGAATTTAAAGGTGAGGAACTCGGCCCAAATGATGACTTCCTGATTTTGCTATTATAAAACACCTGTTGTTGTCCCTTAAAGACCTGGTACTGAAATATAACCCAGAGCTGGGCAAACGACACTTGTTCATTTGACGATTTCAAACTGATACTCGTCATTACAGGTTTTTTTAATGATGTTTTACTTTATAGTTAGTGAGTAATTGTTAGATGCGCAGAAGTCGTTTTTTAGGTCTATTTGGTAGTGAAGCGGGGCGCGTCGAATGTTCCTCGCGCGCGATTGGTTGCTCGGTTGACACAAGGTTCGACTGACCATTCGGGTCGCGTCCACGTTCCATTTGCTCTATGTGGTCGTTGGTTAGTTTGAGCAATATGCGCGACCTTATCCCCACTACGCCAAAACCTTGCCAATTTACATGCCGGGGACTATAGATCATCATAATCTGCCTAGCCTTTTCCCAACTATATTGGGGTCGGCTTCCAGTCTTACCGGATTCAGCTAAGTACCAGTGTTTTACATGGAGCGACTGCCTATCCGACCTCCACAACCCAGTAACTGGGTAACACGGTACCCCTTGGCAAGACTGGTGTCAGATCTTAAGCTTCTGACTACCCGTAACGACTGCCAAAGATCTTCAAATGACAGCCGGGACCAACGGCTTAACGGATTTCCGAGGCACGGAGGAAACTCGGTATGTTGAAATGGTCACCCATCCACGGACCGACCTCGTCAAGCGTTGCTTAACCTTGATGATCGACCCGTGCGGCTGTTATTATTTAGCCACGAGCTACGGGGACTAAAGATAACTTTTGAAAATTCAAAACGCCTCGTGGGCCAACCTTATTCCTCAACTTACAGTTTCAATCAAAAATTTTGACAAGATAACTACTTATCTGCAGAAACCAGACTAAACAACTCACCTGCATAGTAACATCTTTGGGCAGAATCGCCCTCAAGGCAGTATAACACCGAGTGACTAGCGTAGAACAAGTGAGGGGAGGTAAGGATATGCGATACATAGAGCCCGCCTCGAACTGCAGGGTCACGCGCGAACCTGACGCGTCGCAGAGCCCACATAGACCTGCAAAAGAAGAGAAAGCAGTGACAAGCTATTTCGATCTTATTGTAATAGGAATAAGATTTCTATTAGCATTTGATATGAAAGGATTCTGGATAATGCTTGTAGAGATAATCAACTTCAGTTTTTTAAGGACCGTACGACTGAAATTAGCATATCGAAATAGTTTTGTGGTAATTCCCCTAGTGGTTTTTTTTGGCTATTATGGTAATGATGACTTACAATTTTATTTTGCTGTCAATGGCACACATACGTAAGTCTATCAATGCCTAGTTGTGGCCAAATACTTTTCTCAAATAATGCGCGGAAATTAAAACTAAATAGCACCTAGAACTCATTTTTTCAAATATATACTTCTCGAAATCAATGACGAACAACGCACAACAATAATTATTCCCGTGTTAAAGTGTTATTTTTTTTTTATAAACAATTTTCTATATGCAAGCCAGTTCGAAATTTAAATAAAGCCTATGATAAGTTACCTCCTTGGTTGCCATGTTTAAGAGTAAAAGATCGTTACATTTTTAAATTACACGACGATATGTTTTCTATGTAATTTATTTGGCCGCTAAACCACGACAGATATGGATTTTCATACAACTTTTGCCGGCCGCTGTTCGCATGTCGATTTATCAATTTCGATTTATCTCGAAGAAGGTTGTCAAAATAATGCTCAAATTGCCAAGCATGTTGAAAAAAAAATTTCTTACTGCTTTACAAAATTATAAACCAACTAGTTTCTGCCAGCGGCTTCGCGCGAGTGAAAAGTGTTTTTTTTTATCCGAAGAGAACATTAAACCGGGATAAAAATGCCTATGAGCTATTCCAGACTATAATATATCTCTGTGCCAAATTTCACCCAGATCCGTTCATCCATTCTGGCGTGATTAAGTAACAAACATACATCAATCGAAACTTTCACATTTATAATATTACTGTAGAATTTAGCGCCTGCTTGGTTTAGCACTAAAATCTGAGTTGGTTGATTTGATTGACTTTATCTTAGAATGGTGGTGGTTTGGTTACTGATTTACGACCACTGGTTTAATGATACGCAATATGGTTTTAATGGTTATATTAAATACTAGTCAAAATAATGGTAAATGGTTAATCTAAGCTAAATTGGCACTAAGATGGTTTGATTCGAGTTACGCGATTGGTATCCGAACACGAACTGACGCTAGTTGCGATACATGCATTTATGGAAATGCACGCAGGCAATAGTGCTGAGCTGTTCGGTTGCGAATATTGTACCGAACAATTACTTCTTAGTAAGATAGCTTCGTGTCTAACTTTTATTTTTCTATGAAATACTATTATGTTCCTGCATTACCTTGCTTGCACTTGGCAAGCAATAAACACACATTAAAACTCACCTAAGCTCTCTTTCTGCTCAATCCTCGCAGCAGCTGAAGTATGGGGCACAGGCGACAGGAGATGTAAGGCCGAGTCATCGAAGGTGGAGGTTTCATTACATCTGCTGGGTAGCAAGCTGCTGCGGCGTGGGAAGGGAGACTGGAACGTGGCTTGGTGGCGCTTTGTGTACGGCGAGTCTATCAGGCGGGCCAGCACGCCGCCCACGTGCACCTGCCAAGGTGAATGATGTTATAAGCAGGACTTATTTTGGCTCGTCGTTCTAGACAGCTTTAGAAGATTTTTACATGGTGTGACTGAGCATTTAAGATAAATTAGGCTTCGCTGGTCATCTGAGAAAAAAGGAACATTTATGTATGTTGCTGTCACTGGATACAGCGAAGAGGACTATGACTATTTTATAGCAACCTTTCGACTAATTGTATCAACTTCACAGATAGTTCAAAGGGTTGTCAGACGTAAATTGCTAGGGAGTGGAATTCCCTGCCGTAGTCTTTGTTTCCTGATAGCTACAACCTTGGGGTATTTAAGTCAAGAGTGAATAGGTTACTTCTACGTAAGCGTGCTTCACCGTCGACCAAATCATCACTTACCATCAGGCGAGATAGTGGTCAAACGCGAGCCTATCGATAAATAAATAAAAATAAAAAATGACGAAAATCTATCAAAATTCATATTGCGAAAATCCATTACATGATATTCGGCATTCTGAATAACCTACTTTTAGAAGATTACCTAATCTATTCTTGATTACAAGAATTTAACCTTAAGGGTACACTAGTCGACGGCACGAACTGTTTTGTGCGCGGGGTTAAAATGCATTTTATATCAACCGACAACACGTGCGGAAGAGATAGATGCTGTGATGAGCAGTAGGAAGCTAGTTCGCATACGAATACACACTTTTGCAAATGTGTAGCGAAATGGATAATGATTTAGGACGAAACCGAGCGCGCGAAATTTTATAAACAGACCTTTGGCAGTCTAGATATCATGAAAAAACGACTAAATCTATATGTTCAAAAAAAAATATTTGCCTTGTTGAACTACTAATCTATCCCTGTATGTAGGCCGTTTTGCAATTTTCCGTCTTCTTTCTCTTCGTTTTAACGAATTTTTGGGTGCAAATAAACATAAAATATGGTGTTTATTTGCACCCAAAAATTCGTTAAAAATAGTGTCGAAATGTGGAACTTACGACGCTCATAACTTTCAATATTTTCATTTTTTACTTTTTGCTTCCATACAGGGCTAGATAATGATGAGACAAATTGATATCACTTTTTATTTTGAACGTACAATGTCAAACAGTGGAATAATCCCTAGACTACGTTTGTATGGAAGAATTTTCGACTAGTGTAACCTTAATTTTACATTTGTGTAAATAACTATTTACAGAGCCACCAGATCATTACCATGTATTATTAAGAGTATTGCTAGTTTACTTACCTTCCCAACAACATGATTGCCAGACTGCAAAATAATATTTCCAGCTTCATCAATCAACGCAATCATATTCAAATGATCCAACACCACAGCATCTTTAGCCAACACCGTGGAAACCGCTCCAACCATCAGATTGGTCTTAGACGTCTGTCCGAGAGAATGAGACCGTTGCAACCTCACTATTTGTAGCCTACTCACACCTCCTACTTTGACAGTGAAGCAAAGGTAGTCGTGACCAACTAGATCAGTGTGTAAAAAAGTCTTCATGTCACTTGTGGACTCAATAGGATCTCTTCGTATAGTTTGAGTGTCCGTCCAAATATGGTCCAAACAGATATCCGGATACAAAGGCAGTGATGGAGGATTCTGCAGACCATTGTTAGGCATAATGGAAGTGTATGATGCTTGGCCAATTGAAGCATGGGGAGATAAACCTTGTTGGTGGAATACGTTGGCCATCGGACTGTTGATTCTCGAACGAGACATTGTTGGTGTAGTCGGCAACTTCTTAGATTGGTACGGACTACCCAATCCAGTTGCCCAGCTGGTGACGTTTCTCTGGCTTTGCATGGGACTACCAACATAATCACATGATTGACTAAAGACTGTAGTGGTTGAGTTCATATTCGGACACATCAACAGACACTCATCACGGACAGTTTTCCTGATCCTCCAAAGCGAATGCGTTCCTAATTTCCAGTCATATAGCAAAATAATACTTGGGTTTGAACTAACAAACATAATTTGCATATCTCCATCATTGTAGTACTGTAACCCTTGTGTAGGTGACTTCATCAAAATAGGAGTAACTTCATCTAAGGGATGAGTTAAAGAAAAACAAGTTGGCAGCGGAACATCCTGGTCAAAACCAGACACAGATTCCTGACGTATCTTAGAACTCATGTTAAACGGAAAGTTGGACTTCGATTTTGAAAAAGTACTGTTTTGGGAATCATTGAATTTCGAAAAGGAGTTTGGAAGTATAGAGTTTAGACCCATAGGAGTTGCATCTTTTTCTAGTAAAACTCCATACCTCATCGGCCAGACTTTTTTCATTTGGAACGGAATGCTTGTAATGTATTCCCGTCCTTCATTGCTGTAGACTTTCATGCATTTATTGTCTATAAGTAAAATAGCTGGCATGATTTTGGTCTGTATATGTTCTGTGGTATCTTCAATCTTAATGTTTTTCTTCACATCTCCTATTTGGGTGTTCAAAGCGTCTATGAGCATGGTGTTTTTGATGTCAACATGGAAGTTGCAGAAAGCTGCGTGTTTTATGGGGTTGTCGATGGTGTAACACGCGATAGTTTCTCTGTGTTCAGGATCTGAGAGTTTTGTCGCTGGAGTGGAAATCAGTCCTAAAAAATAAAAAGATAATTTTAACACAATTATTTAAAACATCAAACTTTAACAAAAATTTCTGAGGGACTGTAAATAAAGAAGTTAGCTGAAGTTTTACAAGATTTTTATTAACTTTTTCTGTTATCTTGAGACATAAATAAATGTCTTTCAAAAACACATCTCTCTCTTTCTCCTTTTAACCCTCATTCACCTTACATGGAGAGTAGGTACTTAACACTGGATTTCCACGCCTGTATGCCAGTGAGCCTATAATGTTTCTACTTGTAAGACACAGGCTTCTTCTCTGTGAGAGGGAATGGGCCAGAATCTACCACGCAGGGCCAGTGTGGGTTGCTAGATTTCACATGTCTTTGAATTGATAAAATAAATTATATAAGGTAACCTGTCTGGGTTCGACCCACAACCTATGACTCTTCAGTTGGGTCCGTTACGACTGAGACACCTCTACTCTTCAATATCATATTAATTTAAGATATTGAAGTCTTATATTTCCTGATAGCTACAACCTGGGAGTCTTTCAAGTCAATGCCTCATCCTTGACTAGATCTTTGCTTACCATCAGGTGAGATAGTGGTCTAGCGCGAATCAATCAAAAATAGTAATTAAAAAAAAGAACTAATAAATAAAACACCTTACCTTTAGACCACACAGCAGTACACCCCTTTACGTACAACTCCTCTTCAAAAGAGCTGTCAGTTTTCGGATTTATCGCAGATTTAGAACTCTTACTCGGGCCGGAAGTCAAGTTAAACCTCTTGGACATATTACTAGAACTATTCGCGCTGCCACCGCGAGAGGGACCTGCAGAGTTCAAGCCTTCGGTATCCATCTTCTTCATCCCGCTGGTGAGCTCTGACTTGATGGAAATATTGAAGTCGTTCTTGAGGCGACTGGGGGCACGAAAGGACTCGGAGTTGAACTCGTATTTAGAGTCTTTTGGGTGCTGTGGTTCTTCTTCGAAGTCTGAAATAGACGTAAAAAGGTGCATAAATCAAAGCTTTCATAGTAAAGAAGCATCATGTCAGTTCAATCCAGTCAGTTTTCATCAATAGTTTGTGAACTGTGCTATTTCCTGCATTATTCCTACATGAAACAGTAGTAAAAATTCGGAATTGTGTCAAAATTTAATCCAAAACTAATCAGTTACTGCCGAAAGTGCAAATAATTTTTACAGGCACTATGCATTTTTAGGGTTCCGTCCATACCCAAAGGGTTAAAACAGAACCCTATTACTAAGACTCCACTGTCCGTCTGTTACCAGGCTGTATCCAAAGAACCGTGATACATATGATGTATTTCTGTTGCCGCTATAACAACAAATACTAAAAACAGAATAAAATATATATTTAAGTGGGGTTCCCATACATCAAACATGTTTTTTTGCCGTTTTTTGCGATAATTGTACGGAACCCTTCGTACGCGAGTCCGACTTGCACTTGGCCGGTTTTTTTAGGATAAAAGGTAAATCATTTTGGGTAGTTTTAACTGTGGCATTGTTCCCATAGCCTACCTTACAGGAACTATGCATTTTTCCAGCATTAAAAGTAGCCTATGGTACTTAGCATATAACTATCCATGAGGGCAAGAATTTCCATAATCAAATCAGGAGTTCTTTAGCAAATGTATTTTAAACAAAAAAAAAATAACCAAACAACTTGGACAAAATTGGTGTCCGATTGACAAACAAAACAATACCAAATATCAAAAACTACATACCATCACAACTTCTATAATAAACCTCCCGGATACACCACCACTCCTGCTCCTCAGCCTCTCGTGCCTCCAGCAGGCTCTCATCTTTGATGGCAAAGTTGGTGAGCTTATAGAGCAGAGAATTCTCCGACGCTGACGTGTTGTGTTTGCTGTAGATCTGACCCGGGTGCCTTGCCAGCACTGTTCTGCCATGTGGCACAAACTCCTGGATTGGGAATAGGAATATTTTGTAAAGTTACTAACAACAATTTCAACAACCATTTTTAAGTAAAAGGATAGATCTTCTGTCTATGTTATGGGGATTTGGTTTCTCCACTTAGTCCATCAGCTGGACCATTGTGCGTGGTCACGGGGTCTCATTGATAAATCATAAATGATTTTATTTCTGTAAGTTGGTTTGTACAAATACTACTCAAACTGCCAGACCACAATTAAAAACTAAGATAAATTAAAAATGAAAACAAAAAAAAAATAGTCCACATAGTCTTCACATTCACAATAATTAAAATAAAATAATATAATACTTTAAAAAGTAAATATTTTTGTCATTGCAAGAAACCCAAAAAAAAAGCATCACTAGATGGCGCGACATGTACTCACAATTCAATAGAATTGTGTGTAAAATTAACATTTTCTGGAATTGAACATAAAAAACTCTCCTAAGTACAAAATTATGGAATATTGGGCTCTTAATTCACATTTCAGAGAATATTTGAACGGATAATTTACCACTATGACCAACAAGGCATTTCGCATGTTGGGATTCGTACTAAGAGTTGGTAAGGATTTCAAACATAAGTCAACATTGATTCTTGTTTATAAGACACTTGTAAGGTCAATTCTTGAATATGCTTCAGCGGTTTGGAATCCCCAGTATGCAGTTTACATTGAACAAATTCAAAAATTGCAAAATAAATTTAGTAAGCACTTGAGTTGGCCATTTAACTCTGGAACTGATCATACACCTAGGCTTCAGAAATTGGAGGAACGTCGTGCAAAGCGAGATCTAGTATATTCATATAAAATTATCAGAGGCCAATCGGACTCCCCTTATCTTCTCAGCAAAATAGGTTTTGGATGTCCACGCTTAAATGAACGCAGGAGAACTCTCTTCCAAATTGGTTTCTCCCGAACCAATTACGGCAAGAATATTTTTATTAAAAGAGCATGTCGTCTGTACAATGACATATCTCATTTAAAGAAAATCAAGATTTAGATATTTTTCACTTTTCTCTACCCAAATTTAGGTTTTCCATAAGAAATATATTGGCATATAAATAAAATAATATAATGTTATACAATAATTGTAACGCGACGAAAACATCAACGCGTCATCAACATTCTCCACGTAGGCTTATTCCAAACGGATGGTAGAATCACCTTATTAAGATCCAGCCATAGTTGTCCCCCCAGCGACGCCCTGAGCCGAGGTTCAACCCCACAGGGGGTAGCCCTCAGCGTTATCGCTTAGGATTAAAAATTTGTGCCTGACTGGAGGCTATATAGCTTAGTCTCCACAGGGAAGCCCGGTTAAGTAGTTGTCAGTCACTTTGACCGAACTACGAGACGCCACAGAGAAAAAAAAAATAGTTTCAACCTTTCCTGTTAATTAGTACTCAATCTGATAGTTAGCTTTATTGCACCTACTGTAATAGATTATTTCTCCAACGTTTCGTCTTGTTATTGTAATTCTACCTAAGATTCAAATAAATAATTGTTGTTACATGAACTGTGGATTTACTTTATCACTGTACACATACCCCCCTTACATAATATAATATTAAATTGTGACTTCTTTGAACTGTGTGAACTCCTGGTTGTTGTTGCACTTAGGTTAATTTACTTGTATATTAATCTGTGGAAACTGTTTCTGGATTGTGTTGAACTAATTGTATGCTTATGTTTGTTATTGCATCTGTTTGTTTCCCAAATAAAATAAAATAAATAATTTAAAATTGATGCCAATAGATGGCGCATTTTTAAATTTCTGAGGCATTCCACTTTTTTTTTTTTTATTCTATTTTTTTTTTTTGAGTCTTCAGTGCACGAGGCATTCCACTTGATTATTAAAATTTGCATTGTAACACATTTTGGTGCAAAAAAAACTGTAAAAATGTGCAAAAAAATACTATACAATGAACCTTCACTGTATTTAAAGAAAAAATATTCACAAACCTAGTATACCCTTTTACTTGCAAGTTGCTGCTAACACCATCTATTGCCGTGAAACAGGATCAAACGCGATTGATGTACTTACAAAAATAACAAGATTAATCAGATGAAAAATGCTAGTTATGTCGGCACGGTTTCTTTGCATGGGATGAGGCATCTGTATGCTAGTATTATATTATCTGAGGCGTTGGCCATTGCGGCCATTTGGTGGTTATTCCAACCAGCCCACCTCCCTCCAGAAGTTAATTAGAGCTCCTGGTTTTCTCAGATCATTTGTGTAAGGATAGATCTTATTGGTGATGTTCTTCAAAATGGCCAGATACGTGTAACTGTTGTCCATGTATGACTAGATGTGTGAATATAAGTTAAGGAAAAGGAGTAAGTAAGGATCAAAGCAGGCAAAAACACGCAAGTTTATGTATGTATTATTTTTTATAAGCATCATAGTAACTTTTAAACCTTTTTTGTCTAAAAAGTTTAAAAGTCACTATGATGCTTATACTATGACACTTATTATTGCCATGACTGAGCAGCAGCTTAGACAGAACGTGAGGGAAATAATACTCTTAGGAAATAGCAGGATATTATGCATGTTCAACACATGTCTGCAAGCCCACATCCAAGCGCATATTCGCATTTGGAATATATAACTAATAAATGCAGCAATGCAGTTTATACACTGTGTGAATGCATTGTGGAATGCAGAATGCTAAAGAACATCGTAAATTTAATGTTTCCTTTCAACTTTTAATGGGTAAGGTTAATTCCAACAATGTGCTTTATTTTAAAACAGACAGTAGGAAATGTAGAGCTTAGCTTGTATAAATTATTGTCAACTTGGAAATCTCTTTTCCATTTTAATACCCATTAGAAATGATAAAGTAACTCTGTTTATTTTTTATGTTTTCATGTTCAACCAATGTTTCTATAATTTGTATACCTGTGGGCTCTTGTAGCTAATGTAATAATGTTATTGAAACAGAAGAAGTAGGCCTATTTACATCACATGTGGAAGAAAACGATTGTTGTAGCATATTAAGAGAACTATAAACAATAACATACCAGAGGCTCAGACGCAGCGATCATAGTATCTTCATCCAGATTTGCAACAATATTTGTAACTACACACACACGTGAGCATACAATTATGTTTTGGTTATTTTATAACACACCACAATATTGAGTTACCGAGTTTATTCGTAAGTTTTAAGATTTTTTAACGAACGAATTCCCATCTTCACAATTTTTGACAGTTATTGAATTTGACAGCCGCCGGTACCGGTAGCCCGCTGCGGGATTTACGCTACGTTTCGGTTCACTAGCTGGTCGCTTGTAATTTATAACAAAAATATTACGAAACAATTTTTAATGACATCAATTTTAATTCATCAACCAATTGTTTTTAAATCCAATTAAATACATTTTTAACATGGACAGATTTTTCAATACTGATGATGATGCCATCAAGCCGATTTCGGCCACAGCAACCGCATGCTCGGCATGCTCCTCATTTTGGTTGGAAGCTTGCTGCTTTGTCATTCATGGCACATAGCCTTCATGTGACTTGTTTTTTATCCAACTTTAGCCGAAAAACGCCGACCAAAAAGCGGTCAAGTCAAAACACCTAAAAGACATGTTAATAGCTGTTGGTTGTGAGTTATCAAGTCGTCGCGTTTACTCAAGACACCAGTTCACTCAGATTATACAGTAATTACTGTTTAATCTGAGCCAGTCCAAATAATTTTTATAACTAATCTTGATTCAACCCAAGAAACACGTGCGAGTACTTCCTTTTTAGTTACTATACTCTATGGACTACTTACGATAGCGTTAATCTGAATCCTAGTCTGTGAACTGTGTTGTTTATAAAGCGGTTTTTCCCCTAAATAGCTATTGTGGGAGTCTGGTGAGGTACGGGTAGATTTTATTGGCCCTTAGGCACGGTGGGGGCTGAGTCACCCGCGTCCGTAGGTGAGTACCCCTTTTGTTACCCTACACGTGGTCCCCGGGTGGTGCTAATCAGGTGACACTAACTGGTGGTAGGTTTCGGCCGAAGGCTTGCGACCACCCACCGAGCAAAGACGTACCGCCAAGCGGCCTAGCCGTGTTCCGGCACGATGCTCGGTGTAGCCACAAGAGGAGTTGGGTCGAGATAGTTGTGCCACTGCAGGATGACCAGCCTGACTCGCGTTGTTATGGGCCTATCGGGTGACTAGTCGCGGAGGGTAGCGGGATCCGAGGCACGGTGCGCCGCTGGCCGACCGCAGGTAGTTGGGGGCCCAAGTAGTGTGCCAGCCACACATGAAAGGCTGCCCCGCCAACTGTCGAAAAATCCCGGGATGCGCCATCGTGCTGGTTGGCGACCAGACGAGAGTGCCCGATGGACATTCCCGGGGGGGCTCGGGCGTCCCCGCAGTCTCCAGACTAGTCCCCCAATGATGGCGTCCGGACTCCGCGTGTCTGAAGGTTGCCAGCGTGGAACCTCATCTCACTTCCTTCTCCTCACCTTCCTTCACTCACAGCAATAATGCCAAGGAACAAAAAGAGAAAAGCTGAACAGCGGCAGCACTCACTCTCACATAAGGTGCACCTCAGTAACATCCGAGGTCTGCACTCGAACCTTGTCGCAGTCCATCACCACCTTGAGACTGAGAAACCAGCACTTTTGTTCCTTACGGAGACGCAGATCGGATGTCCGTCGGACGTGGCATACCTATCTTACCCTGGATTTACCCTGGAGCACAAATTCAAGCCACGTGCGGGTGTATGTATGTACGCCCGCGACGACATCTGCTATCGGCGTCTCCGTGACCTTGAAGACTCTAACTACTCAGTGCTATGGGCCCTGGTGGACACAGGTCTGGATAAGATTATCTATGCCTGTGTCTACCGATCGCATAGCGGTGATCTGGAGACAACCAGGATCACACAGTACCTGAGTGAGGCGGCTGATGTGGCCCAGCAACGGTACCCTTCCGCCCAATTAGTGTTACTGGGGGACTTTAATGCTCACCATCAGGAGTGGCTCTTCCCATACCAGTGCGCTGACCATGCTGGACGAGAGATGCGAAATCTTTCGCTGGCGCTTAATCTCACCCAGCTGGTGCAGGGGGCTACGAGGGTGCCGGATGTTGATTCGCATACGGCCAATTGCTTGGACCTTCTGCTGACAACAGATCCAGACCGATACTCAGTGTCGATTTCATCACCTTTGGGTAGTTCCGACCACTGTCTGGTGAAGTCTGTATCCGTCTACTCCCCGCCCGATCCCAGCCCGAAAGGCACCCGGCGGGTTTGGCGGTACAGGTCAGCAGATTGGGATGGGATGCGATCTTTTTTCGCATGCTATCCTTGGCAGCCCATTTGCTTCTCTTCGGAAGATCCATCGTCATGCGCTGATGCCGTGACTGATGTGTTGCGCCAGGGGATGGAGTACTACATTCCATTTTCTGACGTAGCGCTTTCCGGCGTTGACCGACCATGGTTTGGTGCTGAGTGCAACCGCGCAAATGCGGTTAAACACAAGGCTTACCTAGCATGGGTCGACGCTCGAGTGCACAAAGCGAGTGACGTAACTCAGAAGAAGAGAGCCTTCAACAGGGCTGCCAAGTCCTGCAAAAAGGCGATGCGAAGGGCACGTTTTGACCATATTAGCAGAATCGGGAACAAACTAGCTTCATACCCTGCTGGTAGCAAAGCGTTTTGGTCCCTGGCTAAGTCGGTTGAATCAAACTTCTGTCGCCCCTCACTACCACCACTGCTGAGACCCGACGGGTCACTGGCCCACTCCGCCGAGGACAAGGCAAACTTGTTTGCCTCCTTTTTTGCGGAATCTTCGCGTCTGAACTCTGATGGCGCGC
This sequence comes from Orthosia incerta, assembly GCA_948252205.1. Lineage (NCBI taxonomy): Eukaryota > Metazoa > Arthropoda > Insecta > Lepidoptera > Noctuidae > Orthosia > Orthosia incerta. The sequence continues at coordinate 28,811,319 of OX411755.1, read as the reverse complement.
GGCCCCCTCCGTCTCCTGTTGGATGTGGGACGAGTATGTCGGATATTCGCATCCGTTAGAGGGAGGTCTGTAGGGTGTTGCGTAACCTTGACGTGAACAAAGCTAGTGGCCCCGACGGGATACCGGCAATTGTACTGAAAACTTGTGCGCCTGAATTGTCTCCGATCCTGACACGCCTATATCGCCTTTCGTTAGTGACTGGAAAGGTGCCGAAGGCTTGGAAGCAAGCTAACGTTCAGCCAGTCCCCAAAAAGGGTAGTCGGGCTGACCCGGCAAACTACAGACCCATTTCGGTAACGTCCATCCTCTGTAAGAGTATGGAACGTGTGCTGAACAATAAGCTCCTGGCATACCTAGAAGACAATGACATCCTCAGTGACCGCCAATACGGCTTCCGCCGAAATCGGTCAACTGGGGATCTTCTAGCGTATGCCATTCACGTCTGGAGTGAGGCCATCGAGAGGCACGGGGAAGCGCTTGCTGTCTCCCTTGACATCTCGAAGGCTTTCGACAGGGTCTGGCATGAGAGCCTTATTGGTAAGCTTCCTTCCTTCGGTCTGCCTAGTGGTCTGTGTGACTGGATTGCTGACTTCCTGAGGGAGAGGTCCATCCGAGTGGTTATCGATGGCTGCTCGTCCGGTCAGCTAGGTATTAACGCCGGAGTCCCTCAGGGGTCGGTGCTCTCGGCTACACTGTTTTTGCTGCACATTAATGACCTGCTAAAACCTGGAACCTTTGGGTACGCAGACGACAGCACGGTTGCTGAGAGATACGTGTCCGGCGCACGGGCTACTGGGACTGAGATCCGGTCTCTCCGGGAGGCCATGGTTGAGCGCTTGAATCTGTCTTTGGAGGCAGTCTCCGAATGGGGCGATGCCAATCTAGTCAATTTCAATGCAGCTAAGACCCAGGCGTGTCTTTTTTCCGCAAAAAAGAGCCTATTCCACCCGGCTCCATCTTTCCGTGGTGTAACCGTGCCGATAACGGACCATCTCGACCTTCTGGGTGTTACTTTAACATCGACCCTCAATTTTGGTCCATTCATTGAGGCAAAGGCTCAGTTGGCTGCAAAAAAGTTGGGGATCCTTGCAAAGGTGAGACGGTACTTCACGCCTGAACAGCTGCTCAATTTGTATAAAGCGCAAGTTCGGTCATGCATGGAGTACTGCTCTCACCTTTGGGACGGATCTGCCAAATATCAACTTGATGCACTTGAGTCGATTGACAAACGGGCCAAGAGGCTTATCGGCCACGATGCACTGGTCGCCTCAAAGCTCCAGAGCCTTGAACATCGACGCCAAGTGGCCAGTCTGTCGGTTTTTTATCGGTTACATTTCGGGGAGTGTGCGATGGAACTGCACAATTTGATTCCGCCTAGCCCTTTCCATCACCGGACAACAAGACGCACGGCAATGCGACACCGGTACATGGTGGACATCCCACCCATACGTACAAAGCGTTTTGCGAATACTTTCATTGTACGCACAGCTAAGGAGTGGAATTCCCTGCCGGAGTCTTTGTTTCCTGATAGCTACAACCTTGGGGTCTTCAAGTCAAGAGTGAATAGGTTACTTCTAGGCAAGCGTGCTTCACCGTCGACCACATCATCGCTTACCATCAGGCGAGATAGTGGTCAAACGCGAGCCTATCGATAAATAAATAAAATAAATAAATAAGGTTAGGTTATGTTATCTATCCTTGGGCCTTCTAAATATATCACTCGTTTTATTATAAAATATAATACAATCCATTTATTTCAGGCAACATGACCCACAGGTTAAATAAAAAAAATCTTAATCTAAACATAGATTTTTTCTATCAACACAATTACAACTAAATATCATCTAGTGCACACGAAGTGATGACTGATGACTGTGTCGGCGTCACGTTGCACAGAATGGTGTGGTGTCGCCTAAGCTTCCATGGAAACGTCGATACGCCACACCTTTCAGCCCACTGACCTCTAATATACAATGATAGAGGTCAGTGTTTCAGCCAGATATTTTCTTCCATAAAGATGTCTAGCATTTGAGTTGGAACCCGCACCAAAAACGACTTGAAGTTAACGTTATGTTATGTACGCAATTCCAACTTTTCGACCCTCAGGATTAAATTGGTCTTGTCGCAGACGTACTATATGAGATAAGACGCCACGGATCTTTGTAGTGATGAAGACGCAAAACATACAGCTGCGTCGTCGGTGTTGCAGAACGCAGCAGCATATTTGGTCCCGCCAGAGCAGTACCGCACCGATTTTGGCAAGTGTACTTCTTTCGCTTCGACTCCACCGTCACCAAGCCCTCTTTGTCTGCCTGCCCTTTTCTAACGGATGGGGGTAAAGCGGTTCTCAGGCGGGCAAGCACGGCCTACAGTGACAGGCTTGACACATTTTTATTAAAGTTTGGGAGCAAAAACCGTGATAAAATGCGTGACTGAAGCCTATAACAGAGGCCGTGCTCGCCCGGCTGCTTTCGTAAGACGACTGAGACAGTTTCGCAGGTTTGGATTGGGTAATGGTGCTATGGATAGGTTTTCGGTTGGAAACTTTCAATTAAGGCGCCGATTCCCTTGAGTAGCTGATTTTAAAATGAGAATCACGTCTAAATGGCTAGTCGTAATTTTTTTAAAAAAAATATTTGTTTTATTAGACTATTTTCTTAATAATTTGATCTGAGCAAATTTTGAGTTTTCTTCGTATAACATAGTGTAATTAATTTGTAAAGTTATGTCTAAAACGGACAAAAACACAACAATCACACCAAAACCGCTGGGCGTATTTGAAATTGACACCATCTCAAAGACAAAAAAAAAAAGCGAGTTTTTGGCGGGATTTTTTCGAGTGAACTTCAGCGGCTGTTAATATTATTTGCAAATTGATTCCTAGTGGATATTGTGATATAAAAGTGGTGTAGTTTTGTGTCTCAACTGTCTACGCAACTGGAAAATATGTGAAATCATTGACAGAAGCGATCTCGGGATAGTGGAGCGGAGAATTTTATTGTAGTATTGACTACCTCCGCAAAGCTTACTGGGAAGGCTGACTCGATACAATTTGCTTCCAAATACTCCAAAAAACATTAGAATATGTTACATCCGCATTCTAATGTTACTAATGAATTCAAGAAAAATACTGATGACTAGGCAGCATGGTCTCAGACCTTAGCCTGTTCCGTAAGGAACAAACAAAAAAAAAAAAAAGCCTCAGATCAAAATGTAGATAATTAAATTATCTTTGATATGGTGTTGATTTTATTAAAATTGATAGATCAAATTATTAAGAAAATAGTCTAATATAACATATTTTTTTTTCAAAGAATTACGACTAGCCGTTTAGACGTGATTCTCATTTTAAAATCAGCTACTCAAGGGTATCTGCGCCTTAAACTAGAAATCTGTCAATGATATGTAAGTATTCAAAATCATATAGGTAATTGCTTAAAACTAAAATTTAAGGTAGGCCTAAAGTTAACTAAATAGAACCCAACAGCTACGAAAATAATTAGGTATAGTTCTCGCCAAACTTCTGGATCGCACAAGTTGCCTACAATGGCTGCGCAGTAGTAAATCTCATACAAAAACATACATCTCAAACTGCCACTACTTATCTGATGATAACTTTTTATTACTTACAACGGATCTTTGTGTCTCTGAAGTTGGCTGCAAGACCCTGCGCAGTAGCTATTTTTGTGTCATTGTTGAAGGTGAAGATAGCTTTGTATAACTGTCGCTTTCACTCGCTTACGTTTGTCGCATCGTCCTATCTCGCTTACTCTGTGCAGTATACTCGATGACAAACTATTTCTTGCGCATTGGTTGGCAGAGCTATGCTAGTATTATATTATCTGTGGCAGAGCCAAATTCAGAGACACAAAGATCCGCTGACTATTATACCTGGCTGTTTGAAAGGAGGCCGTACAAAACCATTATTGGGCAGAAATCTTACTATTTTAGCCCCTTATATCGAAAAGGGGCTAAAATAGTAAGATTTCTGCCCAATACGTAGTCACGATAATCGTATCGTAATTCGTACAGTAGTATCAATAGCGTATTGTAAAATCTCTAACCACGAGTTTCTGGAAGTAAAATTAATGTGACAAATTTTCAAGCACGCGTTATCTGCTGTGATTGGTTGAATGTATTTTCAACAGATCACAGCAGGTATTGCATAATTATAATGAGTGCTTGACAATTAGTCACATTTATTTTGCTGCCAGAAACTCGGCCATAAGCAAAACTTCACATGTCGAATAAGCATTGCTGGATTCTCATCTGTCGGTGCTGAACAGAGCGGTGAAAATACAGCAGCGCGTTTTTACTTAGGAATTGTTTTAGGAGTCGTCACGAGTTAGCGAAAACAGAGTACATTTTTAGTACCTTTTTTTTTTAGTTTATCATACAGGTAGGTAGTAAAGACCTGTATTATAAACTAAAAAAAAATGCACACGATTAAACCATTTGTCTTACAAATTTCGTCATCAATACGATTAGGTATTATAGATATTAATTCATACTTACCTTTGCGTTATTTATGTTGACATTAATTATTCATCGCAATCAATTATTATGTTTAGCGTAGGTACACTTATCTACCGTCCATAGAAGAACAATAAAACAGAAGCATTGTTAATATGAATAAACTTTATTACTACAATAAAAGGATATAGATTTTACGACGGTTTGTAACAAAACATTCAACAATATTACTTTGGAACCAAACAGGTAAACACTTTGGGTACCGACATTATTATGCCCTAACTTATTTATATTAAAAACAGACCAGTGTTTCTCAAACTACATAAAATTTCCCGTACCGATACAAAAATCATCAATCAGTTTGCGCTACAACAATGTACTGTTTGTTCAGAATATTTTATTAAAATACATAGCACAAAGTGATTGCGATTATCTTAAAAATAACGATATAATTCTTTACAATACCTACTTTGACTTGCAAACCCGCGCGAATGCTCAGGGCAGCGTTTCTTAAAATAATTTAATACAGATCTTCCAGCACCATGTTTATTTAAATCGGATCCTACAGGTTTTACTTTAGAGATTTCCATTTAAATCTCACATTTTCCATAAATATTATTAATTTGTGAAGGTTTAATAATACAATTTTAAAATTGTGTGATTAGGTCTAAATTCCTTTTCAGATACTGGCCCCCCTCTCAATTAGCCTTAATACTAGATTTTTATATCAATTTAAAATAAGGCTCTATCTTGACAAGGCAAAATATATATATTTCATAAGAAATCTGTAATTTAGATATTTATTAATTTATTTTCATTGATATAGTATAGTCCTGTAAAGCTCTTCATTAAAAATCTCGTATAGGAACCGTCAAAAGCTCTCCTTTCTAATAAAACGTAACAATCAATTAAACTTTACATAAAAATCAACAATATTATTTAGTTTAAAATCTATGTGGCAATAAAAAAAATGTTTGAAAACAAAAAATGCAACAAATGAAATACTAAAGAGTAACATGATAATTTCGACATTTGGAATGCCACAATATTGACGAGTTGTTTAGATATTTATTATTATTATACATAATATTTTATATATCACCTATATATAACATTACAATATCTACAGCCTAGCTTCTCTATTCTAAATACATTTGGTCTTTGGATGAGCATGTCACATTATGGCTTGTGTCATCGTTTGTAACTTTAAAAAATATAAGTGCACTTTTCGAATTTCGTAGGTACTTGATCTTTTTTTTCATTAAAAACCCTAATCTAGACTAGACCTGCAAACGAAATCTTCACGCCGGCAACCTTAACATAGGAGATAGAATAAAATCACAGAAACCCCTTAAAATCCATTACAAAAATAAACAAGAACAAAAATTTGAGAAACACTGTTCTTAAAAACATGTAATCTACTACATTTATATTGACATTTATTTGATAACTTAAAAATGGTTTCAAAATGATCTTATTTTTTTTTTACATTTCATTATTATTTTTTTGCTTTTTCTCACATGAAATTCGTGAATTTTTCGATAAACTTCAGGTACCTAATAGGGACAAGATTAATCTAATCAGTGTACGTTTAATCAAAATGATTTTTTTTTTTTGATTTTTATGATGAGTAAAACATTTTTCAATGACGCTCGATAAATAATAATTATGAAACAATGATGATATATTTTTAAGTTAAAACTAACAACACCTAGTCAAATATATTTATCACAAAGAAAAGTTTGGCGAGTTTGACTCGCGTGATACGGCCGGTAATCTGAGGCCTCATCTGGCAACTCTAAAAATTACTATCATCACCTCTTTCGCCAATTGCTCCATTCATCTATAAATATAACATCACGTTTCCTTACTACAAAAGATTTTTCAATACCCCATAGAGTTGTTACTTTATTAAACTTCAGGCAAGTATAAAATCTTCCAAAAAGATAAATATATCTTTTTAATTGTTTTCTCATTTTGGTTGGGACTTTTGTTTAGCTATTGACTGGACCGTTTACTAAATATATATTCTGTAATAAATATGTACAAGGGATTGCACGGGCTCTATCTTAAGCTTTTTTACAATAGCATTACCAGAAGTCCCAATCCTAGGCTGGAAATAATTTACCATAAAGTTTGTCATGATGCCATAACATGTTATCAAGTGGTGGACTGTCAGTCACAATATTCAACAAATCTTGTGGCTTAATGGTTCAGATATGCCTCAAAACTTCACTATCAAACGGCAAGCTTTGCTTTAAACTATTGCTAACAGATCTGGCCTATTTCCATTTATTTAGTGTAGACGAGGCCAGCTAGCAGTTTACTCATTCGATTATTCGCGCATACACGCGCGTATTATGCAGCCAAATATGGTGTTACAGTTTGCCACTTATTGAGTCATCGGTCATCATTTTCGATCGTGTGATACTGACAGTCGGCCATAAGTAATAATAGCAGTCCGGCCACAGTTTATTTTAAAGCTACTGATATAAATTTATATTTCCAGCCTCATTCAAAATTTTACATATTTCCTTCCTCCAGTTGCCATAATATTAGTTGTGATAAATTCGCTTTATACAAAAACATGTGACTCCCGCCACTAATGTATAATATAAATATAATATTATATAAATGATAAATCATTGCACGAATGCAATTGAACGAGAAATAAGTCACCTTAAAAATGCGATGCAGTCTATGCATATGGTGTCTTACGTTTTTTAAATCTCTAAATTATTAAGGCGATTCAAATAACCTAGCTTTACACATAATGAGGTTTACAATTATCTTAAAATGACTTATTTGTTTGGCTTTTATTACCATTATGATGTATGTGATGAAAATGGCGTCGACAAATCCCGTGACAGCTTAAGATATCATAAATGTAATTTATTTGTATCTCTTACTACAAGTATAATTAATTCATTATGCTTTGTTGTTATTCGTGAGGACATTAACCTATCACTCTTACCATTTCTAGTCCTAACAAAGCAGTATTTAGCAGCCTAAATGACGTAACTAAAATAAGGTATACATATAGTTCTTTTTTTTTCTATTTTCAGTATAAATAGTTCTATAGCTACGTTATAAAAACTACGTTAAAAGTGTACAATAATATTATTTTTTATGCGTACAATGTAAAATTAGATCTATATATAAATATTATCTGATTACAAAGTAAATAATATTTGGAATATTTGTTAAGGCTAGTTGTGTTGGTATCTTATACCATGGAAGCGTGGGAGTCGCTTGCTTTGGCGGTCATGTTCTGTATGACGGAGGAGTCGTCGAGCTTCGAGGTGTTGGACGCCACCTCGGCCAGCGTGGCCAGCGCCATGAGGTCCACGCTGTGCTGCGACTGCTTGCAGATCTCCATGTTGTGGACCGCGGTGCGCGGCGCTTCCTGGGCTATCATTATCTCTGGGCTGATGTTATGTGTGTTCATGTCTACGCTGGAAACCATGCTATTGATCTCGAAGCGCGTGATGCTGATCTTGCGCGGCTTCCTCTTCTGGCTGCCGATGACGTGTTCCCGCCAATGCTCCGCCATCTCCCGCCGATCCTCTAACATGGACCTAGGAACTGAGTTGACTATAACGTGTGAAGACTCCAGAGGTTTTGGCTTCAAGTTGATGGTTTTCTTCTTGCGTTTGTTTTCGCGTTTCTTCTGTTGGAACTTCTCTAAACTAAGTGAGGGCAGAGCTCTTATTTTAGCGTCTAAGTCGAAGTCGGCAGCCTTGAATGTTTTGTTACCATTATTGTCGGGTTCAGGCATGTCGGTAGTTTCGAGTTTGTCGATGCTGTCGGCCGGCTTTTCGTTTGTAGCGGGGTTATTCTTGGGCTCGTCCTCCGCGGTGTCGTCTCTCAGACTGCCAGGGTCCCAGCTACAGGCGGCGTTGTAGTTCTCGTCTGGCTTGTCCGAGTCCCGCTTCTGTCGCTTGTTGACGATGAGCCCCCCTACAGCCATAAACTCCTGGTACCTCTTCCCCTTGCACGATCTACCAGACCTCATGTTCTTTTCGTCATCGGAATAGTTCCTCTGATAAGCGTACTCATCTTCTTTAGCCAAATATCTCTTTTCAACTATTTGGTCTATCACATCTTGGTTAGTGAACTGATCGTTGGGTATACCATAGTATATCCTCTTCTTGTCCTCATCAAAATCTTCCTCGAACAGCCGGGAACAGGTTTCAGTGAGTGCATTCTGCAGCTCACGTATGCTCTCTTCATTTTGTGGACCTTTCGCCTTAGCCCTCTCTATTAAGTTATGAGATCTGTATTCGTTTGGTGTTGAGATCGCGTTGGACTTAAAGCATGGGGGTGAGTAGTAGGGGTTTGTGGTTTGAGTTTCAGTCTTAGTGGCTAGGAGGCTGCTGAGGCCTCCCATTTGGGCTTCGTCGGCGAGTTTGCCGGGGGTGAACATGCTGAGAGGTTTAGATTCAGCTTCGTAGGGTTCGTCCTTTGATTTTTTGTTGAAGTCGACTTTAGTGGAGTTGTTGTTAGTTTTCTCCAGTTCATCGTGGTGTTCACTGTTGGGGGACTCAACGGGCTTGTCGTTGGTCTCTCTGGGGCGGGAAGAGAGCGTGCGGAGTGGTGGTGCGGGCAGCTTGTACCACTTGAAGTCGGGATTAGCGCTGAAGAAGGCGTCTTTATACTGGAGACAGAAAGCTAAGTATAAGTAAAAGAGTAAAAATTTTGCTACGGAATATTTCATAAAGATCTGGGGCCTTAATCTGGCGTGTCCAAACTATCATGGTTCCAATGTGAGAGAGAGAGACGGAGCTATACAGGACTCTGTTCCTTTGTCACAACGGAATTATGATATCGTTTAATTGTTATAGTATATATATATATAGTGTTAGAATTTTCAATGTTAGCTCACCTGTTTAGCAAGACCTGTATAGCAAGCCTTTTCTTCCTTGTCCAAGTTCGCCCACCACTCGCCGAGGATTTTAGTTATGGACCTGTAAGGTAACAATTACATTAATAGGTAGAGTATAAAACCGTGTATATTTTTGTATCTTATCAGTTTTATCGTATGCTACACTTGGAGTGCTCGTGTGGGAATGTATTCTTCCTTATTAATTGGACTCAGTCGGTCATTTTACCATGATATATTATGTAAGTTTTTAGGGTTCGGTAGTCAACAAGGAACTCTTATATTTCGCTTTGTCCGTCTGTCCGTCCGTCCGCAGCTTAGCTGAGAGATTCTAAGTACTAAAACGCTATAATTTGGCATGGATATACATATTAATCACGGCGACAAAGTGGTAAAATAAAAGCAGGTTTTTTTTTTTTTAGGTTTCCTCCTGTACATACACGTAAAGTGGGGATGTTTTTTCTCGTCTATCTCCTTGGTGTGGGATAGGCCATTCAAAAATATAACGGGTCTGTAAATACCATTTTTCGTTTCAGGGATCAGTTTGCATAAAAATTGCTAATTTTTGTTAGAGTCAAGTGTCCCCCCTCCCTTGCCAGCTAAATGGTTGCTTTTGGATATGTGAAAAAAATCACGGCAGTAGTATATATAACGAAATTTAAAGGAAAACTATAGGAAAATTCTATTCTATTCTATTCTAAAGCTAAGTCACGATGTTTTCCTTCACCGTTTTGAGAGCAGTGGTGATGAAATAATTTACACAAAGTAAAGCACCTGCCTGGGCTCGAACCCACGACCTACAACTTGTAAGTCGCGGCCGATACCACTGGGCCACCACTGCTCTTATCTTTGTCATTCTATTCTATTCTGAAGCTAAGGCTTTACAAGTTTACGAGTAATAGTCGACCAACTTGTAAAATGTGCTGTAAATGTACATAATGTAATGTGTTATGAACTTGAAAGAGTAAACATTTTGTATATTGATGTAGGGGACAACAGGTTTCGAACGGAAAAGTTAATTTTGTACCTTCGTTTAACGTACTCACTCGTGATAACGTAAACGATCTCTTATGTCAAAATGTATACAAAAAAAGAGGTTTCGCCTTGCCGTCACCAGACGGCGCTTATCCAGTTTCAATACAAATTGGCGTTAACGTTAACGCGATTGAGCGTGAGTAAAAACTCGCACTAAGGGCTCAGTAAAGAGGACATCGGCACGTTTTTGTTCTTAATCAAAGTCACCTATAATAGTAACGGCGGGGGCAGAGAAAAGCTTGCCCCGCTATGATTGGGTGACAGATTGACAACCAATTCTCTAGGGATTCCAAACAAGTAATTAAAAATATATCGATTGTTTGCTCCGTGATTAGAGCAATGTTCGGTGCTTTCATTGTTTATGAACGTTAGTAATGTTACCTATTTATTTTGGTGAATATAGCTGTTTTTACGGAACCCTCTGTGCGCGAGTCAGACTCGCATTGGGCCGGTTTTTTTTATATTTGTCTCATTAGTCTTTTAATCCATCAAACCCACAAGCATTGATGTCAATGGTCAATGTTAAGTCATAGGCTAAGATGTTTTGGTAAGATGTTATAAATACTGTTATAACTTTACAAGCAAACTAGCCGCGGCTTCGTTCCCATGGCCCACCCCGCTAGACGTTATTTTTTCGGGATAACGTAGCTTTCTAATGGTGAAAGAATTTTCAAAATCGGTTCAGTTGTTCCAGAGATAACTTCCTACAAACAAACTTACAAACTTTAATCTCTCATTAGTATATATTAGTATTTTAATAATATATACTAATGATATAATATTTATAGGTTCTATAAATTTAACAATCGAGAGGAAAACCTCAGAAATTAAAAAACGCCATCTAATATTACAGATGTCCACAGGCGGCGATAAATTCTCATTAGATGGAGTGGACCAATCTTCTTGGCCGCCTTGAAGTTGGCTTTCCGGTGCGCATGGCATGGCGTTTAAGAGTGAACGCGCACCTAGACGCTCCGCAGGAGCCGCACGCGCCGCAGTCATCGTATTTTATAAATCTTTATATGAAATCGTATGCAGCCTCGCTCACCTAGATCCGTGCCGCACGACCCGCATTTCAACAAAATGCTGTAGGTATACGGATTCCATCAGATTCGGCGCGTTAGATGCTTGTGGCGAGTGCGGTGCGGGCGGCGCAGAGACTACATCCGTATCCGTATAGAAAATATTAATATAATAAGATGTACAGAAGTGGATACGATGACTGCGGCGCCTGCGGTGCGTCTAGGTGTGCGTGCGCGTTCACCTTAAGTAGGAGATTTACTAACGCGCAGCCACTGTTGTCAACTTCAGGGCGGCCAAGAAGATTGGCGAGTACTGTAAAAGTTTGAAAGAACTATTCGAAACATACCTGTTTTCCAGATTAGGATATTTATCGCGCACTACGCTTCTGTGTCGCTTGCAGAAGATGAGGAAGGCGTTCATTGGCCGCCGCGCGTGATGCGCTGGCTCACCGTCTTGCTCCTGGTCGTGCATTTTAAACTATCTGGAACAAATAGATGATACTATTAGTACATAGCATAGGGTGACCACGTCATTACCAGTAATCCACCAAAATAAATGTGCCTAGATAATTAGGTTGTCTCAATATGGGTATATCTAAGAGCTTCTATAGCTAAGTGAATCTAAAGTAAGGGGCACTTAAGGTTACACTAGTCGACGGCACGAACTATTTTGTGCGCGGGGTCAAAATGTATTTTATATCGACCGACAACACGTGCGGAAGAGATAGATGCTGTAATGAGCAGTAGGAAACTAGTTCGCGTATGAATACACACTTCTGCAAATTTGTAGCGAAATGGAATAATGATTTAGGATGAAACCGAGCGCGCGAAATTTTATAATCAGACCTTTGGGATTCTGGATATCATGAAAAAACGACTAAACGTATCTGTTCAAAATTAAATTATTTGCATTGTTGAACTACTAATCTATCTGTATGGTGGCCGTTTTTCAATTTTCCGTCTTCTTATGGCATTTATTTGCGCCAAAATTAGGGACACAGTATATATCTTTAATTTTCAGTTTACGGAATATCTTTTAAATTGGTCCAAGATTGGAGGAGGAAAGAGACGAGAGCCAAACCTCCAATTATGACTTTTTACTAAGGAAATTCAGTCGGCGCTCTCTGCTCCTGTTTCCTCTTAAGGTTTCTTCGAGCACTCGTTCACAACTGTTGATGATACTAGTCATCGAGAGGCGAAAGGTAAACACAATGCCGTACAAGAAGAATTGCTGCCACATCTGAATGTGGACGAAAAACGCTGCAAAAAGTATTCGAAAATTGTGGAAGGTGTTCTTTATATTCTACTATTGTCTATATCCATGGCGTTAGTAAAGTTCGTATTTGTAATTCTAAGAAAGTGCATGGCTGATCTTTTTGCAAGTCATGCACCGGTGTGTTTTCCGTCTATAGTTTTAGACTAGTTCGTCATCCCTACATTTTCTTTTGCTGACGCATAAGTTGTACTATACGATGTAATTTTCGTACATCGTCTATTAATAGACTACCGTCACTTTTCGTGGGAGTCGGTGAGACTATATTGAGAAGAGGGTAATTGATTTCACCTGTGACCATCAATGCGATATATCTTCTTGCGAAGCGATCACAAATAAATTCCTGGCAAAGACTGTATTCACCGATAGCTACAACTTTTATCTGTTCTGTGGCTACAACCTGGTGGCAAATTCAAGCTGCAGTTTAAATCGTAAAATTCCTGCCGGATTCTATCATTCCTGATAGCTAAAGCCTGGAGGAAAATCCCTGCCGGAGTCTGTCTTTCCTGATAGCTACAACCTGGAGGCAAATTCCTGCCGGAGTCTATCTTTCCTAATAGCTAAACCTGGGAGCAAATGCCTGCCGGAATCTGTCTTTCCTAATAGCTAAAACCTGGGGGTATTTGAGCCAAGAGTAAATAGGATACTTCTTGGCAAGCGTGTGTAATTATCGACCACATCCATCGCTTACCATTACGAGTTATTGTGGTCAAATGGGCAATAATACATTCTATCAATACGTAAACAAGACAATTTCTTGAAACGAGACCTATGGTCTTTAATGACAGAAAACATTACGAGTTTCATCTAATAAAATAAATGAAACCAGTTTAAGATAACGACAGTGGTTTCATATTTACAGTAATAGTAATTTGGTGATGTGATAAGGTAGCTGTTAATGATGTGTAGTATAGATTACAAACAGAGTAATAGAGGAAATGTTCTTATATTAAAAATAATTCAGAAGTTTACAGAACATTTATGATTTTTTAAGGACAAGAGGGGAACGAAAACATTTTTTTCTCAAACATGCTTGGAAATTAGAGCATTATTTTGACAACCTTCTTCGACATAAATCGCAATTGCTGTACTGGCCATATACATGCGAGCAGCGGCCGGCAAAAGTTGTATGAAAATCCATATCTGTCGTGTTTAGCGGCCAAATAAATTACATAGTAAATTCATATCTGTCGTCTAATTTAAAAATGGAACGATATTTTACTCCAAAACATAGCAACCATAACTTATCAAAGGTTTTATTTAAATTTCGAACTGGCTTGCATATAGAAAGCTGTTTATAGAAAAAAAAATGAACATAAAGTGTTAACACAGGAATAATTATTGGTGTTCGTCATTGATTTCGAAAAGTAATTGTATTTGACAAAATGAGTTCTAGGTGCTACTTAGTTTTAATTTCCGCGCATTATTTGAGAAAAGCACTAACAAGCCTTGGCCACAACTAGGCATTGCTGGACTTACGTATGTGTGCATTATTTTTACACGTTCGTCAATCAATGCCTCTTTTGCTGGCCGCTGCAGTAATGTACTATATATATTATTTATATTTTACGATCAAACACCAATATATTGATAAATCAGATTTTTTCTTAGAAATTCTCTCATTTTTCATTGTACTACCAACTTGATTTTGCGGTTTGGTAGGTAAGCCTAAATGTGCGAAGTCCGACACGCACTTAGCCGCTGCGAATTGAAAACCATAGGGCCTACACAGACAGACTAAATATCAGCGAACAAAAAGACTATGCAAATGAAGCGTCTTCCACAACCATACTTGGTTAATTAAACATGTTCGTGCTCACAACAGTCAAATTTAGTCATTTGTTTTGTTGTACTAATTAACTTTGAGTGTTCCATCTCTAAATATCTATAGATGTCTGCCTACAAAATGATAAACTTATCAAGCAATATCTACATGATAATTTATATAAATCAGTGTGTCTCAAGCCACTATAGGAAACTTTTGAAACCAGTTCAGTGTGCCATGCCTTTGAGTTGCACAAATATTGCTGTTGTGACAAACCGGTAGATATCAGTTAAAAGTAAACAAACAACACCTTATGATTTAAGGATACACTAGTCGACGGCACGAACTATTTTGTGCGCGGGGTTGAAATGCATTTTATATCAACCGACAACACGTGCGGAAGAAAAATGCGTTAAAATTAGTATCGAAATTTGGAACTTTCGACGCTCATAACTTTCAAATATATATATTTTTTAATTTTTTTGCTCCATACAGGGCTAGATAATGATGAGACATATTGATATCATTTTTTATTTTGAACGTACATCGCCAAACAGTGGAGTAATCCCTAGACTACGTTTGTATAGAAGAATTACCGACTAGTGTAACCTTAAAAGATAAAGTTGTCTAAGTATGTACTAGGAAAATGTCGAACATAATAACTCTCGCTTTTAATAATGAGAATTAAATTGGCGGCAATTCCATATTGGTTACCTACTTATCTATTCTCAAGAATTAAGATTCGCGTGGATTAACTTTGTTTTTACCCGGCTGCCGAAGGAGGGTAATAATGTGTTAATCATTCTAAGTATGTATGTTTGTTCCTATGTGGCGTTCTAGAGACCAAAAGCGTCTGATTTTAATGATTCTTACGTCAATCGATACGTCTTAAGCTTGCGAGTGTCACTGGCTACATTAAAATTGGAGGAAAATAGAAAAATGGCGGATTTTGGGCGCCATATTGTGGTTGCCAATTTTTTTTTCTTCCAAACCTATCGTGTGCGGTATCATAAAAAAGGGTTTTAAGAGGTGATTTCCAAAATATACATCACTTATATGTTTATACGTACCTAATTCGAAAAACAATATTAACTAAAAAGTTATAAATTATAAGAAAACTTAATTCAAAAAATAAAAAACCCGACAGCTTAAGAAGCGAACTAAAAATACGCAAACAAGAAGAAAATCACGCTGTGCAGTCGCATGATACATCTTTTGTTAGGTTTTGGTTAGCCATAGCTCGTGAATATGTATCCTCCGACTGCACATGACGACTTTCTTCTTGTTTACGTATTTTTAGTTTGCTTCATAAGCAGTCAGGATTTTTGACTTTTGAATAACTTTTTTATTGTGAATAATTAAGTTAAGTTCATTCCCGATCAAAGGGAAAGTAATTCCCGATCCGAATTTAAGTGGGCAAGGCCTCTTCTAGGTGTTGCGATGGATTGGACTGCTAGATGTGACACGCACAGGACTGATAGGTGTCGCGACGCTTGAGAGAGGTCTATGTCTAGCAGTGGACGCCTTTCGGCTGAAGAGGTGATGGTGAGTATGTTCACGAGTTCCCGCAGCTTAACTGGGGCGCACGGTTGGCGCAGTGGTTGAGCGATTTTCTGCTGCGCTGCGTGACGTGGGTTCGATTCCCGCACGGAACAAATATTTGTATGACCTACAGATAGTTGATCCGGCTCTGGGTGTTGTGTATGTGAGTTTATATGTTTGTAAACGCACCCACGATACAGGAAGAAATTCCTAGTGTGGGGCAAAGTTTTAAAAAAAAAAAAAATTGCGTAAGTGAATTCTCCAAAGCAAACGAGTCGATTCCTTCAAAGAATCAGAATCATTTCTTTCAACTTTTTCGGTATTGCGAAACTAATTTGGAAAAAGTACAAACAGCCTCCTTTGAGTTGAAGTTCATCTACGAGTACTGCGTTATGTTTCATCAAACTCGAACATTACACAATACCAATAGTAAAGATTTATCTCGATTCTTCCGCTTTCGTTTATTCTTTGCAAACAATTCTACGTCAAAACATTGGTAATGGAAAGGAGCATAACCTTTCAGTTTCAGAGTGTAATATGCAATACGTAAAGTCGTTTTTGGGAAAGAATCGACTTGTTTGCTTTGCAGAATTCACTTACGCAATTAGGCTGCTGATCACTTCCACGCGGATGAAGCAGCTAAAGCACAATAATTTCACCACAATCCGCAAGAGAGCGTCAGAACCACACAGTGCTGTATCACCTGTTATCAGCGATATCAGGTTTCTTTGCCAAGTGCAGTTTCCTAACGTGATAACGATAACGGGGGTCGATGATCGCTGTAGGTTACTTTGCTATGTTTATGTTATAATTGTTTTTTTTTTTTCGTAAAGTGCAATTCTTCAATCCGAGGAGAATGAGTAAAAGTTTATTTTTTTGCCCTTTTTATTGTAGATACCTCATATTACCATGAAAATCATTGACCGCCCATTGTAGGTACACTTTGTTTTTGAAAATGTTTGTCCTGTATGTTATTTATTTTGTGGTGTACAATAAAGTTTATAATAAATAATAAATAAAGCTATAGTACATCTCATTCCAATTCCAATAAGCCCAAACACGACTAGGATACATTGTTTTATTACGGAGTTCCAGAGCCTACCTTCCGGCTTCTTCGTCAGATCAGTTCGATGGTACTATTTTCATCAGTATCTTATTTATAAGTATTTGCTTCTCATAGTCGCTTAACGATTCGAGATAACTTATATCCGTGACATACTTATTAAGGAGTTTTGGCTATTTGTGGTCTTCTTCATCGGTTCCACTTCACCTAATGATACTTTTTGAGTGCCATTTTATTGAAAATAACAAAATCACTACATGCCTGCCTATATTTTTTTTTTTATTCGTGATGGGTTTGCTCTTGACTCTAGTCTAGGTCATAGGTGACAGAGACAGAGTCTACGATGGAGTGAGCTTACCCAGAAGAAGCCTGTTCACTCTAACTTTGAAGAGATTCGGGTTGTATGCGTTCGGAAACACAGACGCAGGCAATGAGTTCCACTCTTTTGCTGTGCGCATTACGAAGGATGTTTGGAAGCGCTTGGTGCGAATTGGTGGAATAGCAACTAGGTGAGGATGGTAACTTGCGGTGCGTCTAGATGTCCGATGGTAGAAGGGGGCCGGTGGGATGTGGTCGATTTCCATGGGATCCCATCATCACATTCTGATTTGGCGACAATGGGACCACCTCGAGAGTATACCCTTTCAAACCAAATAAGAATTTCGCAAATCCGTCTATATACGACGGAGTTATGTCCGAAAACACAAAGAAAAAAAAAGAAACATCCGAATTGAGAACCGCCCTCCTTTTTGGGAAACAAACGCAAAAAATACTTTTCGCCTTAAAATTCGTCGTACCAGTTTTATCATTGTTTCTCCTACCTGTGGAATCCTAAGCACGAATGAGTGACATTTTGATAAGAGAAGTAGCTGCGTCCTATGGTCTGCCAAAACAGCAATTCGATTCGCAATGCAACCGAGATTACTAATTTATTTGCCTGTCATACTAAATGATAACGATATCATTCTTATCGTGTCTACGGGTTGGTCTGAAGATAAATGGGCAATGTTCCGGACCTCTCCAATCATACATTGTTATTATCTGCTATAGCAAAAACATCTTAAGAAACTACAATAACAAAAAATCCGGCCAAGTGTGTGTCGGACTTTACACACAGGGTTCCGTACCAAACCGCAAAATCAATTTAGTTGTAATAGGAAAAATAAGGGAATTTCAAAAAAAATACTGGTTTAATCAATAGTTGGTATTTGTTAGTAAAATATACGTAATAATAATAAAAACCGGCCAATTGCGGGTCGGACTCGCGCACGAAGGGTTCCGTACCATTATCGCAAAAACGGCAAAAAAATCATGTTTTTTGTATGGGAGCCCCACTTAAATATTTTTTTTTCTGTTTTTAGTAATTGTTGTTATAGCGGTAACAGAAATACATCATCTGTGAAAATTTCAACTGCCTAGCTATCACGGTTCATGAGATACAGCCTGGTGACAGACGGACAGACAGACAGACAGATCGATTTAAAACCAACAAAACTCTTGAAGAGACAACTCCACAAGAAAAACTCAAACAGCAATTAGTTGTATTTTTTGCATAGATTTTATCCAGTTTGAAGGACAGTCTCTCAAAACCACAATGGAGCTCGAGAAGACCCCACTCGAAGTCGCTTGCTGACACGATAATAAAGCTGGAAAGCTTCAGCTTTTTTAGCGTTCCGTGCCCAAAGGGACCCTATTACTAAGACTCCGCGATCCGTCTGTCTGTCCGTCTGTCACCAGGCTGTATCTCATGAACCGTAATAGCTAGACAGCTGATATTTTCACATATGATGTATTTATGTTGCCTCTATAACAACAAATACTAAAATCAGAATAAAATAAATATTTAAGTGGGCTCCCACACAACAAACGTGTGTTTTTGCCGTTTTTTTGCGAAAATGGTACGGAAACTTCGTGCGCGAGTCCGACTCGCACTTGGCCGGTTTTTTTTCTTGTAGTTTGGTGTAAGTATCTAGGAGACTATGTACAGAGCTTTGTTTTTGGACGAACAAAGCGGCAGATCTTGTTAATTTTAATTATTTAAGGTATCACTGTTGATGTATAAAGTCGTGATTAACTGAAAACTAAGAGAACTACACATTTAACTTTTTTGTTGTGTGGAAATCCTCACATCGAGTAAATGTCCACAGTTCCTACCGCTACCATGAGTCGGGGCCCGGGATACAAAAAAAAATCGCGGGCTTCGAACGTGCTAAAACCTTGACCAACAACTACAAATCTGCTCTGATTGTCTGTCAAAAACACCATCAAAAATAGACAACCAATTATATATTAATACTGGCCATAAATAAAGGAAAAAATCGCAAGTCATCTTCTAGCTGTGATGTCGTGAGAAGTGTCCACAGATCAAATCCGGGCGCAAAGAAAAATAAACAAGTAACACATATTTTTTATCAGAAGAACATAAACACATGGTTATCTCTGCTGAGATAAACAAAGCAGGGGGCATCAGCTTACAATATGTTTCTGTTTCTCCACAGATATGTTAGCACGTGCATGAAAACGTGACGGCTGAACTACAGACTTTACAGATTAGTTTTAGTTGGGCTGTGTAGCGCGCGAAAATAAGGTGTCCTACCTGATGGCTCATTGCGATTTGGTTTATATCACAACGACAATCGCTGCAATATTGCAAGTACTTGTCACATGGACGCAATGCGATGCTATTCGACCGATTTGCACTTGAAATTTTCTTAGAAGCGATTTTCGTGCGAGATATCGTCTATTTAAATTGCATCGCACCATCAGGACGGTCCTTTAGAGCGTCTTTGGTACCCATTATTTTGTGCTGGAAGTCGGTTTGATTTATTGTTAAAAAGTTTTTTATTTCCCTCTTTTTAGTTTTGGTAGGTACCTCCAATTAACATGGAAATCATTTATAGCCAAAGTACATTTCATGACGATTCCAATAAGCCCAAACACGACTACGATACATTGTTCTATTTCGGAGTTCCAGTGGCCATTGTGGTCTTCTTCATCAGTTCCACTTCACCAAATGATACTTTCTGAGTGCAAATGATTGCATTACTCATGAAAATACCAAAATCGCAATATGTATGCAGATAATATTTGAGGAGTTCCCGCGACTTCTCTAGGATCCTATCATCAGATCCTGTTTTCCTTATCATGGTACCACCCTTGGGATATCTCCTTTCCAAACAAAGAATCATTAAAATTGGTTCATAAACGACGAAGATATCGGCGAAAACACATTAAAAAAAAAACATACGGTCGAATTAAGAAATCTCCTCCTTTTTGGTAAGTCGGTTAAAACAGAGAATAGCAGTTAGAAAAGGGCAGCCAAAGAATAGATGAAAATATTATTATAGATGAAGTAAGTATAGTATAGTGACGAATGATATGAAAGAAAAGGGAGTCAATGATAGCGTGACGGTTGTCAGGATGGAACGGAAGAAGAAAACGTGTTGCGCCGACCCCAAGTGACTGGGACAAGGGCAATCCCACCGCACTATTCCCAAATCACTGCAACTCCTGAAAGCCAGAATCAACAGTGGCGACCACTAGAAAAGCGCCGAGGCAATGAAGCTCGACGAAGTCCCGGAGAATGAATTTAACTGTCTTGGATCCCGCAACGAAATTAATTTAGAAAAGAATAACGGAGGAGTAGGAAAAAGTACAAATTTCCACTTCCCTCCATATCAAGCAGGAGACAGAACAAACAAGGCCAATAGGCACAAAGGGTCGTTTACAACTGGGATAAGCCCAGTTGCCTAGCACCACGGATAAAAATTAGCATGAATATTAATGAGTCCTACATTGTACTATACTAAAAGCTACTTTCCGAATGCACGGTAGAATCAACTTTTATAACTTGTAAATTTTAATGTACCTAACGTTCAAATGGCCGCTTGGTGGCCTACTTGAAATTAAATATCTTTGTCTTTGATTGTGAGCTGCTATTTTTTTTTCCAATAATAGGTATGGGACAAGGGCAGGAAGATGAGATGATAATGTTTGAAATATAGGTTAATTAGATTAGGCAAAGCTCTTCTCACACAGAGAAACAACAGCATTGCCCCGATGCTTACAATAAAGCAAGCATGGTGAACAATGGTGTCATGAAGTAAAAATAGAATGAAGATTGTCACTAAAAAAAGGCTCTTAATTCATTAAAAAACTTAACATTCAAACCTTAATATCGTTACAATTTCCTCAGTAAGTAGCTTATTGACAGGCGCGTATGTAACTAACGAAAGTACCAAAATTAGGTTAATACATCAATGATTCAACACGAGCAGTTTGAAAACGATAACGTAGGTACCTAGTAGGGATGTCAGAACTAACAAAAGACAATACAAAAGTAAGTATTGAATAGATACCCTATCCGTGCTTCTTCTTCGTCGTCGGAGTCCAAGTTAAATGTATTTTGACCAGAATTCAGTCACCTCGCGTTTGCGTTTCCGTCGTAAAGGTCTTTCAGAGTGCAGATGTTGATGTACAGAGGTGCTCTCTGATAAGAGTTGGGGCATTTTTTGGGATGTAGTTCCGCAATCGCACTGTAGGTCATTGGAGTACCCCTATCTAACTACGTTATACCTGCAGCGGCCTAACTGGCTGCGTAATCGGTTCAGAGATTTCCAGGTGGAACATGGCAGACATGGCAGTAGCCTTAACCATTTAGATTTATGGCAGTCGATAAACCGAGGAAGGATCCTCTTCTGATTTCCTCCTGGCTGGTGGTTTGCTGCTTATGGTAAAAAAGATAGATCAAAGAGATCTTTCTAAAACTAAATTAATAGTGGATTTCAGCAATCTATGTGTCAAGATTAGGAGTAAAACGATTCTGCTACCTCTTGAACTGAAAATGACTACTCTTGGACTATAAATGAGTAGGTACAGTAATAAAAAGGAAAGAACGTCAACAACATAACAATGCTTACTTATCTCTCTGTTTTTGTGTCTGACAAGTCTAGTGACAACCCTGACAATATGACAACGAGGAATGTGTGTTAATTATGCGTTCACGATATTCTTTTTCCGTGCTGAAGCGAATTAGCCAGGATATTGTTTAAACCTAAATTTAAAGAAGATTGTTTTCAAATCTATTGAAGTAACTTGACGTCACTCCACACAATGTGGTTTAGCAATACCATGTAGAAGCAAAATGTGGAAAATTTTACAGCTAAGAGTATAAGTTAACAGTCATAAATCAATTTAACGACAACTTTTAGACGTCCGATAATTCCCATAAAGATGGCTATCAACTTTACCATTAAAAAGATTTTTAAAATACCTACTAAATATTCTCATCTCGTTCCAAATCCGAAGGCCATGTCCCCTATATAACATGAAAATCCCGTCCATCCAACCTTGACCCAATGAGCCGAAGTATGCCGAGGTTGGCCGAAGGGGCAACGGCCCGTGAAAGTGAAAACTCGTGCGCACCGACCGCAGGTCGCATGCGCAAAGCGAAGCTTTCGACTTTAATCGCTGGAATTTGGGTTACGTCATTTTCGTAGTAGTTTTGTGGGAAAAAGTCAGTTTAGAAGGGAATTTGGTTTATTTTTAACGCACTTTAAAATTTAGTACCGATTTTTTCCCTAGCTATGAAATTAGCTCTGCAAAAAGTGAAAAAAAAACCGGCCAAGTGCGAGTCGGACTGTTCGTCGGATGGTTCCGTACACTTATCGCAAAAAAAACGACAAAAATATCACGTTTGTTGTATGGGAGCCCCACTTAAATATTTATTTTATTCTAGGTTATAGCGGCAACAGAAATACATCATCTGTGAAAACTTCAACCGTCTAGCTATCACGGTTCATGAGATACAGCCTGGTGACAGACGGATCGCGGAGTCTTAGTAATAGGGTTTAAGGTTTAATTAACGTTAACGCCAAAAGTCATTAATACTTCTAATCACCCAAATTAACACTCGAGAACATTCAACAAAAAGAGCCAAAGCATAATTTCCTTGTCAGGTACTCAGAAAATGTAGGTAAACCATTAAGGCTTAGCACGCACTGCGATTATAATTCGCGCGAATTTTATTCGCGAGAATTTTTGTCCGCGTACTGAATTTAACTAACACGCACTGCGGATAAAATTTCGCGCGATTTTTGTCTCCTTCTACCTGTTCATAGAGTTCAAAATATTCGCGCTAATTTTATCCGCGCCGCGGTGCGGTGGATTCTGTGGCAAAACACGGATTTCTTGCGATATTATTTCCGCGCGATTTTTTTTCCGCAGTGCGTGCAGCTTCATACATTTCCATAAGTCACAGATGTGCGGAAAAAAATTCGCGCGAATAAAAATCGCAGTGCGTGTTAAGCCTAAAACGCACAGATAGCACTTATTATTCAACTTAATATGAACAGGATACATCGCGTTTAACTAGTCAATAAAAACACCTTGCACGCATAGAACAGGTTCGATGTTCTATCAAAAAATATTTCTAAAGGCAAGGTAACCCCCCCTTTTAGTCAAGATTGACTGCAGTTACTATAGAACCGTAACAGAGAACGGTTGGCTGGTGTTTGGTTAGGCAGCCAAGCAGTTAACTTGGTTCTAGCTAACCGTATCGCGATGTAATGAGGAGCCATTGTGAAGTATTATAACATCTTACAAATAAGGCTGGTGATTAGCATTCAGATCACGATTATTATTCTACATCTACTTATTGGTGAAACAATTACTGTGGATTTGGAACCAATTATCAATAAGATTAATAAGTTTACTATGGATAATTTTATTAAAATCATATTTTTGCAAAAAAAGGAGACAACCTGTTGCGTTCTGTTATTTACCATACTGACATTTATCAGACCGCAACAGGTTGTCTCCTTTTTTTCGCAATCAAAACAAAATAAAAACAGTTTCGACATTTAAAAGTTGATTGAGGCAAAAAGCAATAACAGGCTATTGTTATTAAACGAGAAGTGAAGTGACGCGATGATAATTATTACAACATATACAAGTGCGACAAACTTATCTTTGTAAGTCACGGTGGCGCCTCTTGCTAATGAAAGATGTCAAACATCTGTCAAATCCCGTACATTCTACTTTAGTTTCAAATTTGGCCACACGCAAAACTGTGTTTGTATTCTGTTAGGTTTTCACATGTTGTCATAATCCAAGGTCATGCTTGTCAAAATGCTTGCCAAGGTCGAGGTTGGCCGCCATCTTTGCAAAGTTTGCATTGAGAAGGCCATTCTGTTATGAAATGTACTAACGCTTAACGATTTGACAAGTGCGTTAATCGCGGACATATTGTTTTAGGACAAAATGGTTCTTATATTTTTTTTACGTAAGTAATTTAAGTTGGTCTCGTCATGGTGATATTTTGTTAAAAATATTTTTAGTAAGCGGATGCTTTGTGAAAATGTAATGAATGGACAAGGTGCTAACACTCATTAATTAGATCAGGCAACTGCTTCTGATTTAGAGAATGTATTTCTCTCACTAGAATTTGTAGACTATAGAATTAGGCACTCTTTTCTAACTTCACGTCTTTTTAACTTGTCATAATTGTTTTAATTACTTTTTAAGTGGGTACAGTGGGCCGTAGTAATGTTAAAACATTTTGAGTTTAAGTTGGCCTTACGAACATAGTTCCATAGAAAACGAGGCTACCTTATGCATACAGGTTTTGTTACCACTTACATGATGTGGCCTACTGTACATTCAAATTAAATTAATGATCAGGGCAATTAGAAGCTATTTAATATACCTACGACAAAAAAACTTAATTATACAGTTGTCACGCGGAAAAGTTAAAAATTATCTCGGGCTGCGCGTGCGCTTATCAATCTACAAAATACTAAAACAATAAGCAAGCGAGGGGTCGACAATCAGCCAGCTATGCGGCCCCACTTCCTGTTTGATAACGCTAAACACTAAACTTTACGGAAAGAAAGTCTGGTTGGTTTATATTATTTTGCACAAGTGAGAAGACAAGTGAACATTTCGCAGATAATAGATTAAAAAAATGCGAGAGTTATGGTTGTGTTGGGTCAAGCAATAAAGTAACCATTCAATGCATCAAGGGGCATAGTGATTCCCGAGGCAACAACGATGCAGCGGATGAGCTCGCTCGTAGGGGGTCCAGTAAGGCGGTGGTTGGTCCGAAGCCAATCGTGCAAAAAAAAATGACTCATGCATACTGCACGAGCATTTCTCCAAGCAATAAAAAAAAAACTGCACCACTAAAACTTCACGGTGTCCTACTGAGCCGCTTATGGCGGGAACACGGGCACGCGTTAGCACTCACCGCGAACCCGCCGCGGCTGTCCGTCACCGGAGACCGGACCCTCCTCGGGGAAGTACCCCCATCACCGTCGCACCAGAACACATTGTGCACCGTGACCACCCCAGGGACCAAATCAGCGCATGGGCGCCAGACAACCCGTCCCCCTATGACGGGTCAAGGTCTATGGCCCCGCCACCTACCATTTTTCAGCCGCAGGAGATAGGGAGAGCGGCTAACGCAATACCGACACTCCACCTCCCCTGCGGCCCCATCGCGTCAGCTAGCAGACGGTGGCGACCCCGTCCGGGTCGCGGAAGGTAGGGAGAGCGGCGCACCGCAATACCGGCACTCCTCTCCCGCCGCGGCCTCCAAACCTCAGCCGCGACATCGTATGGGACCTGGGAATCTCCATAAGACATCGCAGCCCGCCTCAGTTGCGATGTCGCCTGTTACCAAGCGGCACTGCAACCTACTTGTTGGCCGCCGATTATATAATTAAAATTTAAGGCGCCGATTCCCTTGAGTAGCTGATTTTAAAATGAGAATCACGTCTAAATGTCTAGTCGTAATTTTTTGAAAAAAATATGTGTTATAATTTACTTAGATCAAATTATTAAGAAAATAGTCTAATCTATTTTCTTAATAATTTGATCTAAGCAAATTTTGAGTTTTCTTCGTATAACATAGTGTAATTCATTTGTAAAGTTATGTCTAAAACGGACAAAAACACGACAATCACACCAAAACCGCTGGGCGTATTTTAATGAAATTGACACCATCTTAAAGACAATTTAATCATCTACATTTTGATCTGAGCTTTTTTTTTTAAAGTCATAGAATAATAAGGAAAGTACAAAAAACTACTAAATTTCGGGTCGCGCGGGTGCGAAGTGCGCGTTTTGTTCCCTCAAGGTCGTTGGCGTTAGTCGTCGTCTTAACGCGACACGAAATGACGAAGAAACAGAAGACGTTCATCTCTTGTGTCTCTCTCGGAAGGATGATTGAAAATAAGTAACAAAGGCTGTGTCCTTTATCATATTTTTCAATAGTTTACAGAAGCAATATGCCAATTGATAGGCCTGACAAAATATTTAACTCTTAGCTCAAGCCAAATATTAAAGTTCTATTCTAACCTTCCTCGGCCAAATGCCCTGAAATCCGCATCAACTCGAAACTTATCAAGTAATTCAGAACTGCTCAATGAATAAGAAAAGGCTGTTTTCTACAAAGTTACATATTCAGAGAATATCGATTTGTGAAAAGTTGACAAAAACATAATGGCAGTAGATAAGGCTGACACAAGAGGTGCCCAGAGTTATTTATCACTTAGGTAATATTTGCATGCTAAGAATGCCAACTTATGGCGAAATGAGTAATGTGCTAATAAATAATTAAACCATCTTTTGTATTGCATTTAATGCAAATTAATGGCTTTGACTTTGCACCTCTGCTCAAGTGAAATATTAAGGTTACACTAGTCGATTTTTTTTCCATACAAACGTAGTCTAGGGATTATTCCATTGTTTGACGATGTACGTTCAAAATTATAAGTGATATCAATTTGTCTCATCATTATCTAGCCCTGTATGGAAGCGAAAAAGTAACGCATTTTTGGGCGCAAATAAATACCATAAGAAGACGGAAAATTTGCACGGCCTCCATACAGGGATAGATTAGTAGTTCAACAATGCATATAATTTTATTTTGAACAGATAGATTTAGTCGTTTTTTCATGATATATAGACTGCCAAAGGTCTGTTTATAAAATTTCGCGCGCTCGGTTTCGTCCTAAATCATTATCCATTTCGCTACAAATTTGCAAAAGTGTGTATTCGTACGCGAACTAGTTTCCTACTGCTCATCACAGCATCTATCTCTTCCGCACGTGTTGTCGGTTGATATAAAATGCTTTTTAACCCCGCGCACAAAATAGTTCGTGCCGTCGACTAGTGTACCCTTAAAGTTCTAATCTTCCTCAACAAATTCCCTGAAAACCGCACCAACTCGAAACCCATCACGTACCTTATACAGTTGTTCAATGAATAAGAAATAAATTCATTCTACAGAAGAAACATATTCAAATATGTTTCTTACCATAATCGTTACAAACCATTTCCATTCTACCATAACCCTTGTTCTACTCGGGCACGACTCACGTTGTTTGTCGATCGTTCCCACAAACAAACAGCAATTCTAATAAAACGTATTTGTTCAGAACACGTGGACTTTCGTATATTGATTTCAACACACGCGCCAATAGCTGGTAAACGATATTTCTATTACTTACTATGAGCAACGGTAAACGCCGGAGCGGAAGCCTAGCTACGAATAATTGAATTAACAATTTGTTCTTTAACTCTAACACGCCATTTTAAACTTTAAAATCACACTCTTGAGTAGAATTTCTAATGGAAATGATGTTACATTTATCTAGCTGCATGTCCTCTTACGTCAATCCATTTTTAACTCTATTCCACGGTAATTGGGTGTAGCTTCCAGTTGTGGTTAGATGTAATATTTGATAGTTACACAGATTATTTTACTCGTACAACTATAATTGTATCTGTGTGAACCGTTTGATAGTGGATAATGTCAGGATCACAGAACAAAAAAAACGCCTACTACAATAGAAGTCGCAAGTGGGCGGGGCCCGCGTACCCCGAGCTTTGCACAGCTCTGCATATGTTTCCTTCCGCGCACACACTACGCACATCAGTTTTGGTTCAACCGTCACAGTGACAAAAACTTGAAAAAAATACAAAAATGCCCTATTGTGCTGTTTTAGAATGTAAACACGATAGCAGAACCAAAAATGTATCAAATGAAGGTATATCTTACCATCGGTCAGTCTTAATTTATTTTATTTCGATAAAAATGTAAAAACAATATTTTATTAACCAAGACAAGTAAAAGTTGATTTTATGACGTTAAGTTTAAGGTCTACTTTCTTTAAAAGTCAAACATTGTTCTCGAAGATTCCAACTATGCACATGTCATATTCAGCTACTCAATTAGAGATTACCAATATCGATAATGAGTTATCGATACTTTAAACTTCCAATATTCTTTGTGTTCTATGATAAATCGGGCAAAATTTTAAACCTGCGTGCGGCTTTTTTTTTTGGTCAGTCATACATATTAGTGTAATCAAACACATTTCCATGCCCAAACCTTTTTTTCTAATTCTACCTTAACCAAGTTTGAAATAAATATAACATGGATATAGGTACCTAATCTATTCGTAATATTCTAATAGAGAAAATGTTAATCGAACAATTGTAATTCACAAAGTCTCAAACCTATAAAAAAGTTGGTTTCGTATTATTTTGTGACTTCAGATTTCCTAAGGATCCAGACAGAAAAGAAATATGGATTCAAGCGACTGGAAGGCAAAATTGGTTTCCTGCAAAAACTAGTACAATTTTCTCAGATCACTTCCTAGAACTAGATTTTTTAATCAAAAGCGGAAAAAAATACCTAGCCAGCAGTGCCAAAACTAAAAATTATATATTTTCAAGTAGGTATAGGTATAATTAAATTATTGTTTCCCTATCGTCCTAAGGACAATTATCTGTATTAAATGTATGCAATTTGGTAATTTTTACGGTTTCATAACATAATGTTGTTGTAACGACGTTGACTCCAAGACCTTAGTGCGAGTTTTTACTCACGCTCAATCGCGTTAACGTAAACATCAATTTGTATTGAAACTGGATAAGCGCCGTCTGGGGACGGTAAGGAGAAACCTCTTTTTTTGTATACATTTTGACATATTTAAGAGATCGTTTACGTTAACGCGATTTAGCGAGAGTAAAAACTTGCACTAAGGCCTCAGGTAGATCCAATATTACATACAAACATACAAGATACGCGTGAAAAACATAACCCTTTCCTTGCAGCCGGGTAAAAATAAAGATATCGACGAATTGAGAACCTCCTCCTTTTTTAGAAGTCAGTTAAAAAGAAAAAATGAAATTCAAATCAAAATCAACAAAGTGTAATAATACCTTTAGTTTTTTTTTTTTTTTTTTTATTATCTATAGGCTTGCGCTTGACCACTATCTCACCTGATGGTAAGCGATGATGTGGTCGACGATAGAGCACGCTTGCCTAGAAGAAACCTATTCACTCTTGACTGAAACAGAAACAGATGAACACAGAACCTCTTCCTTTTTTGAAGTCAGTTGAAAAGTGGCTTATGTGTTAGTCAGAAATTTAAGATCGAATGGTGTACAGAGATATATTCGTTAAGGAGTTAGTTAAGCTAATCATAATACGAGTGTAGCCGCAGGTGAAAGCGCAAGCTTCATATCAGTAGGTCGTATAGTATCTGTAGTGTAGTCAATCGCATAATTCTATTGATAGAAAAAAACACCACAGGGCGTATCTTTGTACCAATAGAAACATTTTCAAGATCGGAACAGTAGTTTACCATAAAATATCTTAATTATACTTTCTATAAATCGTAAGTATTAGAATAAATTTATATAAAAACTTGATTACAAACATGATAATATTTATCGACTCTAGTTGTTGACTTTATTTTGTTTGAAAATAAAACGGAATGTCGATAAATAAGTCAACGACAGTGGTACATCCCTACAGGAGGACGAGTGGTAATGACCTCATTTCGCAAATATAAATCTTATCGGTAACGAAATATGGCTTTCAATTGAATGCATTTATTATAGTGACATCTAGCGTCGGGTAGCGTAACTTGCTCATTAAACTATTCCGTGTGCGCTTTAAACGGAAAAAGTAATAAATACTCAAAAAGAGTAGACAATAAACCAACTCTATGTTCACAAAACTGTGGTTAATTTCAAATAAGCGACGACTGACATATTTTCTACTTTCATCTAAAAATTAAACTACCAATCACACCAAAGATTTCTTAGTGTTATGAAATACAATTAATCTGTATATGTGTGAGTTTGGGTACGCTGGTTCCGATACTAATAAAGCTATATGCGATTTCTACTGTCTTCTCTGTTCTGTGGTCAGGATCCATTAGGGCACAAAACAGGCTAATTACCACCTTGTATTTGGAATCCAAGGCATAAGAAGGGAAGGAAGTATTTTTATAAGGTCCTATTTGTCATAAGATTCTGGGTCCTGCTGTCATACTCATAATACATAATATGAAGTTCATGGCTGATGCAGTTATGGCGTGTTTCCAATTTGTAATCAAGCTACCGCCATGCCGTTTAACTAACCCAGACCTAGACCATAACCCCATTACAACGAACTAGGGTACAGGGTCACTTGGGATTCAGGATCATTAATTTCCGACGTAGGGGTGCTTAGGATTCGGGACCAGCAGTTCTTACAAATTACTTTATATTTTCCAACTTGGGGGTGAACTTTGATATTCAGGGGCTTGAGACATGAATGGTATTATAAACTTACTTCACGTCTGTATCCCTAGAAGCGTTAGGCATCGAAAATAACGGTACTTAGTTAAAGACTTTATAGTAACTTTATCTACTCTCATATCGTAATATACAAATTATAAACTTCAAAACGAGTTTATATTGAAATCTATACTAATATGACAAAGCTGAAGAGTTTGTTTGAACGCGCTAATCTCAGAAACTACTGGTTGTAATAGAAAAATTATGTTTGTGTTGGATAGTACATTTATCGAGGAAGGTTATAGGCTATATAACATCACGCTACGACCAATAGGAGCGGAGCATAAATGAATAATGCTGCAAAAACGGGCAAAAATTATTCCTTTTTGAGAGATTCCGTTGCATGCGCTGCGTAACCGTTTAAAGCGTGCTCCGTGGGTTAAAGTTACGCAACATTCATGTATGTAAGGTAGGTAGGTTAGGTAGGTAGCCAGGTGACGGGAGCGAAGCATTATTTGGAGATTATAATCCTTTAAAATATCGGGCGAATAATCCAGACAAATCCCGACCATCTAGCAACCATAGCTACGGCAAAAGTAGTAGTTAAATATAAAAAAACTGGCCAAGTGCGAGTCGGACTCGCGCACGAAGGGTTCCGTACCATTATCGCAAAACTCAAGTTTGTTGTATGGGAGCAATTGGGAGCCCCACTTAAAAATTCATTCTGTTCTGTTTTTAGTATTTTTTGTTATAGCGGCAACAGAAATACATCAACTGTCTAGCTATCACGGTTCATGAGTTACAGCCTGGTGACAGACAGACAGACGGACCGTGGAGCCTTAGTAATAGGGTCCCGTTTTTACCCTTTGGGTACGGAACCCAAAAAAGGTTAAAATAGATCATAACGAAAACCCTATAAATTCAGATTAAAGCATGACATGAAAGAAAGCGTATATTGCAAACCTATATACTACTATAACTTAATAACTTTCAATTGCAAAAATGTTAAAAGGTCGCTGAATTGTGTGCGTTCACTGTGCAAATCAGCTGATATTGTTTTGTTACAAGAAACGTGGTTATATCCACATGATCTAGCCTTTCTTGATAATGTTGATCAGGAATTCAGTTGCACGGGGAAGTCTTCAGTGGACACTTCAGCTGGCATGTGTAAAGGTAGACCCTACGGAGGGCTTGCCATACTATGGCGTAAAACTGCGTTTAACAACGTGAATGTAGTTCAAAGTGTCAGTGACCGTATATGTGCAGTGAATGTAGTGGTGAACAACAGGTGTTTTTTGGTTATAAATATGTACATGCCGACGGACTGTCGCGAGAATCTGCCACTTTTTACGGAATGTCTTAGTGAAATGTATTCTATTATACAAAATAATAATGCCGAATCGGTTTATGTGTTGGGGGATTTCAACGCGCACCCGGGTGAGTCATTTTATAAAGAACTTATTAGTTTTTGTAGTGAACAGGAATTATCATGTGCGGACTTAGATTATTTAGGCATTCTGTCGCAAACGTACACGTACATCAGTGACTCACACGGGTGTAAGCGTTGCCGCGTTGGTTAGACCACTGCCTTGTTACACAGGCGGCGGGAAAAACAATTGTAAACATTGAGGTTATTTATGATACGTTTTGGTCAGATCACTTTCCCTTGAAAATAGTATGTGATGTAAATGTTATCAGATTGAAAACTTGTGTAATTAAATCACCGCTTAACGGGGTTCGATGGGGTGAAAGAAATCCTGATGAAATAAAGGAATACTCGTCTCTGTGTAATAAGAAGTTAGGACGTTTAGATTTTCCTGAGGATTTTGAACTATGTGCCGATATGTTTTGTAATAATCCCGACCATAGGTTATTGTTGGATTCGATGTATAAAGACATGGTATCTATATTAAGTAAAGCAGCTAGTGTAAACAGAGTCTCTCATGGCATTGTTAGAAAGAAAGGTATAAAAGGATGGAACAAGCATGTCAAAGAACTTCACACCCAAGCAAGGTCTATGTTTAAATCGTGGCTTTGGTATGGGGAACCCAGTAGTGGGCCTATCTATGAGGATATGATGTTAAGTCGTAAGAAATTTAAATCTAAATTGAAATGGGTCATGAAGAACCAAGCTAAAATAGAAATGGATGTGTTGGCTTCGCTCCATTCTAGGAAATGTTTCTCATCTTTCTGGAAAGGCACTAAAAAGCTCAACATTTCTCCTAGCTTACCAGTTAGCGTGGAGGGTGAGACTGACCATACTGAAATAGCTAATATATTTAAGGAACAGTTTATTGTGAGCTCACCGCTTGAGTCGATGGTGAGGGTGAACGATGCTGAGTCCTATCAATCAGGAAAACCCCATAGATTTACGTGTTCAGAAATTAAAACAGTAATTAAATGCATGAAGAGGGGAAAATCACCTGGTCACGATGGACTCAGCATCGAGCATCTTCAAAATGCGGGTGTGCACTTGCCGAGAGTATTGACTATGTTTTTTAATCTATGTGTGGGGCATTCTTACCTACCACAGGAGATGCTTGATACATTAGTTGTACCTATTGTAAAAAACCGGACAGGAGACATAGCAGACAAAGGGAATTATAGGCCAATCTCATTGGCAACCGTGATAGCCAAAGTGTTTGATAGTGTGCTTGACTCGCACCTCAGTAGATATACAAAAATACACGACACACAGTTTGGTTTCCGTGCGGGGCTGTCTACTGAGAGTGCAATACTTGCGTTAAAGCACACTGTCAAATATTATACGGACAGAAAAACACCAGTGTATGCTTGTTTCCTGGACCTTTCCAAGGCTTTCGACCTGGTTTCATATAAATTGTTATGGAGGAAGCTTCGGGAGGAGGGAGTTCCTGCTGCATTGGTGTCAATATTATCTATCTGGTAGGACAAGCAGAGGAACTTTGTGAAATGGTCCAATGCATTGTCGGATCCGTACAAACTCGAATGTGGTGTTAGGCAGGGAGGTCTTACTTCCCCGAGATTGTTTAATATTTATGTTAACAACTTGCTTGTTGAGCTCAGCGGCACTCATGTAGGTTGCCATATTGACGGAGTTAGTTTAAATAACTTAAGTTACGCAGACGATAGGGTGCTGCTGGGCCCCACAATCGGTGGGATTAGGAAATTACTCACCATTTGTGAAAGATACGCCTTGCAGCATGGACTCAGGTATAATTCTGCAAAGAGTGAGCTGTTGGTGTTTAGAGGAAGAAATAAAAGTCCCTCAAATGTCCCGCCCGTAATACTCAGCGGCTCACCTTTGCGTAGAGTAGCACAGTTTAAATATTTGGGCCATATTGTTACGGAGGAGCTTAAAGATGACTTAGATATGGAGAGAGAGCGCAGGGCGATGGCTGTGAGGGGAAACATGTTGGCACGCAGGTTTGCTGGTTGTTCAGTACCGGTTAAAATAACACTTTTTAAGGCGTTTTGTCAAATATTTTACACCAGCGGTCTGTGGGCTAATCATACCCAAAAAGCAGACAGCGCACTGCGCATTCAATACAATAATGCCTTCAGGGCGCTGTTGAGGCTTCCGCCTTACTGTAGTGCGTCAGGGATGTTCGCTGACGCGCACACGGACGATTATTTCGCGATCATGCGCAAAAAAGTGGCATCAGTGTTGCGCAGGGTGAGGGGAAGCAGCAATAGCGTTCTGAAGGTCTTTTCAGACAGGGTAGAAGGGCCTACAATGGATAGGTTTATCAAGCTACATGTCAGACATGGGGCTTAATAAATTTTCCTCTAATTGGATGTTGTGATTGTTTTGTGTATTCATGTTACTACTAACATAGTTGTTTAAGTTTTACTAACATGCTATGGGCCTTCGACGCCTGAAAATAAACGATTTTTATTTTTATTTATTATTTTATATGTAACATTAGCGTATACCAACATTATTGATTCGACCGACACACATTCAGGTAGCCCGGATGCCCCGGATATAATTCTAGGAAAAGGCTCCGCTGTAAAAGCTCCCTATAAACGCCTAGATTTCAATGAACTCAACAATATAGGTCACCAGAAAAATAAAGATTCAAACGTGATTGATAAAATTGAAACTATTGATTTGGTAACAGGTCAGGGGGGTGACCATAAGCTCTTAGAGCGGTATCAATTTGAGATCGAATAAGGGATAGATGTATCTGACTTGTATACATCTGTCACTTACTCGATCTCAAATTGATACCGCTCTAAGAGCTTATGGTCACCCCCCAGGTCACGGTACCTTGTTATAAATAACTAGCTGACCCCCGCGGCTTCGCTCCCGTCAACTGGCTACCTACCTACCTACCCTACCTACCATTACTACCCTACCCACCTACCCTATCCTACCTACCAATTTATTGAACTATTTATTTGAATAAGAAATAATATACTACTATACGAATGTAACCAACTTTTGTATCTACCGGCGGCGGCGATCTAATTAAAAATTAAAACATAAAAGCTGCTATTGTGAGTCAATCTTAAAAGACAGAAATATGCTGTCGCGGACTTTTTTTTTGAACTTTTAAAGAAGAACAATTCCATCATACATTATATTTGCGTAACTTAAACCGTTTACGCAGCGCACGCAACAAAAGCTCTCAAAAAGGAATATTTTTGCCCGTTTTTGCAACATTTTTCATTTATGCTCGGCTCCTATTGGTTGTAGCGTGATGTTATATAGCCTATAACCTTCCTCGATAAATAGACTATCCAACACAAAAAGATATTTTCAATTCCAACCAGTAGTGCCTGAGATTAGCGCGTTCAAACAAACAAACAAACTCTTCAGCTTTATAATATTAGTATAGATAGTATAGATTTGCGATATGTAACTAAGGATTGTTTATATTTGAATGGTATGAATAGGTTCTGTAAAACCAAGAAGATAATTTACTGGCAACTGTTGGAAGCAAAGTAGCATCCAGATTTCTGCAAACAAGGGTATGGATTTTTTTTCATCATCGGTAGAGCTTACAACGTGGAGATATATAAAACTAGCTGTTCCCCGCGGCTTCGCTTCCATGGACCACCCCATAGGACCCGATTCAGGATTAAAAAATAGCCTATGTTACTCGGGAATAATGTAGCTTTCCGTAGGTGAAAGAATTTTTTAAATCGGTCGTCGGAGGATACATATACGCGAGCTGGATGAGTAAAACCAGATGTATCCTCCGACTGCACAGCGTCATTTTCTTCTTGTTTACGTCTTTTCAGTTCGCTTCTTAAGCAGTCGGGTTTAACGGTATATTACGATGGCATAATGATGATGTGTCATTGTATGGTTAATGTATCGCCTGTCACTAATATCATCATTTGCAAGAACATCGTTAGGTGCCAGCAGACCGTGAAAACCATTATGAGCCTATGGGTCTGTGTAGAAAGCTTATAGTCAATTGCTTTTTGGCGGTTTTTTATTTTCTGAATTAACTTTGATTTTGCTCCAGCGAATATAGATGGTTGAATGGTGAAGCAACTAGTGTTATCAGAATATCAATACGTTGGCTAGACAAACAGCTAACGGGTAACAGGCATATTATGCGTACTAGATAGAATCTACTACGAGTAAGTGGAGCGATGACCTGGTCAAGGGTGCGGGAATCCGGCGGATGCGACACGCACAGGACCAACCAGTATGGCGATGCTTGGGGGATGTCTATGTCCAGCAGTGGACGTCTTTCGGCTGAAATGTTGATTATGATGACGAGTAAATGCTACAAGTTGCCGTATTAATCAAAACTAGATTTGCGGTCTAACCGTCATTAAAATTAAGCCACTGCGCGTATAATGGAACAGTGGTGGCCCAGTGGTATCGGCCGCGACTTACAAGTTGTAGGTCGTGGGTTCGAGCCCAGACAGGCGCTTTAATTTGTGTAAATTATTTCATCATCACTGCTCTCAAAACGGGGAAGGAAAACATCGTGAGGAAACCTGCATGTCCTAGAACCAAAAATTCAAAGACATGTGACATCCACCAACCCGCACTGGGTCCGCGTGGTGGATAACGGCCCATTCCGTCTCACAGAGAGGAGGTCTGTGTCCCAGCAGTGGGAAAATATTACAGAGACAATAGAAAAACAATAACTTATGCACACATGGTGTGCAAATCACGCGTCGTGGGTTAAAATAGGTCTGGTCTTG
Organism: Orthosia incerta; assembly: GCA_948252205.1. Classification (NCBI taxonomy): domain Eukaryota; kingdom Metazoa; phylum Arthropoda; class Insecta; order Lepidoptera; family Noctuidae; genus Orthosia; species Orthosia incerta. The sequence goes on along the minus strand of OX411755.1, from coordinate 28,774,533 downwards.
AGTTTGGAAGTAGATTGTCCACTATGATAGATGACTATATGGACAATGCACCATCGATTAATTCTATGCAAAATTAAGTACCGTTCAACTGCAATTCAATTCGGCATGGTGGACATCCCACCCATACGCACAAAACGTTTTGGAAACACTTTTATTATGCGTACAGCTAAGGAGTGGAATTCCCTGCCGGAATCTGTGTTTCCCGACAGCTACAATCTAGGTAGTCTTTAAGTCAAGAAAGAATAGGTTATTTCTAGGCAAGCGTATGTCATCGTCGACCACATCATCGCTTACCAACAGGTGAGATAGTGGTCAAGCGCGAGCCTATAAATCTATATTTAAAAAAAATAACTACATGACGAAATGGTGATTGAATTCTTTCCAACGACTAAGACCAATGACCCAGTACACCAACATTGAAGCAAGGCTTCATTAACTACAGACCCAAGGATATTTTTCCAACGGACGAAAAAACTCCTAGTTTCAAACCCATACAAACTTTGTTTGAAATCGTTTTGTTTTTCGCTGAAACCGTACCGTGCATGCTAACTACGGAATATAGGTCATTCAGAGGGTTAAGCCAATAACATTGCTGGGCAGTTTTTGTAACTACCCACGTTCGAGTACGTAACTGAAAGCCCGATGAAGTCTGACAGGAGATTTCACTAGTTCCAATTGAATTTTCGTATACCGTGAGAGCAAAACTGGATTCTGTGAAAAATATAGCTTATGTTTCAGTTCTTATACGTAGTATTTGGATGCGGCAAGGGCCCTTTAATATCATTATCATCATCATTATATCAGCCGAAATACGTCCACTGCTGGACATAGGCGTCCCCCAAGCATCGCCACATTGACCGGTCCCGTGCGTCTCGTAACCAGCGGATCCCCGCAACCTTCACCAGGTCATCGGTGCACCTGGTGGGAGGCCTTTTAACGCAACGTCTGGTTCGCGGTCGCCACTCCAGAACCTTTCTGCCCCATCGGCTATCCGTTCTGCGAGCAATGTGCCCTGCCCACTCCCACTTAAGTTTGGCAATTCTTCGAGTTCTTCATATTAACCCTGGTTCTCTTACGGATCTCTACATTTCTGATTCGATCACGCAAGGAATCGCCGAGCATAGCCCTCTCCATTGCCTTTAATATGGCGCTTTTAAAAGGTCTTTCTTTTCCGATAAACGTACAGCAGAGCAGTTATATACAAACATTTATACAAGCTAGCATCGGTGGCTAAAACGCATTTCATATTCGGTTTCGTCTTCTTACCCTGGTTCTACTTCATCATTTCAGCCGAAAGGCGTCCACTGCTGGACATAGGTTTTACCCAAGTGTCACCATATCGATCGGCCCTGTGCGTCTCGCTTCCATCTTACTTGTAGTCAACATAATATGTTTTTCTTCCTCTCTTTCCTTTTTAGCAACAAGCAAACAAGCTTGAATATTGCAGGACCTTCTATACTAAGACCTTAAAGTCATCATTTACTCCATTCTCATGCACATCATCGCTCCTTTCCTGCTCCCAAACTGCAAGTTTAACATTCAATAAACATTTCGCGCAACAACAAGCAAGCAAGCTTGAATATTGCAGGACCTTCTATACTAAGACCTTAAAGTCATCATTTACTCCATTCTCATGCACATCATCGCTCCTTTCCTGCTCCCAAACTGCAAGTTTAACATTCAATAAACATTTCGCGCAACAACAAGCAAGCAAGCTTGAATATTGCAGGACCTTCTATACTAAGACCTTAAAGTCATCATTTACTCCATTCTCATGCACATCATCGCTCCTTTCCTGCTCCCAAACTGCAAGTTTAACATTCAATAAACATTTCGCGCAACAACAAGCAAGCAAGCTTGAATATTGCAGGACCTTCTATACTAAGACCTTAAAGTCATCATTTACTCCATTCTCATGCACATCATCACTCCTTTCCTGCTCCCAAACTGCAAGTTTAACATTCAATAAACATTGCCAATATACAACTACTCCTTTCAAAGATAGGTCAACACATTTGTTTTCACATACATACGTATAAAAGAATCTTGACTGCGCGTACGTCGTGTTTACAAACACTCGCTTGGCACATTCGCCATCCTATTTTAGTGTTGTTTAAACGAAGGGACGGCCATTACTAAGATAATTAAAGTCAATTATGTAATTAATTAGTGTTACACTTAGAAATACATTGTTATTATTGGAGTTAATTGATCTTTTTGTTGAGGAGGGCCTCGAAGCTTAATAATACTACACGGTTAAAATAACTCTGCATCTAGCGCTGTGACGTCACTGTTACGTTCGACTCTCGAGTAGGCGGGACTGGGGTCGCATTCCAACGAGGTGCACAGTCATTTGGACCGTGTTGTAACAGCCGCATCGACACTTGCCAAGGTTGATCCGTAGATAGGTGAATTCCAATATTTCCGAGGTTCGTTCATGCTTTGGAAAGCATGTTAAGCCGGTGGTCCACAGCACTATCATCTGTACATCTTTGAAAGTCTTCACGGGTAGTCAGATAAGGAATCGCTCCATGTATAATAACCGGTCAAGTGCAAGTCAGACTCGCGCACCGAGGGTTCTGTACAAACAGCAACATTCACCAGCATAATTAGGTAACTAGGTCAACGGGAACTACCATATAGGTTTTCGACCCAAAACCTATAGGGTACCTCCGGTTGACCTAGAATTGTCAATTTTGGTTAAAAGCAAGGTCTTACAGGGCAAATTCTGAAAAATAAAATACAAGTTTTCGCGAAAATCTAATTTTGCGCATATCTTTTTATCATGTTGACTCAGGAACAGGACCTTGATTTTTATACACCTAATAGGGACTATGACCTCAGTACTTCTCTAGGCATTCGTGGTTCACCGTCGACCACATCATCGCTTACCATCAGCCGAGATAGTGGTCAAACGCGAGCACATAGATAAAAAACCGGCCATGTGCGTGTCGGACTCGCGCAGAAAGAGTTCCGTACCATTATCGCAAAAAAACGTCAAAAAATTACTTTTTTTGTATGGGAGCCCCACTTAAATATTAATTTTATTCTGTTTTTAGTATTTTTTGTTATAGCGGCAACAGAAATACATCATCTGTGAAAATTTCAGCTGTCTAGCTATCACGGTTCATGAGATACAGCCTGGTGACAGACGGACAGACAGAGACAGACGGACCGCGGAGTCTTAGTAATAGGGTCCCGTTTTTACCCTTTGGGTACGGAACCCTAAAAAAGGGGTCTTTAAGTCAACAGTGACTATGTAATTTCTAGGCAAGCGTGCTTCACCGTCGACCATCATCGCTTATCATCAGGTGCGATAGCGGCCAAAAGCGAGCCAATCGTTAAAAAAAAAGCAGAATTGGAAGTCGCATTAGTATTGGTATAAGGAGTCGCATACCACGGTATTGGACCTTAGGGAGTGAGGTAGATGTGGTCCATTGCCCATAGTGCGTGAGCATATCGAAGCAGCCTGTTATTTTCCTACTAGTTAAGAAAAAAAACCGCCCAAGTGCGAGTCGGACTCGCGCACGAAGGGTTCCGTACCATTATCGCAAAAATCGGCAAAAAAAACACGTTTTTGTATGGGAGTCCCACTAAAATATTTATTTTATTTTGTTTTTAGTATTTGTTGTTAAAGCGGCAAATGCGAAAGTATGTCTGTATTAGCTCTTCACGTTTAAACCGCTGAACCAATTTAGATGAAATTTAAAATGGAGATAGTTTGCGATCCTGGGATATATATTGAGATAGTATGCGATCCTGGGATATATATAGGTTAGTTTTTATCCCGGCAATCATCGTAAAGGGGGGAGGGTAGAAGTTTGTATGGAGAACCAATCATTTCTACTAATGCTACGCAGACGAAATCGCGGACCAAAGCTAGTGATAAATAGTCAGAATATGAAGTTCAAAAAATGGTGAAAAACAAATGATAGGAATTGTAGTTCATTCGAACACACATTTATGCTTGGAAAGGTTTGATAAAAACTAAAATGTTAAACAATTGCTGTGTTAGTATTCAGTGTTAACGGTTGTTGGTCAGCTATCTGATGTCATTGACCCCGGTTAATTAATTTGGTCTGTAATTAATTAATTACAGAATTTATGAACAACATTTTTTATTACGATATCTATATGTTTAAATGCTTAAAAAAATTGATATGTGAATTATTTTGTAATGAAGTCAAGGAAGCACTCGTACCTATTATTCGTGCAATGGATCAACTTACAAGTGAGAGTCGGACTCGCGCACGAAGGGCTCCGTAGGTACCATACACGCAAAAATACGGCAAAAAAACACGTTTGTTGTATGGGAGCTCCACTTAAATATTTATTTTATTCTGTTTTTAGTATTTGTTGTTATAGCGGCAACAGTCATACATCATCTGTGAAAATGTCAACTGTCTAGCTATCACGGTTCATGAGGTACAGCCTGGTGACAGACGGACAGACAGACAGACGGATCGTGGAGTCTTAGTAATAGGGTAACGTTTTTACCCTTTGGGTACGGAACCCTAAAAAAGAAAGAATATAAGTTATTTTGTGCCTAATACGATGCATTTTTTATCGGGACCAAACCACAGATTCCTAAATAGTTACTTCATCAAACCTTCAAAATGCGCCTGAACCTTTAGGAAAAAGACGAGTGAGTGTGGGCTTTTTACCTCACTAAACCCACCTCGATGATCACCATCAATACCTCGTGACCTCTTTGGATATCCCCTAACAGGCGTTCCTGTTAGAAGAGGCGTTTAAATGCGTCTCCTCTGGCCTAATATGACGCCTACAATGAAAAAGATATAAAATATAAAGAAACCAATCTGCCTAGCCTTTTCCCAACTATATTGGGGTCGGCTTCCAGTCTTACCGGTTTCAGCTGAGTACCAGTGTTTTACATGGAGCGACTGCCTATCTGACCTCCACAACCCAGTAACTGGGTAACAACCCCTGGCAAGACTGGTGTCAGATCTCAAGCTTCTGACTACCCGTAACGACTGTCAAAGATCTTCAAATGACAGCCAGGACCAGCGGCTTCACGTGCTTGCCGAGGCACGGAGGAATCTCGGTATGTTGAAATGGTCACCCATCCACGGACCGAACTCGTCAAGCGTTGCTTAACCTTGATGATCGACCAGTGCGGCTGTTATTATTTAGCCACGAGCTAAAATAAAGAACTAAAATAAATTAATCCATTTACCTAGCCTTTCCCAACTACATAAATATGTTGATGTCGGCTGCCAATCTTAACCAGATTAGCGGCGTATCAGTATGTCACAGGGAGTTGAAATGCAATTTTAAAATCGAAAAGCCTTCGCATTTTCTCGATGACCGTACCTAGACTAATTGAATCGCGGATGCCACGTGTCGTGCGATATTCGTACTTGAAATGCGGTTTTCATAAATACACTCACGCCCTTTTCGCATGGGGGTAGGCAGAAACTACAGAACGCCACCTGCTGCGATCCTTACATACTTCTTTTGCTTCACTCACGTTCATACATCCATTACTCATGCCGGTTATGAGTACTGCGCACCTGGCCTTTCTGAAGAATATCACCAATAAAGAGCAAACAGAATAAAAAACCGGTCAAGTGCGAGTCGGCATCGCGCACGAAGGGTTCCGTATCATTATCGCAAAAAACGGCAAAAATCACGTTTGTTGTATGCCCCACTTAAATATTTATTTTCATCTGTTTTTAGTATTTGTTGTTATAGCGGCAACAGAAATACATCATCTGTGAAAATTTCAACTGTCTAGCTATCACGGTTCATGAGATACAGCCTGGTGACAGACGGGCAGACAAACAGACAGGCAGACAGACGGTCCCGTTTTTACCCTAAAAAAGACAAGTGACATACACCCACCTGGCTGGTGGATTACGGCCCAGTCCCTCTCACAGAGAGGCAGCCTGTGTCCCAGCAGTGGGAACATTAAAAGGATAATTATGATAGTCATAAAGAGATTTTTACAATATGTTTGTCAACAATGTTGATAGATAAAATTGTGTGATCGATTTATCCAAGTTACCTACCGACGACGTCATCGCGTCTTGGAAGCTTCGGCGAAACGAACATCTTCTGACTTTTTATGTTCCAAAAATTTTAACATACTATTTTTTGATTGTCAATGTTACTAAATATTTTTTAACACACTACTACACAATTATGACATTGATACACAAGCACTAACCGTTAATTATTGTTTAAATAAAACTTAATTAGGAGGTTAGCTGGGGAAACAAGTTTATTAATTAACTAGCTGTGCCCGCGGCTTCGCTCCCGTCATCTGCCTGCCAACCCTACCATACTTACCAGCCTGCCTGCCTACTCCACAAACTCACTAAACTCCATAACGCAATAAATTGGAACATACGCAAGACACCGACTTCCAAAAATAAAGTTATTTTTCACTTTGTAGTTTTATTTGGAAGTCGGAAGTATTTTTTTGTAAAAAGTTTTTTTATTTTTCACTTTTTAGTTGTACCTACCTAATAGGCAAGTTGTTTACCCCAAATGTCATGAAACTTGAACATAACCGGTGAAATGAGAGATCTGCGTACCCCTTAAGAGTGTACTGGCGTGATGTTATGTAATGAAATTGTATAAACAACAAACAGACATGCGATTGCAGCAATCCCGAGAGATTTGCCGTTATTTATTGAAGAGTTCTGATGTATATCTTCGAATTTCTTCGTCAGTCCTACACCAAATTAAAATGGGACCAATTTCGGAACATACCCTATCAAACAAAAAAAATTTTTTCGAAATCGGTCCACAATTGACGGAGATATCGGTGACTATAAATAAACTAATAAACATATATAATGTCGAACATAGGACCTCCTCCTTTTTGGGAAGTCGGTTAATACATACCAATTTTTTTTCTAGGGTCATTCTTTCGCGTAAAATCTTAACACCGCGATTCAGGAAATGACTTTAAATGCACAACGCCATCTATCGAATAGCGAGTTCAACTGTCCGAGTAACTGCTGAATTGCGTGAGCTGTGATAATTTTACTTCTTGAACACTTTAAATTCATCTAACTTTTGATAGAGTGAACCGATTGCGATGAAACAAAAACTAAGTAATTCTTCAAGATACGCACAATTTTTATGTATAAAAGTTATCTACATTGGTTTCGTACATTTCACGTGATGCGTGCACAAATAAACAGACAAACAGACAAACAGATAAACAGACAAACAGACAAACAGACAAACAGACAAAAATTCCAAAAATGCTAGAAATGGGTTCTGTTGGTTATCCTTTAACACCCTGGCTATTTTTTTTGGATTTTTTTTCGATGTACAAAAAATATTTTTCTACAGATTTATTATATGTATTGATTAATATTGTCTCGCTAATTACTATTTTAATTTAGGATTGGCACACACTACACAACACACAGATTTAAACTTTGCTAATTAAACTATAGTATAATTTATTGAAAACGTATTAATTATTATATTGATAATGATACTAAAACTGTCACACTGCACTACACCATCAAAATTGCTTATTTTACAATTCAATTACTACCTACTACAACTGTTCTAATTTTTGGAATCGTCACAAACTACGCCAAAAAGTCTGACAGATTAACACACAAGAGCTAAGAGAATATTATTATTATAATCTATATCCCGAAGGCGTCACGCGGCGCAACAGGAGAAGCGACAGAGTCAGGCAGAGATCTGCAATGGACTGACTGGCGTGTTTTAATCCCACAGGCGACACAGCCCTTGTTGTACAGAGTAAATCGCAACTACCGACTATGGAACTAGGTCACTATTCATTTAGCACATCACCGATCTGAATTTCATGAAAGGAGATTGAATTCGCTTCCTGGAAACTACAGGCACAGTAAAAATATAAAAACAAAATGGAAACTACATACAAACGCTCGAAACGGCACACTCACACAAACATACGCACCGACAGGCGCAGATTCCCTTGAGTAGCTAATTTTAAAATGAGAATCACACCTAAATGGCTAGTCATCATATTTTATGGAAAAAAATGTTACATTAGACCATTTTCTTAATAATTTGATCTCAATAAATTTTGAGTTTTATTTGTATAACATAGTGTAATTAATTTGTAAAGTTATGTCTAAAACGGACAAAAACACGACAATCACACCAAAACCACTGTGCGTATTTTAATGAAATCGACACCATCTAAATGGCTAGCATTTAGACGTGATTCTCATTTTAAAATCAGCTACTCAAGGGAATCGGCGCCTTAAGGGTACACTAGTCAACGGCACGAACTATTTTGTGCGCGGGGTTAAAATGCATTTTATATCAACCGACAACACATGCGGAAGAGATAGATGCTGTGATGAGCAGTAGGAAGCTAGTGAACTAGCTACGTACATCGTACGAATTAGCACTTTTGCAAGTTTATAGCGAAATGGATGATGACTTAGCACGAAACCGAGCGCGCGAAATTTTATAAACAGACCTTTGGCAGTCTAGATATCATGGAAAAACTACTAAATTTATCTGTTCAAAATAAAATTATTCGCATTGTTGAACTACTAATCTATCCCTGTATGGAGGCCGTTTTGCAATTTTCCGTCTTATGGTATTTATTTGCGGCCAAAAATGCGTTAAAATAAGTGTCGAAATGTGGAACTTTCGACGCTCATAACTTTCAAATATTTGATTTTTTTTACTTTTTTGCTTCCATACAGGGCTAGATAATGATGAGACAAATTGATATCACTTTTTTTTTAACGTACATCGTCAAACAGTGGAATAATCCCTAGACTACGTTTGTATGGAAGAATTTTCGACTAGTGTAACCTTAAGGCACTTTTGCAGTGCTGTCAGTAGTGTGAGCCGCTTAGGGGTCTCGTCGATGCGCGTGTTTGTGTGAGTGTGCCGTTTCGAGCGTTTGTAGATAGTTTCCATACTGTTTGTATATTTATTCTGTGCTACAGGTTGATAGATTTGTGAAAAATACTGAGAACCTTCTAGCTTTTCCAGCAGGCTTATTACGTAAGAAACAACAATCAGCAATCATCGCGCAATCAAATGCTTTATGTAATAAAAGTCGCAATACTACTACCTACAGTGTAGGTATGGTAGGTCCTACACAATCGCTCGTTGTTTGTCAAATGCACTTTTTTTTTAAACCGGTCATGGTGCGAGTCGGACTCGCGCATCGAGGGTTCCGTACAAACAGCTACATTCACCAACATAATTAGGTAACTAGGTCAACGGGAACTAAGATATTAGGTTTTCGACCCAAAACCTATAGGGTACTACCGGTTGACCTAGAATTGTCAATTTTGGTTAAAAGCAAGATCTTACAGCACAAGTAAAGGGAAATTTCTAAATTTGCCCATATCTTTTTATAGTGTTGACTCAGGAGCTTGATTTTTATACACCTAATAGGGACTATAGACCTCAGTATTTGGTATAAATTTCAACTTGCTAGGTCCTACCGTTCCTGAGAAAATCGGTGGTTACACACGGACAGACGGACAAGAGAGTGATCTTATAAGGGTTCCTTTTTTTACCTTTTGAGGTACGAAACCCTAATAACCACCAAAAACTCTAAAACCTATTGAAGAGTAATTATTGCGCAAAAATCGCTATCGTTTTGCTCTTGAAGGATACGTAAATTACGTAATAAGTCTGCCGGTCTGCATTGCGTTAGCCGGGCTTGGATGAGACTGAGTTAACCAATCCGACAGCTTCAGTTAGAAGCTGTTATTGAATTGGACGTATCCATGTCTCTGCCTGACAAGGGGATGGATTAACTGATTCCGGCCAAGTCAATATCGAAGAGGCTTCTATTCCTGTTTAATTGCATTTACATGCTGTTGGCTTCGAATGTCATAGGTTATGACTTGTGTTACGTCATTTTATGAATTTTGACTTTTCAAATTTATTGTTTGTTACTTACATTTTTTTTTTACATAGGCCTACATGGGCACTTATAAAACGTCGACAAAAGGTGCACGGTTCGGGTTAGTCGTTTCCTATGGAGAAGAACCGGCAAGAAACTCCATGGTTACTCTTTTAAAAGTGGTTTGGTTTTACAATATTTCCATGTTACAGCATTAGTACTTGGATATGGGGGCACAACGTAGGCCCGACAATAAGTCGTAGGAAATTAAAAAAAAAACAAAAAAAAATTAAAACGAAATAAAAAGTTAATAAATGTCTATCATCACATAATAGACATCTGTCACATTTATGAAGCACCTACCTACAAATGTAGAAGTATCTAACTAAGTTAATATTGTGTTCTCATTGTCACCCATCTACAAATGTAGAAGTACCCACCTAAGTAAATATTGTTGTGTGTACAGGAAATACGTTTTTTAATGAATATTATGACGTATCCTGGATTTTATATTGCTGTTTTATGTTGTTTTAAACGATAACATCTACAATACTGTCAGGCTTTAAAACGTTTTCACAAAATAAGAATTAATATTTATATTTATATTGTGAGATTATTTATAACAATACAGAAAATGGCAGGATGGCGCCATTTTATCATATTTGACGTATTGTAACATAGGTTCACACGATGATATTTAAAGTGTACTTTATAATTTCTTCTTGTTTTGGTGCAAGCCAGTAAACAAATTCCGATCAAGATACACAATAGTGTATCTTCTTCAAGAACTATTTACTTACTTAGTGAAAGATCGACTACACAAGACTCACGTAATATATTTAATATTATTACTTGATTATTGCTAACAGTTGTGTTGAAACTGTATCTGTATCAGATTATGGTCTTTATTCCTAATATGTTAAATTTATATAAGGAATATTCATGTTCTTTGCCTTACCCTTGTTATTTTGTTTCTATAACATTGTGAAATGTCACAAGATATGACAAGATCCATCATAAATTAGATCTTTATAGTGATATACGATACTTTATGAGATTGTAAAATTTATCGATAAATACTATAAAAGAGCTCCCATGGAGTTTCTTGCCCTTCTTCTCCACGAGGACTAGTTTAGCGAAAAGGCGGTAAGCTATCTGAGCCTTCTCAATATGAATTAATTGAAAAACCTAAGTGAAATAAATGCCTAGTCTTGTCTTTCTGTGCTTTTCTTCATAAACCATTTCCTTACATACCACATACATAGGAACTTTCAAACACAGTAAATAACCAAGAACCATTTTGACTTTCGAAGCTTACTATCTTGGTAGATAGATATCAACTTATTTATATAGTTCCACCAACCACTGGCCCACTGGCGGCATTGGGCCCGCGTGGTGGTGATTAAGGCCCATTCCTTCTCTTTCAGAGAGGAGGCCTGTGTTGGGACACTATCATAGCAAAATTAGCATAACGTCGTTAATGAATGAAAAAAATACCTTAAACGACATTGGGCTTTCGATGACGATTAAGAAATAGTAAAATTTTAGACGGTATTTCAGGCAACATTAAGGTGACTAAGACATAATTCAGTGTTTCCAAAGGTACTGTTATAGGACAAACCAACCCAAACCGAATCGAACAACCAAAGGGAAAAAATCAAGACAACGGTTAAGGTAACGCTTGGTGTTTCTCAAGGCACTATTTTAGGACCCAAAGTTATATGAACTACCACTAAAATTGATTTCTCAATGAGCCATGTCTGTCTTTAAAGCTGAGAAAGCGTACAAAATAACTCTTATTGTAATGTAGCTAATTACATAAGCTTCCGCCCATTGAGTTTTATGGTCGACCGTTTAAAACGGTTGCCTTCCAACAAGGAGCATTATTGAAAACAGTTCATGAATAATTTTCTTATTGTTTGAGAGTTAAATACAAGAAAGTGCTTGATTTGTTTTGATTCGTAGATTATAACATCCTGTTTGAAAATGCAGTGTTTTATTGAAAAGGTAGGCCAGTGTTCCTTGTCTCAGACGCCATTGCTACTAATTTCAACTAGTCAACTACAGTTATATTTGTTTCTTTTAACTAGATGTACAAGAATATTGCTACGCATTTAACGGATTTTTTTATTGGTTACAGGCTCGCGCTTGACTACTCTATCACCTAATGGTAAGCGATGATGTGGTCGACGGTGAAGCACGCTTGCCTAGAAGTTGAAGAAACCCAGGTTATAGCTATCAGAAAACAGACTCCGGCATGGAATTCCACTCCTTCGCTGTACGCAGTGTACGCACATTGAAAGTCATTCCCAAAACATTTAGTGCGTATGGGTGGAATGTCTACATCCCTATTCACCAACATATCTTCGTTGATTAAATTAGTGTTATAAGGATACGTCAAACGTGAAAACGTGTAGTATCTTCTTCCTCAAAACGGTTGAGTTCAATTTATTTCAAGTGCTAGTAACCAAAGATGAATACCTAACCGAGTAATGGAAATGCAATTTCTTGCAAGCAACAGCTTATTGAATTTGATATGGTTGCTTTTTGATCACTCTGTTTCATCTGACGGTAAGCGATGCTTGCCTAGAAGTAACCTATTCACTTTTAACTGAAAGTTTGGCTTATAGCTAGACTAGAACAAAAGTTACACAACATATCTTTTGCTGCTTCAACTATCCAAAGCTAAAAAATAACTCAATCACTCCGAAAAGAACGCAATTCGATGATTTGGAAAATTCATTTATTGTTGAAGTGCCGCGCAAAACGTTGATAATAGAGATTCCGGGTAAAGTAGTAAGCATTTATTTATAGTCTAGAATCCTTAGGTCTATTGTTAATTTGCAGTAGAAGATTTAGATTTTATCTATTATAATATAATACAAGTAATGATTCACCTAAATCCGTAACGCTGAGGTGCTCTTCAGATAAGATAGCACCACTGCAAACGAACAGTTACAGTAGCAAGATATTCAGCAAATTCTTATATTGCACAATACCTCACAAATGATATTCCTCATTAAGTAATTGAATTTCTTGATGTTCAATACTCCAACTCCCAACGACATCATCGGTAGAATTGCCAATTACATTACAAAGATCGACTTCAACTTTATTGTGACTAGCTTCCTCGGATTGAGTCATCGTGTTGATTGCTACGATATTATCCTTTGCAGTGCTTTTATAATATTTCTTGAATGAATTTATGTGATCGAATGAATGAACGCCACTGTCGCTGCTTTTAAAGTGACCAGCGTTTTGGCCAAAGTTGAGGAAAGGAAGACAACTATGGCTTCTGACTTTTCTCCTTTGGGCATGAACATCCTAAGCGCATTACATTATTTTATTATTATTTTCTCTTTTACTTTGTGACTGTTGCTATTGTGCTGTGTCGAATAAAGGAATTCTATTTTTCATCACCATTATCTCATATTCATACTTTCTGAACCATTTGAAGGGCATTTTTGATTATGTCACTGATTGGATCCGACATAGCCACGTATGAAGATTTATCTACCGTCTAAAACATGTAGTTGTCGACCTGACAAATCTATAGAAATTCTGTTGCAATTTGCGGCAATCTTGTGGTCAGAAATTGGGACATTTGGGCAATATTCCTGCCAAGAGGACTGTCTAACAAATGGAATCAAAATTTAAAAAAACCGATTGAGGTCATTAGGCTTCCTCTGGTATATATGCATGGATTAGTTACATATTTCTTTACGTCAATGCACTGTTATCCTCCCCATGTGTAATAATTTTCATTGTATTACACAATATTACTCAAGTACTTTCTGAATGGAATTGCAATTCATCTGTCGTGCCAAACTATGCTTCTATTATGGCAGTGAAAGAGGACGGATTAATTTGAATATTTTTAGTGACACGTGTAGCTATGACAATGTGATATCATAAGCAGTTATTATCTTCATGTATCAGATATATATCATTTTCCTCAACTCGTACCTTATTGCTGTTGCAGTACAATATTTTGCAATAATCGCATATAATGCAATAACCCCTTTATTATCCTGTGTAAAATACAGACCTATAGCAAGCCATAGGCAAAAACCATAATCATCTTCATCCTTTCCTTGTCTCATGTTACTTGGGGTCGCAACACGTTTTCTTCTTCTATTCTGTCCTGTCAACCATCACTATTAATGACCGACTCCCTCTTCTTTATGGAAGACACTGGCCCCTATGATACAGTTGATACTAGGTTAGGGGTCAGGGGATTCATGTTCTATGTAAAACTTTTATTTCAATAAACTTTACTATATGTTAGTCCTTGTGTTAGGATCCATCTATCTTTTCTTTGGCTTCCCTCTGTATCTATCCACTTTGATACATCACTATCGTATATCAACCTTTGTCCCAAGTTACTTCATTATAATCATCAGCCTTTTAATGTTCTCACTGCAGGGACACAGGCTTCCTCTGTGAGAGAGGGAATGGGCCGTAATCCACCACGCGGGCCCAGTGCGGGTTGGCCATGTTACTTGGGTCGGTGCAACACATTTTCTTTTACCATTGTTAACATAATACATTCATCTTTTCTTTGGCCTCCCTGTTCATTCATACGAACCGTTTTACTCCAAACATTGAGAGGAAAAGTGATGTTGATTTTATAGTAGGTACCTAGTTCGTAAACAAACATGGTGGATCTAACCACGTTACTTCTCTATTTGCAAAGGTGATGTTTGCATAGCAGTGGCACAATTACTAGCTAATGTTGTTATGAATGTCATAATATTAATATCAGGTCGTAAACCCACGCTGTGATATAATTTCCGCACGGTCTCGGCTAAGAATAGAACAGCCTGTCAATTTCCGTTGCTGCCATAACTCACTTATGGTCCGATTGCAGGCAACAGGTAACAGACGGACGATTTTGTAAAAAAAATACTTATCCGTGAAAACTTAGGTGAAGTGAGCTGTCACACTTCACCATGTAGGTACGTTGCCACAGTGCGAATGTTAATGTGGACTTAGTGCGAGTTTTGTCTCACACTGGGTCGCGTTAACGTAAATGTCAATTTGTATTGAAACTGGATAAGCGCTGTCTGGTGAGTGGTGACAGTAAGAAGAAACCTTTTTTGGGTAGAAATTGACATAAGAGATCTTTAACGTTAACACGAGTGAGCAATAAATAAGCCCACAGAATAGCAAAACAGAATGGACTATGAGATGATCTAGAAGGGATATAATGTGCTCAATTTTGAAAGGCAAGATTTTTCTGTACTATTTCTTCAAATACATAAAACAACCAATCAGTGCCCGCATTCAATGATAAAAAGTTGATTAAAAAATAAAAAAAAACCCGACTGCTGTTTTTTTTAAATTTAAGATTAGGTACATTTAAACATATAAGTAAAAAAATCAAAAAAAACCCGACTGCTGTCTTTTTTAAATTTAAGATTAGGTACATTTAAACAAATAAGTGTTATATATTTTTGAAATCACCTCTTATAACCCTTTATTTTGATACCCTACACGATGGGCTTGGAAGAAAATAAAAACTCCCCCAAAATGGCGCCCAAATCCGCCTTTTTCCATCAAAATCGGCCAACGCGTTTGGTCTCCAGAACGCCACATAGGAACAAACATACATAATACATAGACTGACAAAACACATTACCCTCCTTCGGAAGTCGGGTAAACAGAAGGAACCATCATCATTATGAAGCGATGACGGGATTGCCTTTGGCTTTGTTTATAATTCGATATATTATGAGGCTGTAAGGTTATGCAAAACGTTTAATTGATTTTACGTTTTTCAATAGTGGGTGTACTATGACGTGTCGACGATACAGTGCGTTGAAATATCGTGTGACGTCACGGTGTGCTGAAAAAGTGACGTCACAAGCCCCCACTCCTGAAATTTGATGCGCTTTATCTTTGTCAATTTTTAATTAATTTTATAGAGCAAAAAATACGGGTCCAATATTATTTGATAATCTCACTGACGGACTACATAGAATTATCATTTTTAGGGTACCGTACCCAAAGGGTAAAAACGGGACCCTATTACTAAGACGACGCGGTCCGTCTGTCTGTCACCAGGCTGTATCTCATGAACCGTGATAGCTAGACAGTTGAAATTTTTAACAGATAATGTATTTTTGTTGCCGCTATAACAACAAATACTAAAAACAGAATAAAATTAATATTTAAGTGGGGCTCCCATACAACAAACGTGATTTTTATGCCGTTTTTTGCGATAATGGTACGGAACTCTTCGTGCGCGAGTCCGACTCGCACTTGGCCAGTTTATCTACCCAGGAAACATCCCTATTCTGCATAGAAATTGTTTGTTGTTGAAGTTTATAGTACCCATTTTATATAACCGAGTCTGTATGAATGATGTTGATGACGATGATTTAATAGATCGCGAATAGATAATTCACTTGTTTTGGTACGGAAGAACATTCGAAGGTCATACATAATTATATCGGACGATGGAACTGTACTTAGTCATGAGAAATAGGTAACACGTTTGCCCCAACTTCATAACAGACAAAAAAGAAAGAGTTTATGGGCATGTAGTGCTTTTTAAAATATTTTCAAAAAATTATATCAAGCAACCCACGTTTTTTTTATTTATTTTTTTAAAACACGCTATTCTTAATTTAAATGCATTGAATTTTTTTTCAACTTTTTGGTTTTTAGGGTTCCGTACCCGAAGGGTAAAAACGGGACCCTATTACTAAGACTCCGCGGTCCGTCTGTCTGTCACCAGGCTGTATCTCATGAACCGTGATAGCTAAAGAGTTGAAATTTTCACATATGATGTATTACTGTTGCCGGCGTTGCCGCTATAACAACAAATACTAAACACAATAAAATAAATGTATAAGTGGGGCTCCCATACAACAAACGTGATTTTTTTGCCATTTTTTACGATAGTGGTACGGAACCCTTCGTGCGCGAGTCCGACTCGCACTTGGCCGGTTTTTTTTATATAAAAGCGTGTTTTTTATCTATTATTTATTTTTTACTTTTTAGTTCATCGCTTATCCTGAAGATCCTGGTAAGGATAATGGAATAAACTATTTAAATTATTACATTGTCATCGGTCCTTGTAAAGTGTGCAAAGTTTCAAATTAAGGGTACACTAGTCGACGGCACGAACTATTTTGTGCGCGGGGTTAAAATGCATTTTATATCAACCGACAACACGTGCGGAAGAGATAGATGCTGTGATAAGCAGTAGGAAGCTAGTTCGTGTACGAATACACACTTTTGCAAATTTGTAACAGACCTTTGGCAGTCTAGATATCTTGAAAAAACGACTAAATCTATCTGTCCAAAATATTTTTTTTAGCATTGTTGAACTACTAATCTATCCCTGTATGGAGGCCGTTTTGCAATTTTCCGTCTTCATATGGTATTTATTTGCGCACAAAAATGCGTTAAAATTTGTGTCGAAATGTGGCACTTTCGACGCTCATAACTTTCAAATGTTTTCTTTTTTTTAATTTTTCGCTTCCATACAGGGCTAGATAATGATGAGACAAATTGATATCACTTTCTATATTGAACGTACATCGTCAAACAGTGGAATAATCCCTAGACTACGTTTGTATGGAAGAATTTTCGACTAGTGTAACCTTAATACGACGTTTTGAAGGGGGTAATAAAACCGTTTTAAAAAGCAGAAGTATCCCTTTTTAGTAGTGGGAAATCGTCGGCAAATATAAAAATATCTTGAAAATATTGCAATTAGAGTAATTTACGCCGGAGTAAATTAATAATAAATTTTCTGAGAAATGGAGCATCAGGGCAGAGAGGCGAAGTTGAAGCTAGCTAAGTTACTAGCCACTAGCCAGGCAACCAACTGAATAATAATTAACCAATCGCTTGAGTCCTCCTAATTGTTTATTTATCTTGCGAGGACATGTACCTTCGGACTGCAGTCAGTCAGTGATAGCGTGGCGGTTAACAGATCCCATAGACAAAGTGACTAACTATCATCGATAAGGATTTTCGAAAAGTCAAAAATGAAGCGTAAGTCATTCACTACTTAATAAATAAAATTATTCATTAAAAAATCTTTTATAAAACAAGCTTTTTTCGTATTCTTCTCAGCAAACCCTTTCATTTGATACTCATATCATGGCAGTGCACTAAAAATAACTAGACCGCCATCTTGGGCCATCCGCCATATTGGATTTAGAATGACGTCACTTAGTTAACCATGCATTGTCATCCAAACTAAACGTGTATGCAAACTTTCATCTTAATCGGTGGAGGATAACTGCTTTAAAATTCAGTTGCATGATTTGACCCGAACACACTTACATAATATACATACATACATTGCATTGTTAATTAAAAGCTTGTAAAACGGGACAAGGGCAGCGAGATGATGATGTCGCGATGATATACCTACTTTCGTACTGCAATCTCAAGTCCCAGGACGAAATGGAAGATGAAAACGTGTAGCGTCGACCCAAGATAACATGATGCCCATACCCATGATACCTTCGAGCATGAAGTCTAGATAAATTAATAAAAGGGACAAGGGCAGGGAGATAATGATCTTGCGTTGAATCATGATACACCTTCGTGCTGCAGTCTGTCTGCACTGAGTTTTATATGCGGCAGTGTGTCTGTCTACATTTCCTCTGCTAAACTGCCGGCTCGATTTTGACGGTCAGTAACTTGGCATCCGGAGAAGGACGCTGAGTACTATGAAGATTAAAACTTTGTTTTTCTTTTATTATTGGATGGCAGAGAAGCCTATGGCTCATGGAAAGTTGAAATCGCCAACCATGGACATATTTTTATCAGCTATATCGATTGATGGCAACTCAAAATTTTTGGCGCTAACCAAGTGACAATTCGGTAGGTCAATCCCATACAATTTTGACTTCTCGACATACGTCACACCACATCACATCATCAGCCTATTAATGTTCCCACTGCTGGGACACAGGCCTCCTCTCTGTGAGAGGGAATGGGCCGTAATCCACCACGCGGGCCCACATGTCTTCGAATTTTTGGTTCTAGGACATGCCGGTTTCCTCACGATGTTTTCCTTCACCGTTTTTGAAAGCAGTGGTGATGAAATAATTTACACAAAGTAAAGTGCCTGTC
The DNA here is from genome assembly GCA_948252205.1 of Orthosia incerta. NCBI lineage: Eukaryota > Metazoa > Arthropoda > Insecta > Lepidoptera > Noctuidae > Orthosia > Orthosia incerta. The sequence continues at coordinate 28,755,569 of OX411755.1, read as the reverse complement.
TGGGTTCGAACCCAAGACCTACAACTTGCAAGTCGCGGCAGATACCATTGGGCCACCACTGCTCTCTACTCGTCGACATACGTCATCGCTGATAATATAACGTCACTTTGTCAAGATTAACTATAGGCTCTGTTAAGGGTACACTAGTCGAAAATTCTTCCATACAAACGTAGTCTGGGGATTATTCCACTGTTTGACAATGTACGTTCAAAATAAAAAGTGATATCAATTTGTCTCATAATTATCTAGCCCTGTATGGAAGCAAAAAAGTAAAAAAAGAAAATATTTGAAAGTTATGAGCGTCGAAAGTTCCACATTTCGACACAAATTTTAACGCATTTTTGGGCGCGAATAAATACCATAAGAAGACGGAAAATTGCAAAACGGCCTCCATACAGGGATAGATTAGTAGTTCAACAATGCAAATAATTTTATTTTGAACAGATAGATTTAGTAGTTATTTCATGAAACCTAGACTGCCAAAGGTCTGTTTATAAAATTTCGCGCGCTCGGTTTCGTCCTAAATCATTTTGCAAAAGTGTGTATTCGTACGCGAACTAGCTTCCTACTGCTCATCACAGCATCAATGTCTTCCGCACGTGTTGTCGGTTGATATAAAATGCATTTTAACCCCGCGCACAAAATAGTTCGTGCCGTTGACTAGTGTAACCTTAACTTTAAACTTTTCAACCATAGTATTTTAAAATATTACTATTTTATAATAAAGCACCACTTTTTTTTAAGATGACCCGCAGTAAATCAACTGGACGAAAAGTAAAAGTTGTAAAAACTGCAGTGAGGACAGGTTGCCAAATGTCAACGTTGAGCCGAACCGTTCTACCGTCGGATCAAGTTAATAATGAAGTAGGTTACTGGGTAGGTAATCTTAAAAATTAGAAACCACGCAACGGATTTGAATAAGGTTTTCACTAGTAGAAAGAGTGATCAACGAGGAAGGTATATGTATATAATAGGGATGTTTCCTGCGTATTCTATTTAGTTTGTCAGTGAGATTTTCAGATAATATGCCACCCGTGTTTTTTGCTTTATTAAATAAATACAAATTTAAAAAGATAAAGCGCATCAAAGTTCAGGAGTGGGGGCTTGTGACGTCACTTTTTCAGCACACCGTGACGTCACACGATATTTTAACGCACTGTATCGTCGTATTTTTTAGGGTTCCGTTCCCAAAGGGTAAAAACGGGACCTTATTACTAAGACTCCGCGATCCGTCTATCTGTCTGTCCGTCTGTCACCAGGCTGTATCTCAAGTACGGTGATAGCTAGACAGTTGAAATTTTCACAGATGATGTATTTCTGTTGCCGCTATAACAACAAATACTAAAAACAGAATAAAATAAATATTTAAGTGGGGCTCCCATACAACAAACGTGATTTATTTGCCGTTTATTGCGATAATGGTACGGAACCCTTCGTACGCGAGTCCGACTCGCACTTGGCCGGTTTTTTTTGTTTACGGATTAAATAGATATTTTTTGTAACTATCCTATTGTCTGCAGTAATTGTTATTGGCAGTGTGATGTGGTGACGCTTGGGGAAGGCCTATGTCCAGCAGTGGACGTCTTTCAGCTGAAATAATGATGATTTTGGGTCGTGCGAAGCGAGGGCTAAGTCAGTTAGGTCGCTGAGTATAAATAAGTAAACGATTTATAATTTCTATTAACACTAATAATATTTAATTATAATTAAAATGGAAGACGTGGGAGGAAGGAAAGAACCATGACTGGCTTATTAGGATGATAACCCCGATAAATAAAGTAGGTAACATGAAAGTTTCCTTATTTTTAATTAGGTCGATTCAAACTTAATGATGGCAGGACCCCTCAAACTCGCTGTAGTACGCATTTTATACCGCGCAACGACACTGGAAGGGTTCCGAGCCGCCATTAAGTTTCATTCTACTTGTATATCGTTTCCTCAATTTAAAAATAAGCCTGAGTCAGCATTGCAATAGTGTTCGTACAGCTGAAAATAAACGCCCAAACAAATTCAGAGGTCACGGTCTTAGTCCAGACATCGAACTACATAATTATGTAAAATGTCACAATGTAGGGTACCTGCTGTCTGAAATGGCCTTTAGCTATCCAGTATTTTTATTTTTGTTTTTATGGCTGTGTCAACTTGCAAAGGACAATGAGAAATATACAGAGTTGATGGTCAATCTTCAGTAATAGGAGATACATAAGAAAAATAATTGGACGGCGTAAAGCATGCTGTCCACCTGATGATACATAATGACCCGACGCTCATCTGCAATTGGTATTGCAGAGGTCTTTAGCGTCGGAGATCATTTACCTATGTCATTCTAGAGACAAAGCTGAAATTTCTCATGTTCCTGTAATTTCACCGGAACCCTACCCTTAAAGCCAGAACACGGCTACGCTGCTTGGCAGCAGAAATACCGAGGCATGGTAATAGTAAGTACTTGCCCAGTCGAGCTCCTGCACAAAGCTTTAGTTGTCTAGCAAGTCGACAGTAGTAATATTACTACTGTCGACTTGCTAGACAACTAAAAAAAAATGGAAGTAGGAAACACTTTCCTCAGTTACTTTAGTTTCCATGCAACTATCCCGTCTCTATTAAGTTTGTCGTACTAATAATGCCAATGTAAGGTCGGAAGAGCTCGCTTCGTGACTCGTGAGAGCCGATGCACCTGACGTCATATCGCGAAGGTCATTAATTCGTTCCTATCAAGGTCATCTTTAATAAATTTGATCGTCACGTCTTTTGGCATAATTTGTATAGCACAAACTCGTGTTATAATAATGCAGGGACGCTACTGGTTGGAGAGTTGCAAGCTTTTAGTTTGGTTGGCTTAGCGCTTGGCGCAGAGCGAGGAATATACAAGTTTTTTTTTCTGTAAGTAGGTAACTTACTGTTATGCCATGGGAGACTGAATTGTTTTTTGAACGCCCTTTTTTAGGGTTCCGAACCCAAAGGGTAAAAACGGGACCCTATTACTAAGACTCCGCGATCCGTCTGTCTGTCTGTCACCAGGCTGTATCTCGTGAAACGTGATTGCTAGACAGTTGAAATTTTCAGCGATGATGTATTTCTGTTGCCGCTATAACAACAAATACTAAAAACAGAAGAACATACATATTTCAGGGGGGCTCCCATACAACAAACGTGTTTTTTTTGCCGTTTTTTGCTCGATATTAATAACGGCAACAGGTAGTCGCTTGAAATATTCACGGAATATTTAGTTGTATATTCACTTCAAAAAATAGTAATGATTAAATTAAAATGAAATGAATTAAGGGGGGTCTCATACGACAAACGTGATTTTTTTGCCGTTTTTTGCGATAATGGTAGGGACCCTTCGTGCGCGAGTCCGACTCGCACTTTGCCGGGTTTTTCCCGTTAACTATAACTAATTAATATTCTAAATAAACTTATTATGGGCAAGTGGCAAAGAGTGACTAAATAAAATTACCACAAAAGTACTTACACTAAATACTTGTGTATTGTTGAGTGACAAACAATTGTGTTACTTATCTATCAGAGTTTCGTAATGTAATGAAATATTTACGTAATAATGATCGTATCGTTATAAAACACAGTTTTAACGACCTGCTACGCTAAGTGGTGGTCCATTATTATGTTTGATATTCATAAATGCACGGCACACTCGGAGAAGAAACATGCACTACCGCCAATTCGCACACTGCAATAACATTTCGGGAATAATAAACAACTTGTTGTATTACAAAATTTACTTCGGAAACAATGCGCGTGTTCTTCTTTATTCATAAAATTATCATTATGTGCACAAACAAGAGTCATGTCCGCCTGTGTAAACAAAACCTAAGATTCCGAAAAACATCTAAGACACAAATTAGGTCGTGTGCACAACGACCGCGGTTACTTGGCGGCACGTGACCATAAACTACAATAAAAAAGGAGGTAGATACCTATATTTTATTACGTCGATGGAATGGAATTAAAAATAATGAAACCGATCGAATACTACGTATAAAAATAGCTGTAGTCAGCTGTAACTTATTTATTTAAGTATGTTTATTTTGTCTAGTGTACACTGTGCACATAATACTTTATCAATATACAACATAACCACACATAACACCGATTGTATATACCCACACAACTAAAAAATAAACGCGTGTTATTGAATAATGTTACTTGTATGGGGAAGTACCCATACATACATGTACCTATTCATGGATGATTGTATGAGTGACGCCCACCTCTAATATGCGAGCTATATTAACAAGTATTACACGTAAACACTGCTAATGTAAAAATAGAGAGTAGGGATGTTAAATATTTCCGATTGCAATGCAGATGTAAAGTATCCGAATGCAAGCATTACATCAATGTTCGCACTTTTCTACCTACAAAGCACACATAAACGAAATGGAAAGTGAGAGAAAAATATGTTATTCGTGTTATAAAGGGTTATCGTGCCGATAAACAGATATAAAACACACACTTTCGATGTTGAAGAACAATACTTTCTATGAGTCTCGAGCGTTCCATTTTTAGTCAAGTCCGCGAATGTTCGTTGCTATGCGAAATGTGAAGGCAATCTTGTCGACAACGAAATAGACGACATCATGAATGGAAATGTGTACTGCTTCTGCTATTAAACACACAAACCATCAGCCCAGCAACGACGCGATTTTTGCTGCATAATTTTCAAGGGCATCCGTATCCAACACAGTCCGACGCGTATGGACAACCGAAGGGGCCCACGGATTCCTAACGATTCATGAATGAAACAAACAACATGCACTGATGGAAAAATACGCATCATCAACTATACATTAATGAAATTAACACAGAAATAAAAGAAAATACTTACAAACTCGTCAGCCGCGATACGTGTATAATCACATACATGACGTCATTTGACGCAACACAAACCCGAAAAATCGAGTAAAATATATAATAACTGCTTCGAAAACAACACCAACATGTAATATGCACGATACTTTATTAAATACAATCAAATAGTTAAGTCATTTAGAGCGATTTAGGACATTTTACAATATTTATTTGTTGTCACCGACTCAGAGTTTTGACAAGATGGTCGCGCACCGACTGTTTTGCTTTGGTTGTCAGCTGATACGAAAGACTGTTCTACTCCGAACGAAATCGCGTAATGCATGCTCTCGCTCTAGCTCATAAAATCTGCACCGTTGTGCGAAAGAGACAAACTCCGTGACTCTCATATTTAAACAGGGCTTCAAATACAACAAACGTCATTTTCTTGTTGCATTTATTATTGCAAAGGAAAAGTCGCAATTAAAACTATTTCTTCATTGTGATGAATTGAAAAGCGGTACGATATCGGTAAAAAGGTGTTTCTATTTCACAAGAACACGTAATCATGCATCAGTTAGTTATATTTGGGCGTGACATATTTTGTTGTTTTTCATGTCAGTAGCGCCATCTAGTTACGAGTAGTGGATTTATTTTCCTTTGAGTTCAGGCAAGGTCGTGGTTGCAATTTGTGTTACAGCCCTTAATTTCATAAATAAACTACAATCTTGTATTGATTGGTTTGTTATTATCATTGACAGTGCTCATGTATGGTTCGGTAGTGTGATTAAATAACACACTTTGCTAGAATACATCTATCATGCAATCTACGTGGTAAGTTATAAATTCCTTTGAGCTGCAAAGGTTAATGGATAGATGACAGCACTGGCGTGTGTACATTTTGTTGATGCCGTTGATGGACATGGTAGGTAATTTAAAGAATAAAATTAAAATAACTGATCATGAGTAGACCATAATATTTTTCAAATTATGGTATTTCGCCTTTTGTTAATATCATAAAAAGTCCTTTCCTCGTAATATGTGGCTATGACCCATCCCATAAACTAGAAGTATGTAAGGATCGTAGCAGATGTCATTCTGTAATCTGTCTAAAAAGGCGTGAGTTTTTGTATGTATGTACTAGAGGGCTCTGCCTACCTCTTTGGGAAAGACAGTCGTGATGTTGTACGTAGTGTCCGACCGAAGTTTGGCCAATTTCGACCGGAGTTTCGAATTTAAAAGTGGCCTAATCTGCGGCTCGACCGAAACTAGCGTCTCTGAAAAACTGACTGCCCCGTTCGTCTATGAGTCTAGGACTGTAGTTCCCAAATTATATGTAAGTTATCTGTGTACCCGACAGGAAGCTATCCCTAAAGATGTTAATATTTATGCAATGAACAATCATTTTAGTGCTTCGTCCAATTTTGATAGGAAAACTAAATTAAAAATATTCAATCATCTCTTCCGACTCCCAGTTATTCTCCATTTATTTTTGGTAAATTTTCTGTATGAGATGTTAAACCCCTTCGGACTTGAAATTACATACAATGTCTCTGACATTAAGCATCAACAAAATATTTTTATGGGTTTTTTGTGTGCTTTAAGTACAGATAAGGGATTAAAAATATAAATGATTTTGCATTTTTAGATTTTTGGAAATTTTGATGTCCACTTGAATGGGTTGTCTATAGTCTTGTATAAAATAAATGCATACGTAATTACTTATTTTCTATTTTTAAGTAAAACTAGATAATATTATTATAATGCTTTATTTATTTTTCAAAATTATGTATAAGTACAGGTAGATATTATACACTATAGGATTATAATTTTTTTTGATGCAATATTCGAAAGCAATTTTGAATATTTCATCACTAGTAAAACATATAGATGTCTTTCACATTGTTGACAGTGTAAATATGCGTCTTCCCTTTGCATTCTGGTTTTTTCGTAGCAAAAAAAAAACTAAATCTCGTAGTACATTAATACCTCAATGTAAATCTATGGGTTTTTTACATCTTGTTGACATTGAGGTATTAATGTAGCTTGTTGATTCTTTCTTTTTACCCGACTGCCTAAGGAGGGTAATGTGTTTATTAGTGTATGTTTGTTCCTATGTGGCGTTCTAGAGACCAAACGCGTTGGCCCATTTTGATGATTCTTACGTCAATCGATTAGTCTAAACCCTGCGAGTGTAACTGGCTAAATTAAAATTGGAAAAGAAAAAATGGCGGATTCTGGGCGCCATTTTGTGAGGTGAAAATATTTTTTTTACTTCCAAACCTATTGTGCGGGGTATCAAAATAAAGGGTTTTAAGAGCTTATTTCAAAAATATATAACACTCTTATGTTAAAATGTACAAAATTCTAAAAAAAAAAATAACTAAAAAGTTGTAAATAAAAAAGTTAATTAAAAATATCAAAAAACCCGACTGCTTAAAAAGCGAACTAAAAAGAAGTAAACAAGAAGAAAATCATGCTGTGCAGTCGGAGGATACATCTGGTTTTGGTCAGCCAGCTCGCGAATATGGACATAACTTCAACTGCAATAATTATGTTATTATAACAAAACGTAATTTGTATTTTTTTGTAAATCAATGTCTTCGCAAACTCATTTACTACACAGAATAAAAATATCTAAACAATCGATAACATCGTTGAGAGTAAATAATATAAAACTAAAGACTTACCACTACAGCGCTTCTGAATATTACCGACGACATAAGGACTGCCATGGAAATGGTAAATCTAACGATTTTGGCTTTATTGGATTTCAGTAATGCCTTTAATGCCGTGGATTTCGATGTTTTGCTTGGCACCCTTTGCTCTCTTAACATATCTCCATCATTAGTTAACTGGTTTCGTAGTTACCTGTTCCGTCGCCGACAACGTATTTGCAAAATATAAATATGGGAATTTGCATCGGAGAGACTTTGTCTAGCTGATGTAGTACTGCTGGCTGGTGGGTATCACAGGATAGCGTCCAATCTCCCTTACTTTTCGCAGTTTATTAACTCAATCTCCAACGAATTAATTTCTGCCTACCACCTTTATGCAGATGATCTGCAAATATACTCATGAGCTCCTCTAGGAAGTCTATCTGAGGCTATTTCGACCATACATAGAGATCTGGTCCGTATATGCGACTGCAGCAAGAGGTACGGACTTATGGTGAACCCTGTATTTTATATTTCTATGGGTGAACCCCATATAGACGCAAGTTCTAGTGGTGGGTAGTTCAAGAACGGTCTCTAGGGTCGACTGGATGACTCATCTCCAAGTTTCTTTTGAAAGCTCTGTTATCCATTTAGCGAGAAAGTTAAGAACTTGGGCATATTCGTTGACAAGAACTTCTCTTGGACTGCTCAACTACAGGAAGTTAGCCGAAAGCTCTTCGCATCTGCTGGCTCTTTGAGAAGATTGCGTAATTTTCTGCCGACTGCAACCAAGATTGCGCTAGCACAATCTCTTCTTCTACTCATCCTTGATTATGCTGATGACAGCTAACTTGACCTCACCGAAGTGAAACTTGATAAACTTGAGCGACTTCAATTTTTTTATATAAGGTTTATATTTAGTTTGCGCAAATATGACCATGTTTCTGACTTCCGCGTGAAACTCAAGTGGTTGCCAATCCGCCATCGCCGGCATGCTCATATTCTTTCCCTTCTGTATAATGTACTCTTTCTTCCTTCTACCCCTATTTACCTGACGAAACTATTTCAGTTTCTATGCAACTCACACACGAAGGTTCTTAGGTCATCGGATAACATGAAACTTAAAATGCCAATGCTACTTTCCTAGACAAATCTTTTACTCAGAATCAAATCTTTTAATCAGGCCACTCGTCTATGGAATGCATTGCCTGTGACCATAAAACGTGTGCAATCCCTGCCTGTTTTTAAGAAACTTGTAAAGGGCCACTACTTGTTACTGTGATCTTATTCTTGTATAAGCTGCATTGTATTCTTGACTGTATATTTAGATGTATGAATGTAATTTGTACCTGCAGGGCTTATTATTTGTTTACTGTTGATAGGCTTGCGCTTGACTACTATCTCACCTGATGGTAAGCGATGATATGATAATGTCATCATGTGGGCTGATTTTCCAATCATCATCATTTCAGCCGAAAAACGTCCACTGCTGGACATAGGCCTCCCCCAGGCGTCGCCACATTGACCGATCCCGTGCGTCTCGCATCCAGCGCCTTGCCGCAAACTAACCAGGTCATCGGTCCACCTAGTGGGAGGCCTTCCAACGTATCGTCTTCCGGTTCGCGGGCGTCATTCCAGAATTTTTCAGCCTCATCGGCCATTCGTTTTGCGAGCAATGTGCCCTGCCCACTGCCACTTAAGTTTGGCAATTCTTCGGGCTATGTCGGTAACTTTAGTTCTCCTGCGGATATCCTCATTTATGGCGTGATCACGCAAGGAAACTCCGAGCATAGCTCTCTCCATTGCCCTTTGGGATTTTCCAATAGTCTGATTAAACTTGATCCGCAATATAATTTCTTTAAATTTTGGCAGTTATGTTGTTACCACGTAAGTTACGGTTTCGGCCAAAACTAAGAGGAGCTGAATATACGGTTACGGTTTCTGCAGAAAATAATGTTTCGGTCGCACACTAGCACTATTCCATTCACGAAGAGATCCAAAACGTTACAGAGAACTCCTCAAGACAATTGATTACGTTAGTCCCAAATCTCGACAAGTTTCTGTATGATATAATAGGACCGTAATCTGAAGCGACGTTTTCAGCTGAATATTGTAGTTTCGGGATGAGAGATTACTTTACTTTGCCCTTTCGAGAAATCATGCCCATGGGTGCCGTCAAAGATGGAGAGGTAATTTCAAGGCAATGGGGATGTAATGTCTTCCTGTTAACATCAAACTGTATAACCTATCAGCCTAGCAAAACATCATGGAAGATTTTATGTAGATACTACCTTTATTTGAAAGTCTAGAATCTAGATGTTTTGATACCTGTAATTATCTCTGGCAAGCAAAATTTTTTGCGAGTCGACGATTAGAGATTTAGGGCAAGTCCACATATCTTTCGTCAGATTTGTCTAGTTATGTCATTTTATTTCAAGCCGCAACAGATCAAATGAACGGTTCTGTGAATTATTAAGGTTGCAATAGTCGATCATTCTTCCATACAAACGTAGTATGGCGATTACTCCACTGCTTGACGATGTACGTTCAAAAAAAATGATATCAATTTGTCTCATCATTATTTAGCCCTGAATGGAAACAAAAAAGTAAAAAAAAGAATTGAAAGTTATGAGTGTCGAAAGTTCCATATTTCAACATTAATTTTAACGCATCTTTGGGCGGAAATAAATACCATAAGACGAAGGAACATTGCAAAACACAGGACACACAGGGATAGATTAGTAGTTCAACAATGCAAATAATTTTATTTTGGAAATATACATTTAGTAGGTAGTTTTTTCATGATATTCATACTCCCAAAGGTCTTTTTATAAAATTCACACGCCCGTTTTCGTCCTAAATCATCTATCATAAATTTGAAAAAGTCCTGATTCGTACGCGAACTAGCTTCTTACTATACTTCACAGCATCTAACTCTTTTGCACGCGTTGTCCGATGAGATAGCATGCATTTTAACCCCGCGCACGAAATAGTTCGTGCTGTCGACTAGGGCAACCTTAAGTGTGTAATCTAAACGTGGACCCCTGACCAAAGAGATCCTTGCTATCTGAAACTTTTCAGATAATTCTCGGAGTTCTCTCAGTAAGCCGTACCTACTCAGTTATCAACTTTTCGCCCTATACTTGCTCAAAAACCCTACTAGCTTCCTCTCTAAAGTAAAATTACACCTGTTTTCCACGAACGGATAGGCAGATATCTATAAAGGACGAGGGGCAGGTATTAGGAGGCGAGTCTATGGCCATCATCTACATAGGTACAAATTCACACACTGGAACAAAAAACTATAAAAAAAAAAAAAACACTAAGGAATTTTACTTTTCCCGTCCCGGGAATCGAACCCCTTGGACCTCATGCATAGCAGAAGCCCTTGCGAGTCTTACAACCAATAAACCAATGAGGCGAAAATAATACCAAGTTCATCACGAAATCTAAGCTATCCAACTTAGTGCTTTCTCAAACCACGTCTCAACATTTATCTCCAAGCAGCTGACTTCTCTCAAGTCAGCTTAGATTTAAGCCAGGTCTCAAGTCTTGACACAAGCCAGTTAATCACTGCTAAGTAGTGAGAAGGCGAGTATTCTCCACAATAGCTGGTTGACTTGTACATAGAACCATCATTATTATTGTGGTCCGGTGGAATCATAGACAATAATAGACATTGAGAATGGAATGAGCGCTCCCTAGAATCAGAGACAAGAATAGATGTAAAGAGTAAAGAATGTAGTGAGTGGTTCATATTCAGATGGGATTACGGGCTGAACTTTGTGAGAGAGTTTAGCCAGTAGCTGTTTTTTTCAAAAAATTTGATTGGGCTACGTGACTACGTCATAGGCTTGCATTGCCACCCTCGTCTCTAAATCCTACAAAAGGGAACATGTATTGGGGCCATTCTACTTTTCAAGGGATAATTTGCAAGTACTGAAAAACAACGTTGTTATAGTCCTCGCCAAACTTCTGGGCCGCCCTGAAGTTAGCTTTCCCATGCGCAAGGCACGAAATGGTGATGTTTTTGTTTGAGATTTACTACTGCGCAGTTATTGTAGCCAACTTCAGGGCAGCCAAGAAGTTTGGCGAGGACTATACCATATCTTAGCTATCCTACTTAGTGTGTTAGCTCATCACGTCTCAACACTTATTAGAAGAATGCGAATATACTCCACAATAGCTTGTTGACTTTGTACATAGAACCTCCATTAATGTGGTCCGGCGGAATCATAGAGGAAAGTAGACATAGAGATTGGAGTGAGCGCTGCCTAGAATCATAGACAATAATAGATATAGAGGATGTAGTGAGCGTTTCATATTAAGGTATGATGTGATTAGGGGGAAAACATTGAGACAGGTAAAGCAATTGGTTGGCAAGTAGTTATTGTTTTTCATGAATTCTGATTGAACCTCGTCAAGACTTGCAGTGTTATCTTCGTCACTGCAATCAAACCATTAATCTAGCTAGTTTATTCCCAAATGTGTTGGAGTTGGCTTTTAGTCTACAGGATGCAGCTGGGTATGAGTACTTTGTTACTAGATAACCGTCCTTTGCAAGACTGGACCCACCTACTGGCACCTTCGTCACTACGAACTACAAAAAAGAGACAGGCATTATTTGTCTTTCTCCAGAGTGGTAAATTTTGAGAGAGGTTTGCTCAGTCCATTCTATCTAACTGTCTATGGGTGGAATAGACGCTTACGCGTAACAGTAGTACTTATGTGGTTTGTTTTCTTGAATTATTATGGTGTTGGTATGAGTGTGACGATAATTTAATTCCGTGTACGTAATTTTTTTTGGGCATAATCTAATTAAGACTATGCCCAAAACAAATTAGAATGGCAAGGCATAATCTAATTAGAATGGGTTGCGTTGAAAAAGCTCTCATCTTTTTGTTCTTGCAATAACTACTCTTGATTCTTGATAGAATATGGGCCTTACTTTCATGGAAAATAGGTAATCTTACCAAATGGGTATTATTTATTACTATCCCAACAGTGGGACAGTCATGTCCCACTGCCTGGCTTGAAAAACTTACCAAAGACAAAAAGTACCTCTACCAAATTACATCATTAGCATTACGCAGTAAGCACCCCATTTTCCTTCCCTACCCAGTCCCATCCCCATCCCTTCTTTAAACACACAAAAATCATAATACATTCACCCCAAATTATATCCTGCCGTTCAAAATTTGTACCGTCTTTTATCAAAGACCGTACCAATTATTCGAAACATATTTCAACCAGTAATTGCAGAGCCGTGCTGCATAACGATCCATACATTTCATTAGCCAATCGCTTTCAATCAAACTGAAAGCCAGGTCAGATGTAATTGGTCGAGGCGTCATTTTGATTGTCGGACGGGAGCCTTCATGCCATTGATTGCACCAATTTGTAGAGGATACTGATTGTCGTAGATCAAATTGACATGTTTTATTTAAATCAAGTGTTTGTGATCGATGAAGCTACTGTCTTGGGTCTTATTTTCTAAAAATAATTTTATCACGATTAAAAATACCAGATAATATTTTTCCAGAAAAACTTTAGTCGCTCACATAGTCTGGCGATTACTCCACTGTTTGACGGTGTACGTTCAAAATAAAAAATTATATCAATTTGTCTCATCATTATCTATGGAATCAAAAAAGTAAAAAAAAAATATTTGAAAGATATGAGCGTCGAACTCGTGACTCGGCACAGATAATATAATACTACAGTACCTCGACCAACTTTTTCTATACAGTCTTTATGCCATAAAAAGGCATTTTTCTAGATTTCGGTGGATTTTCGGTGCCGATAATGCAATGAAAAGCTCAAACGATCATTTGTTGTATTACTTTTGGTGGAATAAAAATAAACTTTAAAATAAATAAATTGATCGTACTTTTACTCCGTTTTTTGACACGCGAAGTACATACAATCGCGTCATCTAGTTAGATTTTTGTCTGTGGCCTGTCGTGATGTCGCCTTGTGACAGGTCGTGATTTTTTTCCATTATTCGTCATACCTGCACCTGAATCTAATCCCATTTTATCGTGGCATCTTTCCTTTCCGAGTGATATCAGTAATCCCTGTATAGTACTTTACTCTTTGAGTAAACCACAAAAGGAAAAAAGCACATGTCAACAAGTTTTCCTGAGGGTAAACAAAGTCTAGATCTTTATACAGGGTAGCCAACTTAGAGGTTTACAACTTTTATTTGCCGCCATATTGTTTTAGCGCCAAATTTGTCAGCTATTTGGTAACAATTATTTCGTGTAGATGCAGCAAATTAGTTGTAAAGCATTTTTCGTTTGATGAAGTGTTTTAATAATCAAAACTTTCTATGCAAACCAGTCTTCTGTTGTGGTCAAATTTTCTTAAAAAAACATTATGAGTGACAAAGCCCATTTTGCCTCAGTGGATTTGTTAATAAACAAAATTATCGCTATTGGGATGAGGAACAACCTTCGTTGATTCATTAACAACCACTGCATTCTCATTGAGTCACAGTTTGCAGTGGAATTTGGTCAAGAGGAGTAATTGACCCCTGCTTCTTCGAAAATGCTACTGGTGGTGCTGTAACAGTGAAGGGCGGTCGTTACCCTGAAATGGTTAACAATTTTTGACGTGACAACGTCTAATAAATCGATGAACGCCGCCTGCACGTACGAAAAAGGATGACTCAATGTAACGTTACGCTCATTTTAATTTTTGTTTCATCAAATGAATCAGTCGGGCTTGGAAAACATGTGTTCCTACAAGACGCTACATGTCATACGGCACGTGACACAATAGAAACATTGAAAGGATGTTGCCAGGTCAATTAATTTGGTGTTTAAATGGAGACATTGGTTGGCCCCGAAGGTCACTGGATTTAAGAGCCCCTGACTTTATTTGAGGGGCAATCTAAAGGGACGTGTCTATGCTGTAAACAGATCGACGAATCTTAAATAAGACATTACGTGGATATTTGGCAGATGTAACATTCCACACGTAATTGCCAAGCTTTAAGGTTGCACTAGTCGACGGCACGATCTAATTTGTGCGCGGGGTTAAAATGCATGCTATCTAATCCGACACCACGTTCGAAAGATATAGATGCTGTAATGAGCAGTAAGAAGCTAGTTCGCGTACGAATACACACTTTTACAAATTTATAGCGAAATGGATGATGATTTAGGACGAAAACGAGCGCGCGAAATTTTATAAACAGACCTTTGGGAGTATGGATATCATAAAAAAAGGACTGACTTTATCTGTTCAAAATAAAATTATTTACATTGTTGAACTACTAATCTATCCTTGTATGGAGGCCGTTTTGCAATTTTCCTTCTTCTTATGGTAATTATTTGCGTCCAAAGATGCGTCAAAATTAAAAATGAAACTTTAACTTTTATTGGAATATGCAACTTTCGACGCTCATATCTTTCAAATATATTTTTTTTACTTTTTTGATTCCATACAGGGCTAGATAATGATGAGACAAATTGATATAATTTTTTATTTTGAACGTACACCGTCAAACAGTGGAGTAATCGCCAGACTATGTGAGCGACTAAAGTTTTTCTGGAAAAATATTATCTGGTATTTTTAATCGTGATAAAATTATTTTTAGAAAATAAGACCCAAGACAGTAGCTTCATCGATCACAAACACTTGATTTAAATAAAACATGTCAATTTGATCTACGACAATCAGTATCCTCTACAAATTGGTGCAATCAATGGCATGAAGGCTCCCGTCCGACAATCAAAATGACGCCTCGACCAATTACATCTGACCTGGCTTTCAGTTTGATTGAAAGCGATTGGCTAATGAAATGTATGGATCGTTATGCAGCACGGCTCTGCAATTACTGGTTGAAATATGTTTCGAATAATTGGTACGGTCTTTGATAAAAGACGGTACAAATTTTTAACGGCAGGATATAATTTAGTGTGAATGTATTATGATTTTTGTGTGTTTAAAGAAGGGATGGGGATGGGACTGGGTAGGGAAGGAAAATGGGGTGCTTACTGCGTAATGCTAATGATGTAATTTGGTAGAGGTACTTTTTGTCTAGATTGGTAAGTTTTTCAAGCCAGGCAGTGGGACATGACTCTCGATTAATGTGGATAAAAATTACAAGCTGTAACTGTGTCAATTTATGATTCGACGTGAATTCGATTAGGAGGGCATGACTTAAACAAAAACAATAACATTGCAGTGTTGCATCTATCTATACTTCTATACTAATTACTAATCTATATATATAATAAAAACAGTCAAGTGCGTGTCGGGCCACGCGCAATAATAGGTTTCCGAAGTTATATAATAATGCGGACTAAGAAGAGGGTTTTGTTGTTGTTACATGAACATTAAAACGGTTTCAGCGGCACACAACGTCTAAAAACGGGCCCACATAGGATGATGTTTTTTATAAATCTATATGCTTGCGTTTGACCACTATCTCGCCTGATGGTAAGCGATGATGTGGTCTACGGTGAAGGACGCTTGCCTAGAAGTAACACTCTTGACTTAAGACTGTGCCGAGCAAAATAATCCAAAACGATCGTCACAGTTATAGGGATTTCATCAATATTATTACCATAATTACCATAAAAAATATGTAATGAACACCACAATGAATGTGTTAACGATTCTATGTTGGCAAAAACAAAAAATATTGTTTAGTTTAAATAACAAAAATACGTAAAGTTGGACAAAAATATTAAAATAGCATGCTCGTGTTTTATTGAATATTTATAGTAAACTGTTGAATTTTTTCACAAACTTTAATTCATATTAATCTCTAATTGTCATACCACAATTTATAGTTTTAACATTTTCGAAATGACACTCGGTTATTTTAGTTTTATTTTTTTTCTTAATTGTTGCGCTGTTTTGAATCATATGAAACGTAAACCGGTCGGCAATTCAGTCGCCCACGAGAGCTCGGAGAGTGGTCACGTCTCATTGTGGAGCGACGCGCCGATAACGATAATTCGCGATCTTTTGTGTACGTATACCTTGCTGCAAATAGTTGAATAAGGTAAGTTATATATTTTGTTTTTTGAGTATGACTTTTTATGCATAACTAACATTTACTTTTTATGTTTTTACTATTCAATGCATATTTCTGTAACATTTTTTTAAATGTTTGTTTTAGTTATATTGGGAAAGCGTAAGGAAACATATTATAAGAAGAAAGTTGGCGCTCATTTCCGAAAAAGAATCTGTTCTCATAAAAAGTACATATTTCTATTTTGTGACGTTATTTCCTTTTTAACCGACTTTCCAAAAAGGAGGATTTTTTTTGTGTATGTTCACCGATTACATCAATTGTGGACAGATTTTAGAAATTATTTTTTTGTTTGAAAGATTACGTTCCATTTAAATTTGGTGAAGATCTGATGAAGAATTTTGGAGATATGCAACATAACTCCTCAACAAATACGGCAGATCTCTCGGGAGTGCTGGAATCGCATGTCTGTTTATTGTTTACACCATATTTTCATAACATAACATCTCGCCGGTAAGCTCTAAAGGGGTACGCAGATGAATACAGTAAACCCTGGTACACTCTAATTTCATTTAGGCTATAGAACTTGCCCATTATGTACACAACTAAAAAGTGTAAAATAAAAACTTTTTTGCCAAAAAAACAACCAACTTCCAAATCAAAACACTACAATATTATATTATGTAAAATAAATTTAATTTCGTCAGTCAGTGTCATAAAACGAAGATTCAAAAACAGGAACACCGACTTCCGAAATTGAATTTATTTTCACTTTGTAATATTTTTATTTGAAAGTCGGTTGTATTTTTTTGTAAAAAAAAATTATCTAACATAAATAAGCGCATGTAATCTTTTTTTTTTCAATTGGTTCTCAAACATTCGATATGGGTATCGTGTAATGGGTTTTTGGGGATGCCGATTGCAAATCTGACATTATTTTTAAAATCCAAGATGGCGGATGCAACTTTTTCGCAAACATTCGATATGGGTATCGTGTAATGGGTTTTTGGGGATGGCGATTGCAAATCTGACATTATTTTTAAAATCCAAGATGGCGGATGCAACTTTTTCGCAAACATTCGATATGGGTATCGTGTAATGGGTTTTTGGGGATGCCGATTGCAAATCTGACATTATGTTTAAAATCCAAGATGGCGGAAGCAACTTTTTTGCAAACATTCGATATAGGCATCGTGTAATGGGTTTTTG
The DNA here is from genome assembly GCA_948252205.1 of Orthosia incerta. Taxonomy (NCBI): domain Eukaryota; kingdom Metazoa; phylum Arthropoda; class Insecta; order Lepidoptera; family Noctuidae; genus Orthosia; species Orthosia incerta. The sequence goes on along the minus strand of OX411755.1, from coordinate 28,737,908 downwards.
GGGATGCCGATTGCAAATCTGACATTATTATTAAAATCCAAGATGGCGGATGCAACTTTTTCTCAAACATTCGATATGGGTATCGTGTAATGGGTTTTTGGGGATGCCGATTGCAAATCTGACATTATTATTAAAATCCAAGATGGCGGATACAACTTTTTCTCAAACATTCGATATGGGTATCGTGTAATGGGTTTTTGGGGATGCCGATTGCAAATCTGACATTATTTTAAAATCCAAGATGGCGGATGCAACTTTTTCGCAAACATTCGATATGGGTATCGTGTAATGGGTTCTTAGGGATGCCGATTACAAATATGCCATTATTTTTAAAATTCAAGATGGCGGATGGATCTTATTCTCAAACATTCGATATGGGTATCGTGTAATGGGTATTTGGGGGTGCCGATTGCTATTCTGACATTCATTTTAGAATACACGATGGAAGATTTTTTTTTTCGCCGTTGTCAGTGATGTCCAAGATAAACTTGGAAAGTAAAAATTAATTTTAAAAAGACGCATTGCCTGGATTTGAACCCAGGACCTCAAGCACGAGAAGTGAGGCCAAGGGGTCACCACGAAATTTTAAATTCATTATACTTATTTTGTTGCTAGTGTTTGCTGGCAAGTCTTTTACATGGGAAAATATTTAAGTATTATGTATACTATATTTCTTTTAGTCTGTTCACAACATGTTAAGAGTTAGGTTGATAACACATCTGATAACTACGTCAATTTAATAATTTTATTAAATCATCATCAGCCTATTAATGTTCCCTCTGCTGGGACACAGGCCTCCTCTCTGTGAGAGGGAATGGGCCGTAATCCACCACGCGGGCCCAGTTCGGATTGGTGGATGTCACAAGTCTTCGAATTTTTGGTTCTAGGACATGCCGGTTTCCTCACGTGTTTTCACATGTTTTCCTTCACCGTTTTGAGAGCAGTGGTGATGAAATAATTTACACAAAGTAAAGCGCCTGTCTGGGCTCGAACCCACGACCTACAACCTGTAAGTCGCGGCCGATACCACTGGGCCAGCGCTGCTCTCAATTTTCTTAAATAACTTACAATAACTATATTTTATTACGTTTTTAGGAAATGCTGACCAATAAAGTTCCTTGCCTATACGTTGGTGAAAAACCTTTAGTTAGTGATGATATTCCATTCAACAATCTCGATGTAAGTTAATTGTTCTTAGATACATTTTTAAATGTGCCTTAGTAGGGTAGACTGGGTACGTTTGTGCCAGGTTACGGTTGTGACAATCGTAATATTAGCGAAACTATAAGGAATACGGAGACTGGTGTAAGGGGAGATGGGATCGGCATGCGAGTTTAAACCTGTTTGACAGTGTTGCGTTAGCCGACGCGCGACGTTGATGTTGGCAGAGAGGCTCTTTACTTTTGACAGGCAAAAGTAAGTATTTTTGTTCGATTTCTTTTTATGTTTGTTGTTATATGTGTACAGATACCGTAATCAGTGTTTTATTTTGTTTCAACTTAAACATTAGTGGTTAAAAAGCAGTGCTTACTTTGTACGTACATTATTTTATATTACCATAGTGAAAGTTTTTTTGCGATGGAATGCTTTGGGTACGGTTGTGACATTTTTTTTGGGTACAGTTGTGACAAAATTGAAATGTTTTTTTTTTTTTGTTTTTAGAAGCCAAGGAAACACTTCAGGAACACGGAAAGAGGAAAATATGAACAAGCTTAAATAGAAGTGAAACGACAACGTGGCATACGTCAACGTGGCATGCGGCAAGTGGAAGCTCTTACTTCAGCTGAACGAGGCACATTGGTCACAGTTACATTTGCAGTAAATGCCTTAGGCAATTCTATTCCTTCTTTATTTATATTTCCTCGGGTTCATCATCATGATAATTTTGTTAGAGACGGGCCTGTAGGATCGATTGGAACACTTTTTAAGCAACCAGACTATTTTATTAAGATTTGTTATAATAGCTAAAGATGCTACAGTGCTATATAATACTTATAAACATTAAATCTTATTTTAAATTAAAACGTAAACGTATTTTTCAAGATGTTATTTGAAATAAAAGTGATTGATGACAACTTTGGTGTATTTTGAACTTGTCACTACCGACCCCAACCTCTGTCACAACCACCCTTGGGATGTGGTCAGTTGTGACATTCTCTCTTTTTTTTCTAACTTGCTCCTACGAGTTAACCACAACGCTTAGCAATACTATTTTAATATTTATACGTAGTCAAATGTACTATTCACAGTAAAAAACATCTTTTATACATCAAACTACCACACTAACAAAATTATGGGCCGTCAAATAAAAATTGACACAACCGTACCGTCTACCCTACTAGTTTCTGCCCGTGGATTAGGGACTACTTACAATTATCTTATTTTATTTCAGGATTCTTCAAAACATACGGATTCATATTCAAACATTTTGGTAGAAGAAGAAACTAAAGACAAAGCCGAGATCATAATAAATGGCAATAGAATAATAGATTTCGCATACCTCCATAAACAAGTGCAATATATCGCATGAACACGTAACACGTTCTTCCATAATGCACCAGTGATTGATAATAACAATCATGTTTTAAATGAGAATGATATTACCCTTCTTGTCTCTTTTCCATTTCCATTAGTTTTTGGGAAATGCCTTTGACTTCCCTGGAGATAGTTGTTCATTTACAGAATTAGAAGCAATTTTTAAAATATGACGTTTCTGTTACACTCTGTATAATAAATATACCACGATTCCCTGGGTTTTGTGTAAGATTTTGTAAAATGGAAAAACACACAAGGTATTACATTAGGTAAATAAAGATTTTTTATTACAGACTGGTTTTACTATACAATACACTTACCCATCTAACTTACTTATCAACTCACCTAGCCTACCTACATACCCAGTAAAATGCCCGGGCGTACAATCCACCAAAATTTCATCGCAATCGGATGAATAGTAACGGAACGGATAATGTATTACGATAGTACAAACAAACATTATTTTCTATATAATATAGATTATTAGATTTAATTATGGGCTTTATGTACCTACATAAACATCTAAATAATCAATATTCGCCTTTTCAAGTCACTCAACACAACGCCTCAAATTTTAAAAATCCTAAGTTACCAACTTTTGTCGAGCAACTGCAAGCGGGACTCGAGCGAACTTGTGATTGTGTGTGTGACGACGCACACGACTAGCGCGCTGTAGCAAATACCTAATTGCCGCGCGCCTCGTTCGCTCTGCGCCGTCTTAAACAAAAGAAGGACTAACTGGTAACTGAAGAAAAAGTTATAAAATCCAACTTCACAACTGAAGTTAGAAAAATATTCTCTATTTGAGTACCACCGTGGGTGCAAATCGCGAAAGGAGCCGTTACGAGCGCGCGTTAGAGCCACGGGAAATGGTATGTTTCGTTCCTGGATCCTTGCGCGCAAGCTCCTTCTTTATTTCTCTTATCGAATTTGAAAAATTTCGTATGTATTCACCTGTAATCTGCGGTATTCACTATTTCGTTCTGGAAAGTTTTACGCTACTCAATTAGTGATGTAGTCGGGTTGAATGTTGACTTTATAGATGGATAACGACAAAAGAAAATAAGTAATTTGCTTGGCAATCGAATCTAATTTGACTTTAGATTACAAAATGTCCAAAATACTTCTGCACTAACACAAAATAGACATCCCCACGCGCATGCGCCGTATGGACTACGGACCGGTACTGACAACGACTCCAGCCACTCCAATGCGCGCGTTATTCGAACTTAATTAAGCATTATTAATTTAGAAATATTTTTTTTTGTATATTTTACATGGTTGATAAGCATATATTTACTATCTGTTTTACACAGCTAACAACGTTATTTAAGTAATTTTTCAATGGCATTTCTACAAAAATTTTGCTGTGCCAAGTACATTTTATAAGTTGGTCGACTATTACTCGTAAACTTATAAAGCCTGTTATGATTTCATTTGTGAATATTTTAACATGGTTCATAAGCATATATTTATTCTTTTTTTCACAGCTAACAAAGTTATTTAAGAAATTTTTCAATGGCATATGTACAAAATTTTTACTGTTCCAAGTACATTTTATAAGTTGGTCGACTATTACTCGTAAACTTGTATAGCCAACTTATCTGTGATAGTTTTCCTTTAAATTTCGTTATATTTATTACTGCTGTGATTTTTTTCACATAGCCAAGAGCAATCATTTCGCTGGCAGGGGGGGGGGGAACACTTGACTCTAACATAAATTTGCAATTTAAAGCTTAATTTTACGCAATCGGATCTCTGAATCGAAAAATGATATTTTTGAATGGCCTATCCAACGATACCCCACACCATGGGACAGACGAGAAAAAAAAACATCCCACTTTACGTCTATAGGAGGTACCCCAATAAAAAATATTTTTCATGATTTTATTTTACTATTTTGTCGGAATTATTAATATGTATATCGATGCCAAATTATAGCTTTCTAGTACTTAGATTCTCTGAGCTAAGCTGCGGATGGACAGACGGACAGAGCGAAACTATAAGGGATCCTTGTTGACTTCGGAACCCTAAAAATGAGCCCCTATTTCTCCTGGTCACGCTATAATAATCATTGTTGTTTGTTTTTATTATTTTTGTTAAACCTTCTTGGTTACTTTGGTTACAATGCCAACACCCTGGCCATAGAAAGTATTATTTGATGTAAGGTTCAAACTACTGTCACCTATAAAAAAGAGAAACAGCTGATTACATGTCACTAACATCAAACACTGCGTTTTACTTAAATCTACAAATTAAGTATATAATAAGTATTTTTAATGCTTTTTTATAAACATGTCTTTAACTAATGTAATTGGCCTTTGGCCGTGTTATGTTAAAGTAAATACATAACTCAATTAACTTGAGAACTAGGTATGTAGGTAGGGTAGGTAGGATAGGGTACGTTTTTAAGGTAAGGTAGGGAAGGTAGGTAGGTAGGGTAGGGCAGGTAGGAAGGTAGGATAGAGTAGGTAGGTAGAGTAGAGTAGGTAAGGAAGGGTAGATAGGTAGGGTAGGGTAGGCAGCTGACGGGAGTGAAGCCGCGGGCACAACTAGTAATATTATAAAGAGGTACCTAAAGTTTGTAAGAGCAGTGGTGACCCAGTGGTATCGGCCGCGACTTACAAGTTGTAGGTCGTGGGTTCGAGCCCAGGCAGGCACTTTACTTTGTGTAAATTATTTCATCACCACTACTCTCAAAACGGTGAAGGAAAACATCGTGAGGAAACCGGCATGTCCTAGAAACAAAAATTCGAAGACATGTGACATCCACCAACCCGCACTGGGCCCGCGTGGTGGATAACGGCCCATTCCCTCTCACAGAAAGGAGGCCTGTGTCCCAGCAGTGGGAACATTAATAGGTTGATGATGTGATGATGATGTGAAGTTTGTGAGGTTGTAGGGGTAATCTCTGGGTCTACTGAACCGATTTAGATGTAATTTATCATGGAGTAATAGGTTGACACCCTGGGAAGGACATAGACATAGATAGTTCGTATTCCCTTGGGATGATAAATCACTTTTTACGCAGTCGAAGCCGCGAGCAGAATGGGCATTATGAATCAAGTAAATTAAATCAAAATTCAAATCGGGCAATGTAATGAATACTGATTTTAGGTCAACCCGCACTACGCGTCAGCGGAGCTACGCGACGCGACACTTTATCTCATACAATATATTTTGACGCGTCGCTCCGCTGACGCGCAGTTACGCCTAGTGCGGTCTGACCTTTAAACTTCTATATTTATTACATTGTCTGCTCAGTATAATTATTGCTACGTAACGTTTTGGCAATTCGATAATTATGATCAATGAATTAGCCCAAGAGCGAGCGAAGCGAGCGCGGGAGTTTAGGACTCCCCGACACGAACCGTCATCTCCTTCGAACCTATCCGAGGTTAGGTTCGAAGGAGATGACGGGAGCTGAAGTGAGAGAACTCAGCTCCCGTCATCTCCTTCATGTTAGGTTACTTTATACCCTGCTGCGCGGGGTTCCTATTTCTTTCTGCAGCCTGCCTTGCCTGCTATCTGTCTCTTTGTTGCTTAAATAGTAATCGTACTTACCTATTCTACCTATTTTAAAATCAATGTCATCATTAAAACAATTTAATAAAACACATCTTTTCATTACCTTACTCAATAATTGATGCATTATTCAGAAAGCCCGGTCAATTTAATTATTTCAATAGTTTTTGTTTTGGGCGCACGGTTGGTGCAGTGGTTGAGTAATTGACTGCTGCGCTGCGTGTCGCGGGTTCGATTCCCGCACGGAACAAATATTTGTATGACCTACAGATAGTTGTTCCGGCTCTGTGTGTTTGTGTATGTGAGTTTACATGTTTGTAAACGTCCCACGATACAGGAAGAAATTCCTAGTGTGGAGCAACTTTAAAAAAAAAAGTAGAAGTAGAAGTAAAGTATTGCCTATTAATATTAGGCATTTTTAAAAGTGTCCGTGCATTATGAATCATCATCATCATATCAGCCTAAAGACATCCACTGCTGGACATAGGCCTACCCCAAGCGTCGCCACATTGACGGGTCCCGTGCGTCTCGTAACCAGCGGATCCCCACAACCTTCACCAGGTCATCAGTCCACCAGAACAAATAATTGTATGAAATACAGATAGTTGTTCCGGCTCTGGGTGTTGTGTATGTGAGTTTATATGTTTGTAAACGCACCAACGATTCAGGCTCAACTTGCCCACTGTCACTTAAGTTTGACAATTCGGTGGGCTATGTCGGTATCTACGCTTGGTCCTCCTGCGGATATCTTCATTTCTGATTCGATCACGCATGGAAACTCCGAGCATAGCCCACTCCATTGCCCTTTGGGTGTCTGTAAGCTTTCTGAAGAGGCATATTGTGAGCGACCACGTCTCAGCGCCATAGATCATCAGTCGCTACACACACTGGTCATAGACTTTCGTCTTGAGAGACTGGCTTGGCCGAAGATGGCCCTGCTCAACTGGATCGTTTGTCTCAGTGCTCCATTGCCTTTTGTGTGACTTAAAGCCTTCTGATGATTAACTATATATTACACTAGCTGTTGCCCGCGGCTTCGCTCCCGTGGACCACCCCACAGGACCAATTTTCGGGATAAAATAATAGCCTATGTTATTCAGGAATAATGTAGCTTTCTATTGGTAAAAGAATTTTTCAAATCGGTCCAATAGTTTCGGAGCCTATTCGGTAAAACAAACAAAAACATTTTTCCTCTTTATAATATTAGTATAAAAGATAATATTTAAAATTGTAGTGTGGGAACTTTTAATAAAACACTGAAACACATAATGCACCATTTATTTCAACATCAATAAATACAACTTTATTTTATGTTTTACTAACATTTATACAGATTATATTTACATGTTAATACATAGGCATATGTACATCTTTGGCAAGACATATCTGACTAGAGTATTACAAGAATGGCTCTTCTATTGGGTGGGAGTCAAATAGATATGGCTGATATCACTAGATGAGTTTGCTGTCAACAGAAATAGTTACAAACGGTAACGGAAACACTCATAGCAAGTCAATTATGTGAACATATTTTGACCACACCTGCGACAAAATTCGTTGTGAAATGCTCGTGAAAGAAGTTAAAGTGATTATTACACTGGATTTCTCAAAGCTAAATTCATGTGAAACATTGTTCAGCACGCGTTGTCTCCTGTGATTGGTTGTTGAAAACTCATTAAACCAATCACAGCAGTTAACAGGCGATTATTCGTCGACTACGTTAACATCCCGATGATCAAGCTTCGAGAAACTTGGCATTAGACCGTCAGTTAATTCACGTAATTATTTTCTTGCACATAGGTTACAGGCGGTAAATTCTGTCATGGGATACAAAGGTAGACGCAAGTCGACTTGATACGAGTGTATTCATAGTGCGAGGAGATTGTTGCGGCATACTTTACAGGAACTAATAGAAGTTTTGGTATGCCCGAAGCCTCAGAAGACATAATTATACATAGCTACTTTTCAGGTCGTTACAGATAATTAGATTTGTATGTGAAATCTACATCTCCTAAGGTTACTCACTACATCCGATACGTGTCCGTGAAATTGCGGTTCTGGAGTAGCCGTAGTACTTCTTGTATATAATTTGTCTTAATTCAGAACATTTTGAACACGGAACTCAAATCACGGACACGGATCACGGACACGGAAATGTAGTGCATACCCTTAAGACATTTTCATTGCACAGCTTTCATTTTAAATGAATATCAGTAGTGACAAAACAAATTGAGGACGACAAAGAATTTTGGAATCTACAACGTAGTGTATTTATTTACTACAAAAATTTCTTTGGTTTGTTGCTATTTAAAAAATAGTTAAGTAAGTAATTGTGCGTATAGTCAATAGGTAGATAAGTAGAGGTACTATGTGATTTAGAGCTAGTCTGAATTAAGAATTTAGAGTTAAGAACGTGATAGTTAGCGCCTTGCTGTAGGTCCTCCACGGCGTGCGGCACAGCATTATGCTGTTTGACATGCATCTGCTTTATTTAGAATCACATTTGCTATTTTATTCTTATTTATTTTTAACTTGTCTATACTAACATAATTTAAGAACTACTAACACTATCGTTAGGGTTTAATTTAAGCAAAATCCACTAATGTATGTATGTCGTTTTATGGCAATTAAATACTTATTCTTTCTTTCTATAAATGTTACTTTAATGCCAAAATTTGGTTTTCAAGCTTAAGTAGAGTTTGAGAAATACTCAACTTCAAATTCTTCATTCAGAAATCGAGGGTACGTGTTAAAGATACACTAGTCGACGGCGACGGCACGAACTATTTTGTGCGCGGGGTTGAAATGTATTTTATATCAACCGACAACACGTGCGGAAGAGATAGATGTTGTGATGAACAGTAGGAAGCTAGTTCGCGTACGAATACACACTTTTGCAAATTTGTAGCGAAATGGATAATGATTTAGGACGACACCGAGTGCGCGAAATTTTATAAACAGACCTTTGGCAGTCTAGAAAAAAAAAAACAAAACTATCTGTTCAAAATAAAATTATTTGCATTGTTGAACTACTAATCTATCCCTGTATGGAGGCCGTTTTGCATATTTCCGTCTTCTTATGGTATTTATTTGCACCCAAAAATGCGTTAAAATTAGTGTCGAAATGTGGAACTTTCGACGCTCATAACTTTCAAATATTTTCTTTTTTTACTTTTTTGCTTCCATACAGGGCTAGATAATGATGAGACATATTGATATCACTTTTTATTTTGAACGACTAAGGTTGTATAAAAGAATTTTCGACTAGTGTAACCTTAACGAAAAATAATCCAACAGATTTATAAACATTTTTAAACATTCTCTATCATGCTGAGCGTACATATTTTCCTTACAATATCTACAATAGAATAAGGTTAAAAATAATACAGCTGTACAAACATAGCCAGTTCATGTATTACTTTATATACACAATCATACATTTATTGCTTCTAAAGGAACATCACAACCACAGGATAAAATTAGGCGAAGTTAGAAAATCTAGACATGTTTACATAGAATTCTAACCCTTATCTAAGTTACATAAGCTTCAGAATTCAGTGTAGCAACGCAACAGGTAGCTTGAATAGGAACAATGTAGGGGTCAGAGAGTTTTGTTTGCTTTGGGTTATGTCAACGATTACCTACAATGTTCCGGGAATGTTGATACATTAAAAGTTTAAGGGCAGTGTGTAATATGGCCTTTTATTTTAGTGATACAGTGTAAAATGAAAAAGGTATATGTGTATACGTGTGTGTGTGTATGTGTGTGAGAACATTTATTTATTTATTTAAAACTTCTTGCAACATACATAGGCGGAGTAAAGGGCCTACATCCGCTTTAGTGCCGTTAAACGGTAACTTTCTAAAGCATACTCCTTAGTAACGGCTAGGTTAAAACGTTTGAAAAAAAAAATATATTTATTATTGTTTCATGTATATTATTTTTAACACATGGTTTTTTCGTATAACAAATAGTTTTGCTTTAAAAAAATAACTAACAACACGATATTTTTTCGCAACTTTTGGAAACTCCGCCAAAACGACATGGATGTTTAAAAATATTTTTACACAGAAAAATTGATGGCTGGAATTTCTTCATAACTAATATAGCAAAATCAAATAATATTTTGCAAACAAAACTGTTCGTAACGAGGTTCAATATTGATATTTTGGCATCGAGCGGGCGCACGGCCATTACTGTGGCCAGTTCATTGGGGCGTATATATCGCCTTAATGCCTGAGGCATTCTCTACCAGTCAACCAAGGGTGGTGGAGAGATAACATGAAACAAATATTTTACATGGTAAATCGTTAAAACTAAACGTCTCCTTTCTCACGCCTTTTCTTCATATCCGAATGTAATTTTGTATGTAGGCCAGCGCTTAACGGTTACATCTAATTACGCCAGACAGAAGCAAACGTCTCGAGAAGGGGCTTAAGGCCGTACCCTGACCAAAAATCAGCATGAGATATGAGCATTCCTATTGGCCAGCAGCACTGGTGGCGCATGAATTGCAGTAGTGAATACGCCTAGATTTTTGAATAAAATCTTTATAAAATCGAATATTGGTCTTTTGAAAAAACAAAACCTTACAAAATGTTTGTTATCAAATTGACCATTAGTGTTACACAATAAAATAAATTAATGAACACTTTACGAGGAGATGCATGATATCAACAATTATTTTTATTTTTATGGTTTTGTTGGAAGGAGATTAGTGAAACATATCATACATCTTTAAAATAAAAGTGTACTACCATTTTAGAAACAACATTATGTAGAAATTGTATGTATTTTTAGTAATTGATATTTCTTTTTAAATAAAGAGTAGATATCACTTAAAAACTGCACAAAAACGACTAGCGCGGCGTTTTGCTCGGGGAGGCGCCTTAACGCTTTTTCGTGATGTGATGATTACTACCAGGCAATAAAAACTACAACCCGGAGCCTAGATAACCTGGTTTTTTGCCCGGACGATGGCAATAAACTCTGATCTATTTATTACATGGGAGTTAAAAATATGATGCAAAATACGAAAAAACAGGCCCCAGCATAATTTGGAAAAAGCTACGATGATTGATTGATTGAATGAACAGGTATTGTGTTATTTTCAGTGATCGGAATAGGTAATGCAATTTAGGGTGAACGTTGTATTAATATGGATAAGTCTTGTGGGGGCTTTTATGATTTATTATAATCAAATGATTTTCTTCTGACAAAAATAAATATTTACTTCATTGCTATACTTTGAAATTCTATATTGTTTTGAATTCTTTATTACAAAAATTATAATTATATCAATTCCACCTAGCCCGTTTCATCATCGGACTACCAGACGTATGGCGATGCGCCGTCGATAGATGGAGGACATTCCACCCATACGCACAAAACGTTTTGGGAACACTTATATTATGAGATATTGGTCAAGCGCGAGCCTACAGAATATAAAAACAAAAATACGGCTTTATACAAGTAATACGTACCAATACAAAACGCACATTACAATAACATTAACTTTTACCGCTATTATTAACCATCGCCACAATAAACTAAACTACCTAGTTTAGTGCTTCATTTTTTTAAATTTAATTGACCGTGTTAAATGCCAACTAAGTGGACTTTATAGGCATACCGATGTTAAGATCACGAAATCCCACAAAACTCACTATCTATTCCGATCACTGGTTATGTGACTCACAGATAATAAAATTTTGGATACTATTTTGACAGGTAAAGATGTTTTCATAAGATGCTCTATGAAGATAGAGATTTACAAATGCGTATTTTACAATAACAGCAATAATGTTTACATGGTTAGGTTATATCCTATTGATTATAATATCCAAATTGACCTTTACATTAAATATTATTTATTAAAGTTATATTTATCAACGCTAGTTTAATTTTTTCGTGTTCAAACGTTTATGAATAGATATACTTCCATTTTAATAAATAAAGGTATCTTTTAGACACACCTCTATCATCTACTCAGACGGATACATACATTTGAAGAGTACATACCTACTAAAGCATTATGTTCACAAAAGTTTCATTCGTTCATTAAAAGTATTTTTAATCTTAGAAGTACTACGTAGTTATCAAACTTGAGCTCAGACAATAATTTACAAAAGATTATTTACACATAATCACCACGTTAAAACGATGATGAAGCAATAATAGCCACTTCAAAATGGTGACGTTCAATAATCACCACTTTAAAATTGCGGAAAAGTTGACGAAACCTGCGTTTAAAACTACTAGCAATGAGGAGTCAAGTGTTACACTTGGTTGGGTTCAGGTCATAAGCTTTTATCTATAGTTTTTAAATAATTGAAATTCATATTCGTTGAAAGCGGGTGTGTAACGTTTGAAATAATAACAAAAGTTCTAATGATCATATGACCTAATTTCATTTAATATACTTTTTTTAGTATAACGATCAAATGATGTAATAAATTATTGATATAATTTCATTTAACCTAATTTTATATGGTATAATGACCATTTCATATAATGCACATTTGAAATAATATTCAATTAGAATAATATTCAGTTACTATAATATTCAGTTACTATAATATTCAAAATCTATAAGTAACGTTTAATATAATTTAGAAACGTTTACTTTGTTTTGTATATTTTTGCAAAAACTGATTAGATTTAAAACGCCTGCCATTTTCACAATCGCATATTGCAAAACCAAGCACCACATAAATATTGCTTGTTATTAGATTGCTTTTATGCGGGTGGATGGATATTATTCTCTGTCATACAGATAAAATATTTATTATATGTCTTGACTATTGCGATCTCGATATTTACACCGGCTTGAAGTTAACTAGGTCGAATCTGTTCCAAAACCAAATCGGGGCACCCCGACTTCACGTAGTCTTTTGGCTGCTACCCCTAGAGTGTATATAAAAACCGGGGGCGCGAAGAGAGAGCAGCCTTCACTGTAACGAAGTATAGGCTCCCGTGCGAGCAGTAGCGGCTGAGGCTGGGCGCTGGAGGCGTCCAGCAAGGCGAAGCTGCGGACGTGAGCATGGGTGCCTATTCATTGTTACGTAAGGGCAAAGGGGTTGCACTTCCCGCAGCGCCAGAGACGATGCAGAAGCAACTTTAGTGTTTTGAGGTTGTTTAACATTTTTTTTCTCAAGAACTGTGCGTTACCTTAGAAAATTTGTTAACATGAAAATTAGGTCAACTGAACGTTACAATTATAAAAAGAGCATTAAACTAATTGAAAATTATATAAAATGAATTTTATACTACATGTTATTAGAGCAAATGAAGGTTATATGAAATATATCATTAGATCACATGAAATCAGGTTATTTGTTTTTATAGCATATGAAAATTATATTATGTGAACTTTATTTCAAGTGATATTATACTATCTGTTATTATACCATGCATTACACACCCGTAAAAACCTCCTTCCGACTGGTGACATCTAGTTACTCCACTTCTGCACTTGTCACATCTCACCAGCAAGGACCCAATTCGATAGCCTACTGAAATAAGAGAGATTTGTGACCTTACTATGACGTGTTAAAACTACCATGGTTCCACTGTAAAAACAAATAGCACTGTCCCTTTTCACAGTGGAACCATGACAGTTTTGACACGTCCTGGTAAGGTCCCTGGCATCACTACTCCATAACCAAAAACTAAACAATATCACTAAAACTTTGAGCGAGTCTCTTCACAAGTTCAGCCATAAACTACGTAGTAATCTCCTAGCTAGGTTCCACAATGGAGTATCTTCCTGAACGCCTTCCTGAACTCAGGGTTGAAGATGGTGTAGATGACGGGGTTGAGGAACGAGTTGATGTAGCCCAGCCACGTGGTGAGGATGAACACGGTGACACCTGGGGAGTAGGGGAGCCCGAACTTGGAGCACATGGCGTCGAGGACCGAGCAGGTGAAGAATGGTGCCCAGCAGAAGAGGAAGACGCCTGGAAAAAAGACAGACAAGACTTTGGTCATTTTTGAGTTCAAATTAGACTGTTGCGTAAAGCGCAGACATTAAATACCCACTAGACTCTGTTCAGACTAAAATATGACAAGAGGGAGTCATTTCAATAGCACGTGTCAATCTCATAGATTTTGTTCATCTTGACAATCCATATCGCTGCTAAAAAGTAACTTTGTCTATCTAAGTTAGTTGAGGCTATATATTTTTTTAGTATCTGTATGTAATACGTTGTGATATTTAAATTTACAGTTTCACTCAAGTATTAATTGCCTCATGGAGCATGGACATCATTTGCATGGACTTGAATATGTGGCAAAATGGGTTTTAAACGTAAGAACTCGTCTAAATAACCCTTCGGATAATAAAAACATATGAAAACTTACCTAGCACAATCGCAAGAGTCTGCGTCGCCTTCTTCTCTTTCTTAGCGAAAGACTTGGCTCGTAACTTGCCAGCTCTGTTAGCTCTGAAGATGGTGAACCTGGCTGCCGATGCTGCACTCCTGAACCGCCTCCGAGGAGTCGAGATAAGGGAGCTGTTGCTTATCCTGCTTAGCTTCTTTCTGGGGAAGAAGTGGCGGCTTTTAGTGTGTGTTGTGTCTACCTGGAAGTCCGTGAACCGCCTCAGAACACAAGTAAGAAGGAGTAACGCCAACCTCGCACAATGGGGCTGCCTCGACAGAGCAGCAGCAGGTTGTGCATGTGACACCGAGTTGCAAACCATGCCCCATCTCCTGTCATGTCCTCTGTGCCCCCAAAATATGCCGTCGTAAGAAGAAGTAGTGTTCTACGGTAAAGGGGTGCAGCATACTTTTTGCAGAGGTAGTGTTTATGTGTAATTAAGTCAGGGTTTATCGATTCATTCAGCTTAAGGTAAGCAAGTACCTAAAAGCTGTCGTATGAGCTCTTTTAGTATTTTTAAAGTACATAAAACTTTTTAATAAAGTATAGAAATAAAAGAAAGAAAACACACTCATTTGTCACAAGCCACTAGAGCACACAATATGAAAACGAAAAACAAATAGAAAAGAGAAATTAAACAATATAAATATGACATTGTGTGTCCCACGGGTGCGCCAAATAGGACCAGCTCAGCAAAATGTGCCCGAAGCTGGTTTTCAACTGGACCTGTGACTGTGACGTGACGGACGTAAAGTAATTTTATAGTGAAATAATGTGTATGTAGAACAAGTACTCACTTACTTATATAAAAGATAAACATGGATTTGTATTTTACAAAATAAAAAAATACAGATACACCACATAAATAAATAAGGTGAGGGTAGGTAGGCTATCCAGTTTACGTTGCGCTTCCACAGATACTGCCGTAAACTTATAGTACGTAAGTATATAAAGTACGTAAACATATATCAGCCTTTGATTTTTTAGACAAATTTATAATATTATAATTAATTTATATTTGCGACGTATGCATGATCGTTATCGTTCGATGTCGTCCCATACAAATCGAAGTTCCTGAAAAATGTTCAACATTGAGAGCATACAACAAAGTTTATCTGTAAAATATGCCAGAATTTAATAAAAAACCAGCTAAGTGCGAGTCGGACTCGCGTGCGAAGGGTTCCGTACCATTATCTCAAAAAAACGGTAAAAAAAACATTTTTGTTATATGGGAGCCCCACTTAAATATTTATTTTATTCTGTTTTTAGTATTTGTTGTTATAGCGGCAATAGAAATACAACATCTATGAAAATTTCAACTTTCTAGCTATCACGGTTCATGAGATACAGCCTGGTGAAAGACAGACAGATAGAAAGACGGACCGTGGAGACTTAGTAATAGGGTCCCGTTTTTACCCTTTGGGTACAGAACCCAAAAAAATAGGCAAACTAATTTTACGGGTTGCCAGGTACCAAACAGCCAATAATTCGGTTACGATTCCAGGAGTTTTATTTTTAAATCGTCTTATTTTCTTATTTTTGGTGGGACCGATAAATGATGCAGAAATAAACATATTTACCAGATCTGCAGACTTTTTATGATAAAAAGACCTTTTTGAGCCACCATTTGCAAGTGATGACCATCATCAAATAAATGACCCCACGGACCCGCGATTGAAATATTGACGTCAGTTAAAATAGATTTCATTAAATTACTCAAAAGACCCTTTAAAGGAAATGGGTCAGTTCGATACTTATGTCCGATGGGTTTGACCCATGCCTGGGACATCCTGTGACCTCGCGGAAATTGGGTCCAAAGATGGTTGCAGTGCAAAATGGACCGGTCCAATATGGGGTTCGTTAAGATAGCCATTTTGTGCAGCCTTTGGGGAGATGAGGATCAGATAACGCGATTAATTACTATATAGATGTATTAAAACGATAACTCACAAACAGTTACTGCTGTTTTAATGTGACCCTGTTGTATCATGGAAAGTAGGTCAACGTGAGACACAACGGAAAAGTTAAAACATGTATGAGGTTTGGTCCAAATGTCCACCACTGCTTGCTTGAATGAAGGTATACAAAATAAGATGTTGGGTTGTTTGAACAGTTGAGCCATACACTCAATCATCAGTCATGATCGATACAGCTTGAATATAATATACTTATTCACGTTTCATAAAATGGTACATTTTTAATTGTTCATTGAATTTATTTATTTAACGATAGGCTCGCGTTTGACCACTATTGCACTTAAATCTTAAGTTACAGCAAGATTCTAACATTTGTGAGACCTACAGACTAACTGCGTAAGTGGATTCGGCAAGGCAAAGGGTTTGACCTCATGAAAGAGTATGACAAATTCTCTTTAAATAATAAGGTATTGCCAAAAATTATTGGACGCTTTCAATAGTGAAGATATTCTTTCTGAATTCAAATGTAAGTAAACTTAAACAGTAAAGTGTAAACGGATTCAGCAGTAGTATTAAAACAGTTTGTAAACACAATCATTGCTGTAACTTTAGCTTTGTATTTGTTCTTCCTCCTGTATCTACTGTGGCCCGGGATGCAATACAAAGTAATTATTTGACTTTAGACTATTGCCTAAGCCTTCGCCTGGAAGGCTTTTGTTTAGTTGTTTTTATTGTTGTTTTAGGTTCGTATTCATATCTCTAAGGATTTATTGCTAGAGAGTTATGAGTAATGTGTGCTTTGCATGTTAGATAACCGCATATATGCGATTGCTGATGAGTCGATAGTTAAAAAACGAAGTACGCCCAGTTTTTAAAACGAAAATTATATTTGTCAAGTTGAGAAGTAGATTTATATTGGCCAGATGTAGCAATAGACAGGGGAAAATGGAAAGACGGAAGGGAGGCCTTTGCCCTACAATGGGATAACAGGTTCATAATAATAATAATCTTTAACCCCACCGCAGTATCTCTACCTTGACGTCGTGGTGGGGCTTGCGCGCTTCAATGATCTCTAGGTTTGTGCCGGTAGATTTTGCTTTGCTGTAACATGCCTAGGGTGAGACTAAGAGAGATACAATCCTCAAGGCAGGTTTGTGAGTTAGTGGTCAGCTAGTGGGCAGTGGCGACCCCACGGACTCAGGTCCGTGTGGTCCGTGGGTCATTAGAGATTAGGAACAAAACTTCTCCTCATCTCAGAAGTCTTGTTCCTCATCACTGGCTTGCCTTTATTGGCCGGTCGTAGTGAAAACTGACGGAGGCCAGAGCTCCCACCTCTCTCTTGCCTTAATTGGCTGGCTTGAGTGGAGATTCGCAAGAGCAAACGTGCTCGGAGGAAGGAAGTTAACCCAGTAAGATGCTGGTAGGGATCTTGACCGTACTTCCGGGACTGTCCTAATAGCCGTGGTATACCTCTCCACTCCTCAAGTACCTCCGAATATGTTGCCCCCTTGGCGCTACGTCACTCAAGTGCTAGCGACCCATTATGGGGGCTCATTAATTGAGTGTGTAAGTCACCCCCTGGCATATTATAGCCGTGTAGTTCAACAGTGGTCAGGCATCAGGGGCCAGAAATCCTCCTATAGTATAAGTCCACCGATCCACTAAACCTACCAGACCCATAGCCAAATAAATTTATTCTCATAATTTTGCTATAGTCCTGAACCAACCGGGGATTGCCCTTGGGTGCACTCGCGCAGTGCATACAGGGATAATTTTTGGTTGGTGTCACATTGCCTGATACATGCCTAACAAGGCCTCTGCGAGTTGGCTTTGGCTCCTGTCATGCCTTTGAAAGACCGGGTCCCCAGGGTCCCAAGACTGCCAAAGTCATATAAATAATAATAATGAGAAGTGCGTGTATACTGCAGGCTACAGGCTAGTTTTTATATCGAAAAAATTGCACGATCCCAGAGTGATTGGCCACAGATGCGAAGCTGCAGGAAAAAGGTAGTACAATTATTACACATAGTGGTAGTTGACATATTTCACAGAGATTTCAATGAAATACTATATATAACTTTCCATCCCATAATATGTTAATCACCTTCTAGAACACGACAATGGATCTATTCGTTACCAAGAATTACCGAAACAAGGTTATCTAAGTCTATTTCAGTTCACAATTTGGCGAAGACCGGATCAAAAGGTGTCAACAAGGTGAATCCAATTTCACGAAGTTTTTGACTTAATGATTTGAACGTGACCTTTCTCATCGGAAGTTTAGGGTTTACCTTGACCTTGAAAGTTTAGATTTCAGCGGCAAACAGACATTAACTCGATCAATCAAAATGAATTTTTGGTAATTACCCTGGTTTGTAATTTTAATTAAATAAGGGTGATTTTAAATTAATTGTCAATCTTACAGGGTATATATTTTATCCACGAAAGATGAAAAAATAAACGAATGTACACGACGAAGTCTATGACCAGTGTGTGCTGCAAGTTACGACCTATGGCTCTGAGACGTGGTCACTCACAATGGGCCTCATCAGAAAACTTACAGTCACCCAAAGGGCAATGGAGAGGGCTCAGAGAAATGCTCGGAGTATCCTTGCATGATCGAATCAGAAATGTAGAGATCCGCAAGAGAATCAGGGTTACCGACATAGCCTGAAGAATTGCCGAACTTAAGTGGCTGTGGGCAGGGCACATTGCTCGCAGAACGGATGGCCGATGGGGCAGAAAAGTTCTGGAGTGGCGACCGCGAACCGGAAGACTTTGCGTTGGAAGGCCTGCCACCAGGTGGACTGATGACCTGGTGAAGGTGCGGCTAGATCTCAGCAGTTAATGACGATATTTACGTATGCCTCTACGGTCGTTACATGAAACTTCATAGCAACTACGGCCCAAGTCTTTATACGCACTAGCTTTTACATCTCATAATTCAGGACGTACATGGATTTTGTTGATAAAGTTCAAAATCTTTTTGTTTGAGCACTCGCGGGATGACCTGGTGAAGGTAGCGGGGATCCGCTGGTTGCGGGACGCACGAGACCGGTCAATGTGGCGACGCTTGGGGGAGGCCTATGTCCAGCAGTGGACGTCTTTCGGCTGATATGATGATGATGATGATGAGCACTCGGCCATGACGAACAGAATAAAATCAACAACGGATTCAAAACAACTTCACTAATCAGACAGCGACAGGAATAGGCGGTGGGAACCCGGTGAGGGAAGAGAGATGCAGCTATACATAGACGACGACGATGCAAAGACGATATACGGCGATATTGCAGTAAAGTCAAAGCGGGATAAATCATTTGCAATCTAGCCGGCTAGACATTGAATACATGCAGCAACAATGAAATATCTTGGTAATATCGCCGGGCTACTGCAAGATTGCAGCAATTGTTGCACTGTGTTAAGCGATATAATTGGCAACTTGACGGCTATACAATTGCAGCAAGAAATTGTCAAAAAACTAGACCGTTTACAGACACCTTAACAAAATAACAACACAGTATCTAGGTTGTAAAGGTCTTAACGATAGTATCTAATATTCTGAATAAGTACAAGGTATGCTACCCTCATCAAATAAACCGGGGCTGTTAAACCTTTAGTGCCGTTCTCGATAGCCACGTTATGTTATTGTTATGGGTTTTCTATTCATTTTGTGGATGAAAATGGGTCTGTTATTTGGTTATCCTTTAAATGTTAGGTTACTTGAGAAAAGGCAATAAAGAAGAAAAAAGTATCGCTGCAGGTGGGGTTCCGTAGTTTCTGCCTTGTTGTTTGTTGAGTAATAAAAACAAGTGGTAGTAGAACCTCTGGTGAACAAATTCGTACCAGGCAATCTATCTATGTCATGGCAGACGTCAAGCAACATTAGGTGCCGTATTTAAGTATGTTGTAACGCAAGGCAAATGAGTCATTTCAACATTGTCTCCATGTTTTTCAACACCGTATTTG
Source organism: Orthosia incerta (assembly GCA_948252205.1). Taxonomy (NCBI): domain Eukaryota; kingdom Metazoa; phylum Arthropoda; class Insecta; order Lepidoptera; family Noctuidae; genus Orthosia; species Orthosia incerta. The sequence goes on along the minus strand of OX411755.1, from coordinate 28,717,583 downwards.
TATTGATATAATACCAAAATTACGGATAGGTATCAATACGAACAAGTTCCGTGGGCTTAGTGTGTGGGTTTTTGAGATAATTTACGTTATCACGATCGGAAGCACACATAACTACTTATTAGGTGAGATGGTGGAACTATTATATATTTGTTTGTCTAAAATTTATATCTTTCGTCTTTTAACAGTTATAGATCTCTAAAAGTCTACAAAATAAGTCTAAACGATTTTTCCACTATGTGGTTTAACAAAACTAAGATTTAAATTAGAATTCTACATAACACAGAGTTATACACCTCTGACATCCAAGCTAAGATTGAACAAGTGTTATGAGTGTTAGGGCTCTCTAAGTTCACTAGGAAAATACAATGCATACAGTTCGGAGTAAAGTACACGTCAAACAGGAATCAAAGACTATAGGTACAGACAATATAAATAATTAATTAATTAATTGAGAGGCAAACCGTGTGTATGTATTGTTTTTATGTTTTGTGTTTTAAGTGTGTATGTGTGTTTAAGGATGTGTGGGATTGAGTAAAATTTGGAAAAAGGGGGAGCAGAATAAGGTCATCATTGAGAATTCTTTCAACCTCATCATAGCAAAGAGTGAAGATCCATTTACTGACTTGAGCCTTGCAGTCAAATTTATTACACTTGTAAATGCTGCACTGTTTGTTAATGAAGTTCTACATACGACCACCTAGTACCATATAATGTCGCTGTGCAAGCGTGGTTCTATGTCTTACCACAGATAATATAATACTAGCATACAGATGCCTCATCCCATACAAAGAAACCGTGCCGACATAACTAGCGTTTTTCATCTGATTAATCTTGTTATTTTTGTAAGTACATCAATCGCGTTTCACGGCAATAGATGGTGTTATCAGCGACTTGCAAATAAAAGGGTTTAATAGGTTCGTGCATATTTTTTTCTTTTAATATAGTGAAGGTTCGTTTTATAGTATTTTTTTTGCACGTTTTTACAGTCTTTTTGCACCAAAATGTGTTACAATGCAGATTTAAAAATTCGAGTGGAATGCCTCAGAAATTTAAAAATGCGCCATCTACTGGCATCAATTTTAAATGATCCGTTAAAATAATCTTTGAAATGTGAATTAAGGGCCCAATATTCCATAATTTTGTACTTAGGAGAGTTGATTAAATAAGAACATACAATTTATATGTTCAATTCCAGAAAATGTTAATTTTACACACAATTATTATATTCTATTGAATTGTGTGTACATGTCGCGCCATCTAGTGAGATTTATTTGAACCAAGTTTCCTTTATTAGCAATGAGACCCCGTGGTCTTACGGAGGGACAAACGTTAGCAGTCCTACGCATTGCCGGACGATTAGATTGTCTAATTTGCGAAAAGATGTTGGCCCGTAAATAGCAATAATTACAATGCCAGTGAGTTTGCATATTAGGCAGTTAGCATCAAGAAAAACCGGCTCAGTTATGTCATGTCGTAAGTCAGAGAGAACGTAGACAACCAAGCCATCACTTTTATTGAGGCTTTTGGTTGATGAATAGGCTGTGTATCTAGGCAATATCGGAATATGAATACTTTTACTGAGCCAACACTCCGAAAATAAAATGACGTCACACCTGATCTTTAAGGAACACAACAATACCAGGACGCTATCGAAGTTCTTGCCAATACTACGTATATTTAAATGTAGCACATTAATCGTTTTATTTGGGTTTCCCAAGACCTTAAGGCATTTATCAGGAGGACAAATGAACGATTCGTGGGATCCAAATGTATCCAGACTATTAATAATTTAATTTACATTATTCACTTTTATTGAAATTATTCACTTTTATGCACTTAAAGACAAAAAATTTAATCCCAAATTTAACCTTAAGATGTCATAAAAGAACTGATAATTATTGTCCCCAAAAATAACTAGATAAATACAATATGTTCGATATTGCCTGAATTTATCAGTAAACTTTGTGATTTGTGAATGATTTTAGTGTACAAGTACATGCCAATTGTATTTGCCATCGATACGCTAAGAAGAATATAGATACTCACTGAAAGGGTTAGGGAAGAAACTTTATCGTATGAGCCTTGTAACACACGACCCTCGTCAAAACGTACCTCAATCTAGAATGCCTATGAGACTACAATATCTAGCACCTGTCAAATATTCCGCCGCCATAATGTACCTGTGGGACAATTTGTTAACTACCGTCCGCCGGGACAGGGACGGCACAAAACAGCAAAGTATTTATAATCGACTATCTTTTTCCGGCGGCTTCGACCACGTGTATGTCTGAAATGATCCTACAAGAAATAAATACAAAGAAAACCCGACAGCTTAAAAAGCGAACTAAAAAGATGTAAACAAGAAGAAAATCTTGCTGTGCAGTCCGAGGATACATATTCGCGAGCTGGCTGACCAAAACCAGATGTATCCTCCGACTGCACAGCAAGATTTTCTTCTTGTTTACATCTTTTTAGTTCGCTTTTTAAGCAGTCAGGTTTTTTTATTTTATTAACTTTTTTTATTTTCAACTTTTTAGCTATACTTTTTTTTTTAGAATAGCTTTAAACATATAAGTGGTATAAATTTTTGTAATCACCTCTAAAAACCCTTAATTTTGATATCCCACTCGATGGATTTCGAAGAAAAAGAAAATTGCAATCACTACAATATGGCGCCCAAAATCCACCATGTTTTTTTTTAACGTCTCTTATTTAAGAACACTTGGGTAGTTGGGCACCCAAGTGTCCTATGGTGTGTGACCTATCTAAGGATGTCTTAATTATAAAAAACCATCAAGTGGTTAGAAGGATATAATAATAATAATAATAAAGCTTTATTTATTCCATGCAAATTACAATCTATTAAAAGAATACACCTATACTAAGTTTATTTCGAAACACGTAACTTATGTAATTTGTACGGACCCCCTTCGGGTAAAAGCCTCCTCCAAGGAGTGCCATTGAGTTTTGTTGCTGGCAGCGTGTAGCCAGCTTTGACCCACCATCTCCACTATCTCGTCTGCCCATCTAGCGTTAGGCCTGCCTCTGCTTCTAGTTCCTCGTGGGCCAGTCCATTTTACTGCTCTCGCCGTCCATCTATCATCTTTGAGCCTGGCCACGTGACCTGCCCACTTCCACTTTCTTTGGAGCGAGAAGATTAGAGCATCAGTAACGTTGGTTCTCTTGCGAATTTCAACATTTCTCACCCTGTCTTTCAGCTTTATGCCTAGGCAACTTCTCTCCATTCTTCTTTGTGTTGTCTGGATTTTGTTTCTGGTCTTACAATCGAATGTCCAAGTCTGGCACCCGTAGGTTAGACATGGTAGTATTTCCGAATCCATTACTATTTTTTTAGTAGGTAGTGGCAGCTGCGATTTGAAAATTTCCTTGTGGCACCAGTACTTGTTCCAGGTAATCGCAATTCTTCTGTCCACTTCTTCTAAATTTCGTTCTTTGCTGAATGATATTTGTTTGCCTAGGTAAACATACTTTTGGACAAACTCAAGAGGTGTGTTATCTACCAAGATGGGTGTCTTTAGGTGGTTAGTAGTAATTTTTGTTTTGTCGAGATTCATTTCCAGTCCAACTTTTATGCTGACTCGGTGTAATTCGTTTATCATGATACTTAATTGTTGTGGGTTTTCAGAGAACAGGATAATGTCATCTGCGAACCTCAGGTGACTCAGAAACTCAGGTTAGAAGGATACGAGGTAATAAAGAATATTACATACATACAAGATACGCGCGAAAAACATAACCCTTTCCTTGCAGCCGGGTAATAAAAGTATCCTATGTCTTAGTCCAGGTCATCTACCCGTGTGACTCGTTTCATCCAAATCCATTTAGCCGTTGAGGCGCGATTAACAAACATCCAAACTTCACATATTAGTAACAGAAAGTAGGATGGGATATTAAAAAGGACTAATATAGATACTCACCAAAAGGGAAGATACTTCAACATAAGAGCCATGCTAACACACGACCCTCGTCAAAACATACTTCAATCTAGAATGCCTATGAGTCTAGAATACCTAGATCCTTTAAAATATTCAGCCAGCATAATCTACCTGTGGAACAATTTGTTAACTACCGTCCACCCGGGATAGGGCGGCACAAAACAGCCATTAGCATTTATATCGATGTCAATGAGGATTAACATAACAATTGGGAGGTAGTAATTTGGTGCACCTATCGATAATTAAATTAGGGCAGGGATGGGCGGAGAAGAGAGATATTTATTCTGGAGGTGAAAGGTGATATCGTGACAGTCTACTGGAGAGAATGGAAGAACAAAACGTTCTTCGTCGGTCGCAAGTCGCATTGCGGCAAAATGATGATCTTAAATTCCAGAGGTGGGTATAACGGCAAGTAATTTTTTTTTTATTATTGATAGGCTCGCGCTTGCCCACTATCACACCCGATGGTAAGCGATAATGTATTATTTTGACAGTTTGACAGACATACAGACAGTTGAATAAGTAGGCCACATTTCCTTACCCTTCGTTGTGCGAATTGACCAATATGGCATTATGTATGTACATATATAACCATAGAGCAATGGTGGTAAGGTCGCGAATTCGAACCCAGGCAGGCGCTTTACTTTGTGTAAATTATTTCATCACCACTACTCTTAAAACGGTGAAGGAAAACATCGTAAGGAAACATGCACATTTCGGCATGTCTTAGGAAAAAATTGAAGACGTGTGACTTCCACCAACCCACACTAGGCCTGCGTGGTGGATTAAGGCCCATTCCCTCTCTCAAAGAGAGGAGACCTGTGAGATAGTGGTCAAGCGCGAGCCTACCTACAATAAAAATTAAAAATAAAAGATCTGTGTACCAGCAGTGGGGATATTAAAAGGCTGATGATGATGACAGTGCGTTGAAATATCGTGTGACGTCACAGTATGTTACACTTTATGCTGACAAAATGACGTCACAAGCCCCCACTCCTGAACTTTGATGCGCTTTATCTTTGTCAAGTTTTATTTATTTGATAAAGCAAAAAATACGGGTCCAATATTATTTAATAATTTCACCGACGGACTAAATAGAATTATAATTTTTAGGGTTACTAAGACTCCACGATCCACCTGTCTGTCTATCCGTCTGTCACCAGGCTGTAATCTCATGAACCTTGATAGCTAGACAGTTAAAATTTTCAATGATGATGTATTTCTGTTGTTAAAATAAATATTTAAGTGGGGCTCCCATACAACAAACGTGATTTTTTTGCCGTTTTTTGCGATAATGGTACAGAACCCTTCGTGCGCGAGCTCGACTCGCACTTGGCCGGTTTTTCTACCCAGGAAACATCGCTATTGGTTACCGCTTAAATAATTACTCCATTCGCTTGCAGGCAAACCACAAAAGCAATTTGGGAAATAATTATCGGATACGAAATAGTGGAAGCACGGTAAACTTTCGGATATCCGATAGATTCGGGGTTACGTAAGGCACATTACTACTAGATTGAAGCGTTTATGATCGATACATATATATAAACCAGATACCAATATAACTGTATTTGTAGGTAATAGTATAAAAGTAAAAAAAGATGACATCACTGAGTGTGTAAAAGAGATGTTAAAGTTAAATTACAATAAAATTATTTTGTGTGCCTTCCCTTACTTGGATAAATTGTCAAATAGACAAAATAATCACATTCACATGCTTAATAAGCATCTGCACTTTCTTGTGAGTCACTATAGTGATAAACTACTTTATTTTTTTTTTGACATCAACATTTTTGTTGGTAAATTAAAGTCGACAGGCGATACTTTGTATCTGCCTCTTAGGGTAAGACATCAAATAGCTCGGCTATTATCTTATACAATAAACTCAGACATAATTAGTATGTCGAAGTATCCAGTTATTATTGATATTAGTAATAGTACTAATTTAAATATGGTCAATACCTTGAATAACGTTAGCAAAAATGCTATTAATATTTATTCTTTAAACTAGTTGATAGGACAAGGGAGGGTACCAATAACGGAGTAGTTACGAGTATATCCACCATCAAAAATGTACCTTCTTGCTCGCAAAAAATTAATTTGAAAAAAAGGTCTGAGCAGAATTCTCTGAAATTATTCCATCAGAATATTCAGGGTTTTTCTTCGAAGGAATTGGAAATCGAACTGTTTTTAGAAAAATCAATGTTTGAAATTGTTTGTTTCACTGAGCATTGGCTGAAAGATTATGCAATGTTAATCAATTATGAAAATTATACAGTGGGCAGTTGTTTTAACAGAAATAATATGTTGCGTGGGGGTTCACTTATATTAATTAAAAATGGTATTAAATCAAAACCTCGTAAAGATATAGTAGACCTATCAGTTGAACATAGTGTTGAACTGTCCTGTGTTGAGCTGGATAAGCATGTCATAGTGTGCGTTTACAGACCCCCAAATTATAAGAACTACTCTATATTCGAGTCAGTGATGGAAGATGTTTTGGCAAAACTTACAATGGGTAATAAACTAATAATTGTCTGTGGTGACTTTAATATTAATATTCTAGAAGATAATTCAGACAGCAGTAGGTTATTAAATCTCTTTAAATCATTTAATTTGTCACATGTGTTTATGGAACCAACCCGAACTACACTGACTTCTGCTACATGTATTGATAATGTTTTTTGTAGCTGCAACTACTTGGACAAGGCCATTATAAATTCTCTGCCTTCGGATCATAGTGGGCTACTGGTAGCCTTTGAGTCCATTATGTTAATAAAACAAGTGCAGATTCAATCCAGACCAATAACATCCGGTAAATTAAATAAATTTAACAGCACTTTAATCAGTAAGTTAAGCAACCAGGACCTCACAGTGAATGATGGTAATATTTTGTATGATGAAGTTTTCTCAGTGGTTCAAAAAGAGTTCAATAACACTTTTAAGAAGAAAACTAAAACTATATGCCCTAAGTTTTTATTCAGTGACTGGGCGACTACAGGACTTAGAAAAAGTAGGGAAAGACTGTACGAGCTATATGGGCTTAAGCCTTTTATTAACACTGAAACGTTTAATAAGTATGTTGCTACTTACTCAAGAATTTTTAAAAATTCCTGCAAGGCAGCTAAGGTCTTGTACATTAGCAATAAGGTTAAATTAGCAGAAAATAAAATCAAGACGGTTTGGAAAATTATAAACAATGAAACGAATAGGAATAAAAGAAATAGTAGTGATTACACGCTTGAGACCACACACGGACTTATTAGAGATAACAAAAAAGTTGCGCAAGAATTTGTTAATTTCTTTACCAACATCCCAATTAAAACTACTGAAACTTTAAATTCTTCGCCCTCGCTTGCTTTTGGATTATTAAACGCGAACGTTTCATCCTGCCCGATTGTATTTAATTTTTCACATATAAACCCCATGACAGTAATAAAAGCTTTTAAGCAAATCAAGATCAAACCGACTGAAGATCTGTGGGGAATGTCCATCAAAGCTTGTACCTCCATTATTCAGACTATAGCGCCGTACTTAGCGTTGATTTTCAATTTGTGTGTGGATCAAGGAGTTTTTCCGGATCTAATGAAATATAGTAAGGTTATACCACTTTTTAAATCCGGGGACAGTAAAGACACAAATAATTATAGACCAGTATCCGTGTTGCCGGTTTTCAGCAAGGTATTTGAGAGGATAATGTTAAATCAAATGCTCATTCATTTTAATACGAATAACATCTTGCATGATAGACAGTATGGTTTCACCAGAGGACGTTGTACTACTGACGCTGGTGTCGCTCTATTAAAACACATCTTTGATGCGTGGGAAGATTCGCAGGATGCCATAGGTATCTTCTGCGACCTGTCGAAGGCGTTTGATTGCGTTAATCATGAAACATTACTTCTGAAACTTGAGCATTACGGGCTAGGTCAATCAGCGTTAAGTTTAGTTAAATCTTATTTGAATGATAGACAGCAATTAGTTCAAATAAACGGTGTGAATTCGTCCGGGTTAAACGTTAAAATGGGGGTACCCCAGGGCTCAATTTTAGGTCCTTTCTTATTTTTAGTATACATAAACGATTTACCCCGTTTATTGGAAAACAAACTTAACATGGTGTTATTTGCTGATGACACATCTTTAATTTTTAAAATAAATAGACGTACTTGTCAGGTTGACGACGTAAATAACGCGCTACGGCAGGTTCAGGATTGGTTCACTGCCAATAATTTAGTTTTAAATGGTAAAAAAACCAAGTGCGTAAAATTTTCCTTGCCGAATGTCAAAAGTACTGATTGTGACATTATATTAAACAAGGAGAAGCTAGAATTCGTCGATAAAACGGTTTTCCTGGGGATCACGCTGGACTCAAGGTTGCAATGGGGTCCTCATTTGGTATCCCTTGCGGGGCGGCTGAGTTCGGCGGCTTATGCGGTTGGAAAGATTCGTCGGTTAACGGATGTGGATACCGCCAGACTAGTCTATTTTAGTTATTTTCATAGTATAATGTCTTACGGTATCTTACTATGGGGAAGGGCTGCAGACATTGAGTCAATTTTTATTCTGCAAAAACGAGCCATCAGAGCGATATACAATCTTCGCCGGCGCGATTCTCTAAGGGAACTGTTTAAGGACATTAACATCATGACGGTTCCTTGTCAATATATTTATGAAAACATAATGTACGTAAGAAAGAATTTACATCTTTTTAGTAAAAACGGCGACAGACATAATTACGTTACTAGAAATAGGGACCAATTAGTTCAACCAGGTTTCAGACTGGCTAAAGTAGCCTCATCTTTCATGGGATACTGTACAAAATGTTACAATAAAATTCCTCCCCACATTCTTGAACTGAATGAGACGAAATTTAAAACTTTTATAAAACGCACACTATGTAGGCTGGCATATTATAAGTTGGGGGATTACATCAATGATAAAAATGCTTGGATAAATGCTAGTCCTGCTCCACAGCCACTAGGGCGCAAAAACAAGTGATATGCAGAACATTATTGTTTTGAATTATTGTTGGACCTTCTGAAGACTGTATAAATATATTTGTATTGTATAAACCCAATTTCATTCATCAAGGTATGTACTTATGTACCTAAATATTGTAAAAAGTTTTTTTTTTTTTTTTAAAAGAGTAAGTATGGAGTTTCTTGTGCATTCTTCTCCATTACAAGCTACTTTCCGAATGCACGGTAGAATCAACTATTATTATTTGTAAAATGTAACGTTCAAAAGTGCCGCTTGGTGGCCTACTTGAAATAAAATATCTTTGTCTTTGTCTTTGTCATACGTCATTAAAATGAAGTTTTAATCGTTGTAAGCTTAGCATTTAGCTAAGGATCGACAAGCAATGTTATTGTAGCAGGGCGCTACGACGTAGCAATTTGCTACGGCGTAGCTCAATGCTACGATGCTTGGTTTATTTCTATGAGCCTTCGAAAGTTTTCGCAATTTATGGCTGTTTTCACTTACACAAAGCGACATCTAAATGGATGCCTAAATATTATTTACTGTTCCTCATCATCATCATCATTTCAGAGGATAGACGTCCACTGCTGAACATAGGCTTCCCCAAGTGTCGCCATATCGACCGGGTTTCGCGTCCAGCGAATTTCCATAATCTTAATCAATTCATCATCTCCACCTAATGGGAGGTTTTCCAACGCTGCGTTTTCCGGTAAGCGGTCGCCCTTCTAGAATTTTTCGGCCCAATCGAGCATACGTTCTGCGAGATATGTCTTCTGCGCAGTGGCTCTGCCCACTTATGTTTGGCAATTCTTCGGGCTATGTCGGTAACGGAATTTGATATTGTATTTGTTGTATACTTTTTATAATTTTACCTTTGTCATTGTATTTTTTTTAATTGATGAGAATTGATGTAACATGGATTATTGTATTAGGTTTGTTAAGGTATTTGTTACATATATTGATTTTATTACTTTTACTGTTTTTTTTTATCTAAGGAGCTCGTGGCTAAATAATAACAGCTGCACGGGTCGATCATCAAGGTTCAGCAACGCTTGACCAGGTCAGTCCGTGGATGGGTGACCATTTCAACATACCGAGTTTCCTCCGTGCCTCGGAAAGCACGTTAAGCCGTTGGTCCCGGCTGTTATTCTTTATATCTTTGACAGTCGTTACGGGTAGTCAGAAGCCTGAGATCTGACACCAGTCTTGCCAAGGGGTACCGTGTTACCGAGTTACTGGGTTGTGGAGGTCAGATAGGCAGTCGCTCCATGTAAAACACTGGTACTCAGCTGAATCCGGTAAGACTGGAAGCCGACCCCAATATAGTTGGGAAAAGGCTAGGCAGATGACTGTTTTTTTATATCTCTGACATTACATTTTTTTCCTTGACTGAATTTTATAAGTGATTTGGATTATTATTACTTTTTAATTGTTTTTGTGTATGTGACGTATTCATTGATCTTTTATAATTATTATTGTTTTCTTTTTTATCTCTGACATTTTATTTTATTTTTAATTGACTGTAATTAATTTAATATGAAATATGGATTATCATTATTATTATTTACGAATTAGTTATTGTATATTTTGTGACATATTAGTGATCTATTTTTAATAATATTATTTTTTTATCCCTGACATTAAATTTTTAATTGAATGAACTAATTTAATTTGGAATGTCGATAATAATTTATTTTGAATTTGTGACAAATAATTAATCTTTTTGACATAATTATGATTGAATTTCTATCCTTGACATAATATTTTTACTATTAAACTATTCATAAATTATATTAATTGATATTGAAAGTTATTTTTATTTAGTGTTCTTTTTAAATTTAATTTTAATCGATTGTAATGTTTAAGTGGTGTTTTTACTTATCACAAATTTCGACACAATGTATTTTGTTACGAATTAGTTTATGGCTAAACCATGGTTTTCCTACAGATACCTTCATTTCAGATTCGATCACACACACACTTTGAGAGACTGATGAGCATTCACTTTTGGATTCTCTCATTTAAGCGCCGAGCCAAGCGATGAAAATCTACCAGCGCGCTTTTAGGTTTTAGGCCCCGTTTTATTGAAAACGGGTCTGGTCTATCTTATAAAACGTCTTTTTTTCATTCAATTGTTACAACACTGAAAAAACTAAAACTTTTCTACAATTGCTTTCAGTAACTCTTTTTACGTGTCCCTGAAGTAAAATTGTTTTGAGTTTATGTCTTGCAACAAAAAGTTGAAATCACACAAATATGTATGAATTCGTGAAAGCCAAAGTTTCAGCCTTTTTAACGAGATTTAGAAACAAGCAGGAACTCATGGGAGTTCCTTTATAAGTAGATTTAACTTTTAAGGGGTACAATTTGGCTCGATGCCTGTATCATTTGGAATGTTTAATGCACGAGAAGTGTCTCGAGGGGCTGGTCGAGATCTAGTGTTTAAAATATATCTGTATAAGTAGGTTGGAAAAATGATTATCAGTTTTTTTTGTTTTCTATGGGATCAGATTTTTGATTCCCCATATGATATCAAGTTATGCGAGCATAAAGGTGCTATTGTGTCACAAGTTCACAACAGCTGATATTGTTTCATATTGTAGGATAAAATTATTTCCCCCGGTGGGTTCCCAAATTGTCGAGGCGGGGGGCTCAGTAGCCGTGGCTTCGCATCCACGGTGAAGCGAAGAGGAACCCGAGAAGGGGCTGCTCGTCAGGGCTTTTGCCGATAAGCCGACCACGCAGCGGCCAACAAGTAGGTTGCGGTATGGGAGGCATCGCGGCTGAGTGCAGGAGACCGCGGCGGGAGAGTAGTGCCGGTATTGCGTTGCACCGCTCTCCCGGCCTGGACGGGGTCACCACCATCTGATGGCAGACGCGTTGGGACTGCAGGGGAGGACGAGTCGGATTAGCTTTGGCCGGTCTCACTATCCCTGCAGCCGAAAAATGGTAGATGGCAGGGCCACTGATCTGAACCGTTACAGGGGGATCTAGGGTGCCACACGGGGTCGTCTGGCACAAATGTGCTGGTTTGGTCCCAGCACATGTGGTGGTCACGGCGTACAATGTGATCTGGTGCGCCAGTGAAGGGGGTACTCCCCAGAGGAGGCTCCGGAGACGGACAGCCGAGGTGGGTTCGCGGTGAGTGCTAACGCGTGCCCGTGTTCCCGCCATAAGCGGCACTGGAGGACACCGTGGAGTTTTAGTGAGTTGGAGTCTCACATAACTGCACTATTTCCCCGTGGTAGTGCAGTATGCATGAGCATTTAACCACGCAAAAAAGGGTAAAATTGTTCATTATTTACTCTACGCTTATATCCCATTATGCCTGTTTACCATGCAGGGGTGGTAAACAGACATAATGGGGTGTTATTCATCAACACGTCGTCAAACAACCGTAATGGTATGTGAAAATTAAACGAAAAATTATGTGACTTCCGTACAGTCAGCAACAAAGTACGTTGACTTCTGTTTTTTTTTAGGAAGTCTTGTGACAAAGAATTTCATAGTTTAATAAATAAAATTACACAAATATTGAAAGTCTAAAGGTTTCTGGGTCGACGAGTCATAAAATAAATTAAAGTAGGTTCTGATAAAAATCATTCAACCAATCACAAGGTTGGGTGTCCGGTGGATGCGAGACGCACAGGACCGATCAGTGTGGTGACGCTTGAGGGAGGCCTATGTCCAGCAGTGGACGTCTTTTGGTTGAGATGATGATGAATCGCGATAGCTTATGCGCATTTGACAATCTGTCACATTAATTTTGCGATCAGTTTCTTTCCAGAGACTGTCTGTTTTTTGCTGACTGTACCAACAATGTTTACCATTTATCATCGCTACACCACTGTGCCTCTTTCTCATCTTTTTAAGGTTATATTCTTTGTTTATTTTTAATTAACTGTTCTGTCAAATATTGTTACAGAGCTTTGTTCATATCGACCCTCTTGGGGGGATTTTAATAAATCACCCTTTAGCGCCCTGGTTCCTTTGCTTTGTAAAAAAAGCCCGGGGCTTTATAGGCTTGGCATAGTTCTTGTGGATTAATTTAGTTTGTCAAAAAACTGATCTGTATTTGTAGGAGGTAATCTCTCTAAAATTCTTTCACTGATAAAACTGTTCATAATATGCTACTTTTTGTCTGGAAAAAATTGCACGGTTCCTATATGAAAATCTATGGGGACCGAAGCTAATAGTTATTTAAGATTCAAACTCTTCAACGAAAACTAGTGATTTGGGACAACTCTATTTTTATAGACAATGCTTAGTTAGAATTTTATCTTATACCGAGTGCCCTAGAAGGACATATACGGATCTTACTGGTGATGTTTTTCAGGGTGACCAGCAGTCTAATTGCGTAAGTGAATTCGCCAAGGCAAAGTGTTTGATCCCATGAAAGTGTATGAACAATCGACCAATTACGTAGACAGAAATCCACATCGCCAATGATTAAATAGCTTTGATAGCAAAAACTTTGCCTAGCCGAATTCACTTACGCAATCAAGCTGCAGGTCCAGGCCGGTTGTGACCAGGTGCTCACAACCGGCGTGAGTGCATGCACATAAACGAAATATATGAGGATCGTTGTAGGTGGCATTCTGTAGTGTCTGCCTCCCTCTACTGGAAGACGTGAGTTTATAAATGTGTATGTATGTAAGAGTGGTAAAACACATAGTTATTAGTTATGTAGACTCAACCCTACAAACATCGCTAGTCATTTATCACGTTGCTGATGTCTGCCCCGGCAGGCTATTTCCAGGGCCTGTCTGATGCTATCTCGGCTAACAAATGCGCAGACTGGTCACATGCAGATTTAAAAAAAGATAATTTTGTGTGTCACACGAGAGATATGAGCCCTAATTGCTTTATCATCCACTCGTGTTCACAAATGCTTGTTTTTAAATAAAGAATAAAAAATGTTTATTAGTTTTTAATGATGCCGAGATTCATCATCAGAAGGCGTCACACCAGGTGAATTGATGACCTTTGTGAGAGCCAGTTGCGAGAAGCATAGGAAGTAATTAGTTAAGATAGTATAGACATAGGATCAAACATACATACATAGACTGATAAACACATTACCCTCCTTCGGCAGTCGGATAAAAATGAAGCACCTTACTTTCTTGTCATATGGCATTCTTTATTATCCTGCGATATATGTTGATGATGTCTCTAATAGTGACACAGTCTAAATTGAAATCGAAAACATTGGAGAAATCCTTAAGAGGAAATATGGGCAGAGAGCGCCGACTGAATTTCCTTAGTAAAAAGTCATAATTCGAGGTTTGGCTCTCGTCTCTTTCCTCCTCCAATATTGAACCAATTTAAAAGATATTCCATAAACTGGTAAAGGAAGATATATACTATGTCCTTATTTTACTTTTTTTAAATTTATATTTGTAAAATTTTGTACACTAAGCCTCTAAGAATAAGAATAATTTATTAAAAGTAAGTACGTTCACAAGAATGTACATTAGGTGCAGTAGTATTGTTTCTAAAACAATGGTATAAATAGTGCTTATAACTAAAATCTTTTATTACAACTGCAAGATTTTAGACAAGAATTTATATTTTTGGTAGGGACCTGCCCGATTTAGGTTCTTTCATACCTCTGTTGACAGCGCAATTTTGAGCATTTTTTGAGGGCTCTAGTGCTTCTAAAGATAATGTATCATTAAAAAGGAAAACATAGGGGACATAGTATACATCTTTAATTTTTAGTTTACGGAATATCTTTTAAATTGGTCCAATATTGGAGGAGGAAAGAGACGAGAGCCAAACCTCGAATTATGACTTTTTACTAAGGAAATTCAGTCGGCGCTCTCTGCTCCCGTTTCCTCTTAAGTGTAATGGGATGGCCTGAGGCTCTAGGCAAAATGTTCTTTTTTTAATATATTTATTTAATCCAATATGTTACACTTTATATACTTTATATATATACATCACCTGTCGGCAGTAGGTTCTCGTGGATTTATGACTAATCTTTGTTTGGTTAAACAAAAAATCTAAAGTTAAACTAAGTTATGTCATTTTATTAACAATGGCGATTGTCAAAATGCCAAAATATAAGGATCATTTCGATAGATATCCCATACATTTTTGATAATTTACCAATCGCTATCGCGAGCAGCGGACCAAATGGCAGACCGGGGTCCGGTTTCAGACCGCGGACCTATTGTGTGTAAACAGTACAAATCTGCCACAAGCCCTAAATTCACGAACTCTACATCTTAGTCAAAATATGTGGCTTGGCCGTTTCACTACCGTGTAGAGTTATAAGCTTGGCTCTACATGAGCTCTGACAACTTTTTGACAGTGCGAGCCATATAGTCTCGTTTTGGCGACATTTTACATAAAATGTTCGAAAGTACGTATTTAATTTATTCAATTCAACCTCATATGTACAGTTTACTAATGCTCGCATATAACAGCCAAATATAACTGTTCGGATCCACACATGTGAACCACCGTTTACCTAACAGTGCTCGTGTACAACTTTGAGTAACACTAAATTACTATATTACGACAAAGGCCTTACGAGTGTTCGGCATGTGTCGTTCCACCTACGGTAAAACTTGGGGGCTAAAGCCCAAAGTGATACTATGGCTGTGATAATATGATCACATACGGCAGCATAGTGTGGTGGCCAAGAACAAAGCTTGCCTCGTGCAAAGCGCCACTCACCAATTTACAAAGAACAGTGTGTCTCGGCATCACGGGTGCTTTCATGACAACACCTACGGCAGCGAATGAGAGATACCTCAATATCCCTCCTCTGCATATGATGGTTGAATTCGAGGCAAGGAAGACATTACATCGTCTTGCTGTTGCTGGACTATGGGATGCCTCTAAGCCAAAGACTAACCATACAAAGTTCGATGAGAATGAAGGCCTGGATCGAGTAACAAGCATGTTATCCGATAAAATGCAAACTATGTTTGTGTTTGAAAGGTCTTTCAAGGTCCAAATCCCCACAATAGAGGACTGGACGAAGGGACTCGATCCACCAGAACAAGATAGTCAGGTGTGGTACACCGATGGATCCAAAATGGAATCATCAACAGGAGCGGGCATATACGCAAAAGGCTACAAATGTAGCAAAAGCTTAGGGAAGATGGCAACTGTATTCCAAGCAGAAACATATACCATAACAACCTGCGCTCAAGAGAATATAGATAGAGGAACCAGAGGTAAATCCATATGTATTCTTAGTGACAGTCAGGCTGCAATCAAAGCAATGGCAACAAAGTGGACTCCGGACTTATTCTGGATGCTATCCAAACCCTAAACAGGCTTGGGAAGCACAACAGGGTAAAACTGATGTGGGTCCCTGGGCACAAAGGATTCCATGGTAACGAAGTGGCTGATGAACAGGCAAGAGAGGGCTCAGCAAATGATTTTGTGGGTCCAGAACCATGTGTAGGCATTTCGACGTGTCTCGTAAAAGCCGCATTTAGGGAGTTTGCAGATCACAGACAGCGAACTTATTGGCTGTCTAATACCGGTCTACAACACTCCAAGAAATTCCTAGACTCTACGTTCAAAGCCCGGGAATGCATTTGGAAAATGAGCAGGGGGCAAAACCGCTACCTGCTTGGGGCCTTTACTGGGCACTTTGGAACCAACGACATGCTCATGAAGATGGGTCTTATCGTGACACCCATGTGCAGGTTGTGTGGGGAATATACGGAACGCATGGAGCACCTTATGTGCACATGCGTTGCACTGGCTGGTAAGCGAATGAGTCTCCTAGGGATTGGATATCCAAAACCAGAAGACTATAGGCTCATATCTCCTAGTCTCGTTGTAAAACTCATGCAAACAGTTTTCAACGAGTAAGTTATCTAGGGGACTACAATAGATCCCAATGTGTCGAAGTGTCTGAATTATTTCTCGGCCCCTCCATAAGATAAGATATGATAACACTAAAACTGTAAGGTATCTTGGGGTTCTCTTGGATGAGAGAGTAACCTGGCAAGCACATATCGACATGGTCTCGTCAAGAATCAGGAAATTTACATGGGTCTTTAAAAATCACAGGGATGTGACAGACAGTGATTTCCTCCGTACAGTCTATCAAGCATTGGCTTGATCAGTTATTGGTTACTTTAAAGGGGCTTGGGGAGGTGCATGCAAAACGTACCTCTTACGCCTAGAAAGAGCACAACGGTCCTTGCTGAAGACAATGACATTTAAACCATTCTTGTTTTTTTGATTTGCCACAATATCTCTGTATGAGCTATAAATATATATTATTATAATAACAATTATCATTATTAATATTTCCTTTACTCATTTTGTTTCTTATAATCTACATTTTTAAATATTTTTACAAAATAAATTAAAAAACAAAAACATTTAAAAATATAAAAAATTGATGCCCACCGGTATCGGGAACAGGGTCCAAGCTACCAGCGGTCAGGGCTCCAGAGAGAGGAACCTCCTAACAATGCGAGCCGTGTCCAGCAGTACTGCTTTCTGGATCAGGCCCTTCACCCAGCCGCCTAACGAGAGCCTCCTAAGGTGTTGGTCGAGGCTCGTGGCTATTAAGCCATTGGCTGACACGACTATCGGTACAATGATCGCTGTGTCCACATCCCACATGTCGACAACCTCGCGAGCCAAGTCAAGATACTTGATTTGCTTATCTTTCTCGGCTTTCAAGAGGTTCCCGTCATGCGGGACAGTTATGTCATCAATCATTGCACGTCTCTCGATTCGGTCCACCACCACTTTATCAGGCTTATTGGCTACAATAGTCCTGTCAGTGATGATGGACCGATCTCAGTACAATGTTATTAATATTTATTATTAATGTACCTCCAAATTTAATATTAATTTTAATTTGATTTCACATTAGATATTAAGATGAAATAAAATGGGGAGGGCGCTGACTCCTGTCATACAGGTCCACCTAGTTCGGGAGCAGAGGCTTCAACATTGCTGTAACCAATTATTATGTCAATAAAGATTATTTGATTTGATTTGAATTATTCCGCACTTTGTTACTGCTGTCGATTCGACCACGGACGAATCATCTCATCAAAATCTTCATTGATATTGTATCTGTGACTGTAAAAGCCGGAACTACGGTAAAACCTTGGCAATACCAGTAAGGTTGCAGACAAATTTGAAAGGGAGTTACCGCGGCCCTTTTTTTTTTTTTTTTTTTTCGGGGTGGTAAATCCTCATTGGATGTCCTCCGCCCTGGGGAGGGCGGAGGGATCTGTCAGACTCGTACTGACTAAAAACCACCCCGGTGTTCCATCTCACACCTACGTTGGGGGTCGCGGGAACAACGATACTTCCGCAACCCCCAGCTAGTGCCGGCCCGCCACTGCGGGCCTCGATCTCGGGTTGGGGGGGAGTGAGGTGTTTGCACCCCCCGCAACGTCTAAGAGGGGCGCGCGTGGAACACTACACGCCACCACCTCGGGTCCAGATGTGTGGGGGGCGACGGACGTCCCCGAGTCCGTCGCCCTAGGACCCATTTAGGGGGGCCGGAAGAGGGCGTTGTCTGCCCTCCGCCGACGCCCGGCGCGTCTGCTGCGGATCGGGTTAGTGGATGAAATCTCCCTCTCCCTCTCCGCAGCCTCCTTCTGCGAGACGACTGTTTCGCAAAAGGATACCACCGCGTCCCAGGACTCCTCGCTGCCGACCATAGACTCGACTACGGCCGGCAGCGACAGGTCACTGCCCACTTCAGAGATGAGGGCACGGCGTGGCTCCTCCCAAGCGGCACACTCTGCCAGCGTATGCCGCGCCGTGTCCTCCCGGCAGTCGACGCAGTGGTGACACCGGGCGTCCGGCTCCCTGTTTATGCGACACAGGTACTTCCCGAAGCAACCATGCCCCGAGAGCACCTGCGTCACCCGAAACGACAGGGAGCCGTGCCTCCTCCCGAGCCAGCGCTCGAGCACTGGCCGGACCGCCTCGATGGTAACGAGGCCGGCGGTAGGGCGTGAAAGCCTGTCCCGCCATTCCGCCACCAGGACCTCGCGAAGCTGAGACTGACGCAACTCCATATGTCGCTGCATCAGCCCTTCGCCCCGCGCCCGCGCTACCTCGCGCCACCGATACAGTGACGCGAGTACCTTCGCCTCAAGGTCCCAGGGCGGGGATCCGGCCAGTGCACAAGCCGCCTCGTAGGAGATCGTGCGATACCCCCTGATGACTCTGACGGCCATCGCTCTCTGCGGCTTTCGCAGAACAGCGATGCTGCCGGCCGTCAGGTCAGCCGCCCAGATCGGGGCCCCATACAGGGCCATCGATCGTACGATCCCCACGTAGAGCCGCCTACAGGCAGCGCTCGGGCCCCCCAGATTGGGAAGCAACGTTGACAGCGCCCCAGCTGCGCCCAACAACTTGGGCGCCAGCCGCCGGAAGTGGGGGCCGAAATCCCACCGGCTGTCGAGCACCAATCCCAGGTATTTCATGGTTGACTCGACAGCGATTCGAGCCCCCCCGACGACGATGTGGGCATCGGGCGGTGGCACCCGCCGGGGGCCATGAAAGACCATGGCCTCCGACTTGTTGAGGGCCACCTCCAGGCCAAGGCGCCGTATGCTCACCACCTGTGAGACCGCAGCCGTCGCCAGCAACGCTGCCTCCCTGTATGAACTCCCCCGGGCGGTGACCAGCGAATCGTCCGCGTAACACGTCAGGTCTACGCCCGGTTGGAGTTCGCCCCTCAGCACCCAGTCGTACCCGATGTTCCACAGGGGCGGGCCCAAGACCGAGCCCTGCGGAACACCGCACGACATGCAGTGCTGGTTTTCGACGCCATCACGTCCCATGTAGGTGACACATCTCACCGCCAAATAAGCCCCGACGATGCGGCGGAGGTAGGGAGGCACTCGATGATACCGCAGTGCCTCCCGAACACAACTCCAGGGCAGGGTGTTGAAGGCGTTGGAAATGTCCAAGGACACCGCCAACATCACCCCACCCCGGGACACCGCTTCCTCCGCCAGGACTCTCACCTGCGATATCGCGTGGATGGTGGAGCGCCCATGCCGAAAGCCAAACTGGCTTTCGTCCAGGTCCGGCCCCTCTCTGTACAAGTGGCTGACGAGGCGGGCAGCGATTATTCGCTCGAACAGCTTACCCACCTCGTCTAGCAGCACTATGGGCCGGTACGCGGACGGCGAGTCCGCAGGGCGCCCCGCCTTCCTGAGCAGGACCAGACGACCAGATTTCCACAGAGTCGGAAACTGGCCCTGCTCAAGGCACGCTGTAAAGAGTCCTCTCAGCCAGGGCTCTAGCTCCTTCAGAGCGAGGGCTAGCACGTGGCCGTGGATTCCGTCGGGCCCCGGAGGCACGTTCTTGGCCCGGAGCCGCATCACGGCCGCCCCCATCTCTGAGTTACCGCGGCCCTGGCTCAAGCAACTGAAGGAACACGGGCGGGTTTTAGTCAGTAAAAGTCTGACACGACCTCCCGCTTCCCCCAGAACGTGAGAAGTCATTGGATGATCTACCCAAAAAAAGGCTTTACTGGTACAACCTAAGATTAACATTAACATTAAAAGCGGGATATTTACCATGTTTACTGTTTGTTGCGAGTTCCCGATATTTCGGTGCTGTTGCAAGCACCATGATCACGGATAAACTGAAGTCATTGCGGGTGGGTGTTTGAGGAGACAAAATGGTCTACACTCTTTCTTAATATCGGGAACTCGCAACAAACAGTAAACATGGTAAATATCCAGCTTTTAATGTTTATGTTAGTGTTAGTGACCATGACAGTTTAAAAACTTAAGGTTACACTAGTCGAAAATTCTTCCATACAAACGTAGTCTAGGGATTATTCCACTGTTTGATGATGTACGTTCAAAATAAAAAGTGATATCAATTTGTGTCATCATTATCTAACCCTACATGGAAGCAAAACAGTAAAAAAAGAAAACACTTGAAAGTTATGAGCGTCGAAAGTTCCACATTTCGACACTAATTTTAACGCATTTTTGGGCGCAAATAAATACCATAGTAAGACGGAAAATTGCAAAACGGCCTCCATACAGGGATAGATTAGTAATTCAACAATGCAAATAATTTTATTTTGAACAAATAGATGTAGTCATTTTTTCATGATATCTAGACTGCCAAAGGTCTGTTTATAAAATTTCGCGCGCTCGGTTTCGTCCTAAATCATTATCCATTTCGCTACAAATTTGCAAAAGTGTGTATTCGTACGCGAACTAGCTTCTTACTGCTCATCACAGCATCTATCTCTTCCGCACGTGTTGTCGGTTGATATAAAATGAATTTTAACCCCGCTCACAAAATAGTTCGTGCCGTCGACTAGTGTACCCTTAAACCTAAGATTTAACTAATCTTACTAGTCTGAAATTATCTATGATAATCGACCCAAAACAAAAGCTCAAATTAATCACATTTAAATCTCTCAGCATTAATCTTGGCTATCTTAAACACTAGGCTGTGTAAAAATTGACTAAATGATCCAACTTGAACTAGAGCACACAGCTGACGGTTCCTAACGCCAAATGAGAATAAGATGGGAGCCAATAATGATAAATCCTTATTTGGATGAAGCATATTGTAAGCTGTGAGCAGGCTTCTGAGGCTTGAGTTGGAAATAAATCTTCATCACTTTGTTTATTAATTCAAATTTACAATGCTGTTTGGGGAGGTATGTTCTTTTGATTGATTAATGTGAAATAGGGTATATTATCTATAAAAAAACTGAAATAATGGTTTATTTTCTTATTTCTACCTAAGTTTGTACAATCAACTGGGAAAATTTCACTAACGCTGATTTCAAAGTAGAATTAGAAATATTTAGAAGACAAAATAAGCCCAATCTATTCATAAGTGTTAGCTTATTTCATAACGATGATAATGACATAACTTTTAAACAGTTCCCTAAGATAGTTTAGGAGATATGTTCATTTTAGTGACACAAAGCCTTATCGCAAAAAAACCACCCGAAAGTACGCAACCATTGCGCTGACAGCGCATAAAAACCCGTAACATTTGACGTGTTATAATATACTCGTAATAATAATATTATAAAGAGGATATTAGTTTTTGTTTGTTTGTTTGTTTGTACCGAATAGCCTCCGAAACTACTGGACCGAATTAATCCCGAAAACGGGTCCTGTGGGGTGGTCCACGGGAGCAAAGCCGCGAGGAACAGTTAGTATATTATATTATATAAAAGAAAGAAAACAAAGAAAAGAAAGTTAAGAAAGAAAAGAAAGAAAAGAAAGAAAAGAAAGAAAAGAAAGAAAAGAAAGAAAAGAAAGAAAAGAAAGAAAAGAAAGAAAAGAAAGAAAAGAAAGAAAAGAAAGAAAAGAAAGAAAAGAAAGAAAGAAAGAAAAGAAAGAAAAGAAAGAAAAGAAAGAA
This sequence comes from Orthosia incerta, assembly GCA_948252205.1. NCBI lineage: Eukaryota > Metazoa > Arthropoda > Insecta > Lepidoptera > Noctuidae > Orthosia > Orthosia incerta. The sequence continues at coordinate 28,695,282 of OX411755.1, read as the reverse complement.
AAGAAAGAAAAGAAAGAAAAGAAAGAAAAGAAAGAAAAGAAAGAAAAGAAAGAAAGAAAAGAAAGAAAGAAAGAAAGAAAAGTAAGAAAATAAAGAAAAGAAAGAAAAGAAAGTAAAATATTTATTTGTGACCCGCACAAGAGACACGGGATAAGCAAAACACAAACAACAATAAATAAAAACCCCGTGCGAGACCAAAAAGGCTCCTATCTCAGCATGTAAATGTATGTATATGGTTCCGAGACAAATAAAACTTCATCACTAATTTACAGTTATTGTAGTCTAGGAATAGGAAGGTCTAATTATTACGATTGCTTTTTATGAGTGCTAGTTAACACGTCAATAATTGTAATTTAAACGTATTATACCTATGTGTTCATTAATTGATGCCGCATATCGATTGCCATGAAGCTTTCTCATCGGAACATTGAATACTGCGTATGTTTATGAACTATCTCTAGAGATTATTAAACTCTCGATATATTGTGAACTATTTCGGTAGATAGTCCCGCGTCGTGCCGAGAAATTGTAATTGAACATAAACTGGCGTGGCGTGTGAAAATGCTGTCACCAGCACTGATCAATTAATTGTTGCATCTGTGCATTAATTGGCGTTCAAATGTTGGACATGGCTTAGGACGAAGCCGATGGCATAAGTTAGTAGTGTACCTATAAAAAGTTTTTTAGGTACTTACTTCAACTCCGGCTTAGGTTTGATAGGAACTTCCGTGCCATCTTCAGCTGCTGTCTTCTTCTCTTCTTTAGTGTTGGGGGAAGCTGGTGGCGTGTGTTCCTTATCAGCCTCCATGTTAGAGGGGGCGTACCCCGAGTCGTTGTTAGTATTGGGGTCCATCATCGGGATTGGAGAAGCTAAATTCGCCATTATGCTGTGGAGAAAGAGAAGATGTTAGAGGGATTCTTATTACTGTAACGAGTCTGGCAATGATAGGTTCGCAGATTTGATTTGGTTTACGGAGGTAAAGTAAAGTTTATTTTATTTGTATAGATTGTAGGTACATAACATAAGTTATAAAAAAGACAATTGCCGATTGCCGTTTGGTTTCCCCATAGCTAAAATTACCCATTCACTCTTAACTTAAAGACAAGCACAACACACAACACAAGTTTTTTTCTAGGCAAGCGTGCTTCACCGTCGACCACATCGTCGCTTACCATCAGGTGAGATAGTGGTCAAGCGCAAACCGATAGATAATAATAATAAAAAATAAATACTCAAGAGCTTACCCCCGGTTTCTGAATTGACAATTGGCTGTTGAACTATGTCAAACTCTAATGCCGTTGACCATTTCTCAATTTGTTTTTTTTTTTTTATTCTATTCATTTTCTATTTATTTCAAGCAACACAGACTCATAACATAATTACAATAATAGCAGCACACGCAGTCACATTAATCCAGAAGGGTGGTCTAACTTTTGGTGAGACTTGAATCTATTAAAGAATTAGTTTAGATGAACTTCAAGACGTAGGGCTCATTTTAATACTAATTTCTCTTTTGGTCCTTAACCATCCATCTATTGCAAATCAAAAGTTTTCAGAACGTAAGGCTGCGATTCCACTGAGGCGGAGTGGAGCTGTGCGGAGCACAGCTTCAGGTTTCCTTTGAAGCGGACTGCACCCAGGCCCGGTATCCGCCAAAGCGGAGAGGAGAGGAGATGTGTTTTGAATAACCAATCAGATTTCGTTGTTGCCACATCTCCTTTCCGCCTAGCTTCGGTGGAAATGGATCAAGCGGAGAGGAGAGGACATGTGTCATTGTTCTATAGAATGTCGTGCCGCGAGCGAGCAAGCGGCGCGGCAGAGCGGAGATGTGTGTAGTCGGGCGCCCACGCTCGCGCGTCCCTTTCCCCGCATGGCGTCTTCCTTTCGTAGACAGCACTTGACTGAATTCGAGCTCTCACAGCTCACATCTCCTCTCCGCTACTCATCTCCTTTCCGCTTTGGTGGATACCGGGCCTGACTGCCTTTGCACGTTCTTGTCTACAAAGAAGCTTTAACATTTTCGTGGAAGGGTGTTTACGAATGCCGTGGGTCATCTTTCAAGTTTTACTCAAAGGCCCAAAATTCCTAAAAAGGTATGAAAGGAGCATAGTTGTATATTTACAAGAAACAAATAATTAGGAATACATATTCCTAACTGCCTCGTTGGTCTAGTGGTCAAAAATACTACTGCTGAGCTTGGGCAATGGAGAGGGCTAAGCTCGGAGTTTCCTCCGAGAACCAGGAGAACCAGGGTTACCGACTTAGCCTGAAGAATTGCCAAACTGTTGCAGTGGGCAGGGCATATTGCTCGCAGAACGGATGGTCGATGTGGCAGAAAGGTTCTGGAGTGGCGACCGCGAAACGGAAGACGTTACATTGGAAGGCCTCCCACCAGGTGGGCCAATGACCTGGTGAAGGTTGTGGGGATCCGCTGGATACGAGACGCACGGGACCGATCAATGTGGCGACGCTTGGGACAGGTATGATGAATGATTTCCGCCGAAAGACGTCCACTGCTGGACATAGGCCATATTACATGGGACTTAAACATAACTGGCGAAAGATTGGCGTAGGTACCCTTCGAGGATTTCAGGCGTGATGTTATGTTTATATTCATGTCCCACCACGAACATTAAGGAAAAATACTAATCTAGTCAAGAGTCGGGCCAAGATGGCCGCCACAAATCAAGTGGAACAAACCGGTTGGAACTGGATTTACTATCAACTGGAGTGCTGATTAATAGGATTGTTTGTTTGCCCTACTGCGCCGAGGAGGTGTTATGTTAGGCGTGATTCTAAGTGTTTTTCTGTTGTAAAGGAAATGGGCTCTTAAAACGTAATTGATATGAACCTCTCATGTTGGTTTAGGACCTGATAAATATTTTGGTTATATTGTTAGCAAAAGTTGTTTTGTTTTTAGTATGCCAATAGCGGACATTGCCCTTTTCCTAATATGTCTTTATAGGACCCCGAAAAATTAACCGTGTATCGCTTTTCATTACAACAACATTTTGAATATAAACAAACATCATACATGTCGAATGTCTGCCACTGCCTTATGTCTTTATTTCCGTTTATAAAAGGATGCCAATAAATGTAGGTAAGTCGGTGGGTGCAGTCTAAAACTACAACTGGTACAGTATACATTTAACAGTCATACAATAACTAGCTTCTGCCAGCGGCTTTGCCCGCGTGAATGTCGAAACTTATCCCAAGGGAACATATTCCCGAGATAAAAAGTAACCTATGTGCTATTCCAGACTATAATCTATCTCTGTGCCAAATTTTTTCCAGATCCGTCCAGCTGTTTGAGCGTGAAGAAGCAACAAACATACAAACACACTCACACACATTCACGCATTCGCCTTTATTATATTAGTGTGATGTGTGATTAGTGTTAACCAGCGATGGTGTTTTTTTTTAGACCTAACAAATAATATGTTAGGACTAAAAAAATCCTCTAAGGTGTGATCCATTGGTGTCAGAGTTAATAAAGCCGCCTCTGGGAACCCCACAGGCTTCTGACTTGGCTATTTCAGACTTACATTAACTATATAAGTCTAGGTTTTCTCACGATCTTTTCCTTCACCGTTGCCTGTGATGTCCAAGATAAACTTAGGAAGTACATCATCATCATCTGCCTAGCCTTTTCCCAACTATATTGGGGTCGGCTTCCAGTCTTACCGGATTCAGCTAAGTACCACTGTTTTACATGGATCGACTGCCTATCTGATCTCCACAACCCAGTAACTGGGTAACACGGTAACTCCTTGGCAAGACTGGTGTCAGATCTCAAGCTTCTGGCTACCCGTAACGACTGTCAAAGATCTTCAAATGACAGCTGGGACCAACGGCTTAACGTGCTTTCCGAGGCACGGAGGAAACTCGGTATGTTGAAATGGTCACCCATCCACGGACCGACCTCGTCAAGCGTTGCTTAACTTTGATGATCGACCCGTGCGGCTGTTATTATTTAGCCACGAGCTCCTTAACTTAACTTAGCAAGTACATATGAATTTAAAATAGTCACATAGGTACTTGACCGGATTTGTACGGTCTTAACCATTATGTAATTAGGTTCTTCATCAAAAATAACACACACAGAAAGGTTTATTGGGACATTCGAAGTAACAGTAGAACACTGACTCCTAAGTCACAGGTTTCCCCTAGTTTAGGAGGCAGGGTTTCCATTATTTAAGCTACCTTTATTTATCAGAACTTGTAACCTAATCGCTCAGTACTTTTGTAACAAAGGTTATCTGTATCACATCACACATCATCAGCCTATTAATGTTCCCACTGCTGGGACACAGGCCTCCTCTCTGTGAGAGGGAATGGGCCGTAATCCACCACGCTGGCCCAGTGCGGGTTGGTGGATGTCAAATGTCTTCGAATTTTTGGTTCTAGGACATGCCGGTTTCCTCACGATGTTTTCCTTCACCGTTTTGAGAGCAGTGGTGATGAAATAATTTACACAAAGTAAAGCGCCTACCTGGGTTCGAACCCACGACCTACAACTTGTAAGTCGCGGCCGATACCACTGGGCCACCACTGCTCTCCAATAAAGTTATATATAAACCACTGGCCACCTCGACACTCCTAACATTTACAACCATATAACCTGACCCTAAATCGAATCTGTTTACCCCATCGCATATCCTTTCGGTGATCACAAATACAAGGTCGAATCGATAAAGATATGCCCAGACTTTTGACATCAGAACAGCCTTATAAAACCAGATTTATTCTAACAACACCTGCTACTTTATAAAATTGAGAACTTCTGAAGTAAAATGGGTTCCAATATGGCGATAATTTTTCGTGTGCACCCAATTTACTCCGTTTCAAATCGTTTGAAGTACTTTAGATTTTCTAAGAGAATTGTGAAGAAAGAAATCGTCTGAGTGCAGGTTAATTTGGAGTCTTGATCGCAAGTTATTGAGTTGTTAAAGGGTAGGTAATACCCTCTTGGGTAAATAAAGGTTAAAGAAATTTTGAAAGGTGGTTTGAGATAAAAGTAAAAAAAATCTAGATGTAATTTTCTTTGGCGCTTCAGAGGAGCTTTCAATCAATTAACTTTCATTGATATATGAGTTGTATTTTAGTATTGATTAGTTCAACATTACAAAAACTTATTTTAACGATCTTTCTTGGCCATTCATAAAATACTAGCTGTTGCCCGCGGCTTCGCTCCCGTGGACCACCCCACAGGAACCGCTTCTAGGTTTAAAAAACAGCCTATGTCACTCAGGAATAATGTAGCTTTCTATTGGTGAAAGAATTTTTTAAATCGGTCCAGCAGTTTCGGAGCCTATTCGGTACAAACAAACAAACAAAAAAATCTTGCCTCTTTATAATATTAGTATAGATTATAGTATAGACGTCTTGTCCTTAAACGAAAACATTGCTGTGCAGTGTCCATCGTTACCTATCTTTAAGTTTAACAGGTTGGGATGCAAGAAATTCAGTTTTCGTTTCGATTTAGCATGGCAATTAAATAACAGTCAACCCAAAGAATATACCATTCCGTTTTTCAGCAGAAAAGAAAAATGGGGATCACGATAAATGTCGCATCAGGGTTGTATTATAGTTCTTAAAATTGAGAATGCAAACAATTTAGGCGCGTCTATGAACGGGTCTGCCATACTAAAACGTAAATGGTACCCAATTGATTCATCATCATTGAAGAGCGCCCAAAAATTACAAAAAAACCGGCCAAGTGCGAGTCGCACCCGCGCACGAAGGATTCCGCACCATTATAGCAAAAAACGGCATAAAAATCACGTTTGTTGTATGGGAGCCCCACTTAAATATTAATTTTATTCTGTTTTTAGTTTATTTGTTGTTATAGCGGCAACAGAAATACAGCATCTGTGAATATTTCAGCTGTCTAGCTATCACGGTTCATGAGATACAGCCTGGTGACAGACGGATCGCGGAGTCTTAGTAATAGGGTCCCGTTTTTACCCTTTGGGTACGAAACCCTAAAAACAAAAGAATTAATGTTTTACTATACTTACAGGCCAGTCTCTTCCACCACAGCCGCCAGCATGAATCTTGCAGACCTGGAGTTGACCAGCTCCTCAGCATACGCGCCCATCTCCGTCCTCCCGAAGCTGTAAGAACTATACCATACAGTTTCAGTTTTCATCACTCATCACTTCATGCCATGGTCAAGGAGATTTCATCTGTGGACACTGGTAATTTAGAATAGAATGGAGTAGAAAACATTTATTCGACATAGACACATCACAATAAAAAAACCGGCCAAGTGCGAGTCGGACTCGCGCACGAAGCGTTCCGTACCATTATCGCAAAAAACCGCGATAAAATCACGTTTGTTGTATGGGAGCCCCACTTAAATATTAATTTTATTCTGTTTTTAGTATTTGTTGTTATAGCGGCAACAGAAATACTTGTTCTGTGAAAATTTCAACTGTCTATATCACCGTTCATGGGATACAGCCTGGTGACAGACGGATAGACAGACAGACAGACGGATCGCGGAGTCTTAGTAATAGGGTCCCGTTTTACCCTATGGGTACGGAACCCTTACGATCACAAAGTAACAGAGAAGAATAGTAAAGAAAGTACAAACAGGGTTTAAGAATGATTGCGCCGAGCGTGCCCACACCGAAAGGGTTACCAACTCAGCATTTGCTGGGCGTCAGACATCCAGCGCTGATTTTCAGTTGGCACCCCGCTAGTGACACACCAACGTGGGTAAATAAAATAGATACTTAAAATAATGTCATAATGTGAGTAAGTAGATGCTTAACTTATACTTTATTTACGACCTAGTTTTGTTTTATTATTACTTTTAAGTATGAGACTGTAAGCTAGCGATGGGCGTTGAATGAACGAACTAGTTAATTCGACCGTCGACGTACAATGAACGATTCGACGGTTCACCGTTAATCAACGAACTAGTTGAATTCGTAGACGGCTAAACTGAGACTCGACTATGTTCATGTCGACTTGTAACGCGACGACCGACGCGAGAACTTAGTTGGGTAGTACAAGTTAATACGTCCTATGAACTCTAAATCTAGAGACAAAGAGTTGATATTTCTATGAGCCGAAAGCCATTGTGGAATAAAAATGCATTGTGTTAAGAAGAAATGGACGCCAATAATTATACTTTCACGTCTGCAAAAGAGTAAAGCGATTGACCGATCGAACGATGCGAGGAAAACCGGTTTGTACTTGTTTACGTTAAATCGGAAAGTTGTTGTCGAACCGTAGACGCCGCGCGTCGCGTCGTCGCAAAGTTTATAAAGAACGTCTACTTAACATAGTTTACGTTATGGACTAGTCGACAAATTCAACTAGTTGATCGACTCGTCGATCAACGGAAATGGACGGTCTAGTTTCGTTAACGAAAAATACGTCGACGACCCATCTCTACTGTAAGCTATCTTATTATTAAACTAGCTGTGCCCGCAGCTTTGCTCCCGAGTCCCGTCATCTGTCTGCCAACCCTACCCTACTTACCTTCTTGCCTACCCTACTTACCTACCTACCATTTTTTTTCTATAGTCATCATTCTTTCGCGGAGAATTTTAACATCGCCATTCAGAAAATGTCTTCAAATGCACAACGCCATCTATCGAATATCATGAACACTTTAAATTCATCTAACTTTTGATAGAGTGAACCGATTGCGATGAAACAAAAACTAAGTAATTCTTCAAGTTACGCACATGATGATGATAAATAAATCTTATTATTAAATAAATAAAAGATGTTTGCAATTCTGCGAGGTACAGTCACCGTCAGTAGTCGTCTAGCCAGTGTTATACGAGTACGATACAAAACGGTGACATGCTTATTTTGTTTGGAAAGTGTTGAAAATGCCGTCTGTTCCAATGGCCACCGAGACCCATGGCGTCTACTTGCACTGTGACACACATCACATTATCGTCATCACCAGTTTTTTAATGTTCCCACTGCTGGGACACAGGCCTCCTCTCTGTGTGAGAGGGAATGGGCCTTAATCTACCACGCGGGCCCAATGCGTGTTGGTGGATGTCACATGTCTTCAAATTTTTGGTTCTAGGACATGCCGGTTTCCTCACAATGTTTTCCTTCACCGTTTTGAGAGCAGTGGAGATGAAATAATTTAAACAAAGTAAAGCGCCTGCCTGGGTTTGAACTCACGACCTACAGTACGTCGCGGCCGCTACCACTGGGTCAACACTGCTCTATAGCCAAACATGTAGTTAGTTTCAGTAGAACTAAATATTAAATATTATTTGTTTCTCCATAAAATTGTACAATTTGAACAGTATAATATTTTTTTTAAGCTATTAAGAATATGCACAAGAATGAAAGATGAGCAACTGCACCTGAGCTAGGCCGAGCCTGTATTTTAGGACGCATCTTCTTCCAAAGTATTCACGAGCTCAAAACTAATGAGTCCAAAATGTTTATAGTCATGTTTGCACGCAAGATGTTCAAGCGCTTGGCAAGTAAACTGTCTGGTATTCATGTGTTTTATGTTTTAAATGTTTCAGAATTCGTTTGAGACGGTAATGTTAGTCTTTTGGCGCTTTTAGACTAAACGAAAATAGAGCGACATGCATTCTTGCTAAAGCAATTGAAAACTTGGAAGAAAGTTTTTAATGTGTGCGATTTTTTCTGCTCGGACAGGATCTCAGACATAACCGTTTGTTTTAGAGAAAGGATGGAAGATGGATTTAGAGAACTTCAATAATTTAAAGCTTTCATCATATTTTTAACCGACTTGAAAGCTGGTGCTTCTCATGTTTTCCTATTTATATTTGGTTAAGATCTGATGAAACAATTCGGCGATATACAACAGAACTCTTCAATTAACAACGGCAAATCTCTCGGGATTGCTGTAATCGCACGACTGTTTATTGTTTACGCTACTTCATAACTTAACATCACTCTAATTTCTTCGGTTATGTTCAAGTTTTAAGTTATTCGGGTGAGCTTAAATTCCGGCTTAACTTTGGGTATTATAAGCGCCTTACTATTGAACCTGCTCATTCAGTACTACAACTAAAAAAGTAAAATCTTTTTTACATATAACTACGACCGGCTTCCAAATAAAAACCACCAAAAAGTAAAAAAATAATTTCAATTTTGGAAGTTGGTGCTTCTGTTTTTGTTTCTTCGTTTTTGACACTTTTCGAAATTGAACTTCGTTTTTGAAATTGAAGTTACTTTTCACTTTGTTGTATTTTTATTTGGAAGTCGGTTGTATTTATTTGTATAAAACGGTTTATAACTGTATCATCAACGGTTTAGTTATGAAGTTATTGTACTATCTTCGCCCTGTATTTGTAAATAAGGTGTTTCTCCTGATATTACTGTCATGCAATCCATACAGGATCAAAATTAATACCATAGAGACACTTCGCAGCCGCGAAAGGTTTCGATCTAAACACTTCATACTTAACACACTCGAATAAAGAATTTATTTTCTAATCTACCAACAAACTAAAACAAAGTCAGTGTTTTTGTTGTTATACAGTGTATGGATATAGATATTTTTCACGCCTGTGGTTTAATAATTTTCAATGTTTTAGATTGTGTCAGTCAATCGTAAAACTCCGTTATACGTATAAAATATTATAAAATGTCTGTCGGGTCTACTTACTTCTCTTCATCCTCATCTTCATTGCTACCTGAAGCAGTATTCGTGGGCGCATCGTTCATAGACCCGTCCAGCCGCTGAGTCTGCGCTACGTTCTCTATCACTACTGCAGCCGTACCGCTGGATACAGCGGAACACAGCGCTGCAGAAGTCTTCTTCGCTATTCGCTGCTTTTGCGCTCTTTTTCGTATTGCCTGTGGAGTAAAATATTTGTTTGTAGCCTCAGGCCTTTTTGAAGAACTAATAAGAGGGTCTAGATAATGTGTCCTTTTACCATCAATGGCGATTGTCGAAATGCCAAAATGAAAGGGATTAATCACGTGAGTTTTCGATAGTGCTTAATGGTAATCCACATTTTAATATGTTACCAACCGCCAAGCAGCCGATTTCATTGGTAGAAATTAAGAATGTCGGGATACACTTGAAATTACCAGACAAATAAATCTACTAATTAGTACCTACTGACCAGGGGGGTGACCATAAGCTCTTAGAGCGGTATCAATTTGATATCGAGTAAGTGACAGATGTATACAAGTCAGATACATCTGTCCCTTATTCGATCTCAAATTGATACCGCTCTAAGAGCTTATGGTCACACCCCTGTTATTTTTTTGATTTTGAATAATGAAAGATAAGGTGATTATAAAAAAACCCAAATAGTAATATTCTTAAAAATTTGATGCGAGAAATTACGCCTGCGGTTGAACCAGTTTTATATGGTTTGGTTCACACAGGGAACAGCTAACGCGAAGAGTGTTTTCTAGGGTCTATTAATCTCGAACGGAATTGTTTTTCAAAAAATATTCGGCTAGTCCAAGTCCAAGTCTATAGGCGGTCCAAGTTTCAACCTTTCGCGGTCCGGACATGGACGCCTTAGGCTCTAAAATAGTGACTTTCTGTGTCCTTCTAGGACTTGCCCTCCAAGATTTTCCACATACTGCCTTTTATTTATCTTTTGTTAGTCGCTTTTCATTCTACCTTTCACAAGATCAAACCATCTAAGCATACTCTTTGTCATGGCAATTTAAAGCTACTATATGTAGGATGAGTGTTTATAAGTGTTTATCTATGAGGAATGGAATGCAACGTGGTGAGAGAGAAGGAATGACAGTGCGAGAAAGAGGCAGAAGGTAAAATGTCAGTAGACTGGGGGTTGGAGTTTGAGAGCTAAGACGAGAGGACGTTCTAAATTATTTTTGAAGATTTTAATTGTGTCGTGTGGAATAAAGATCCAAAAGTAAACTATTCAGCATTTTACTTGCCCCGCAAATCCCACATTTCTACATATATATAATCAACTTCTGGTCAAAGGCTTTTCCAATAGCATTTTCGGGAACCAGCGAACGCCAACAACCACCACGCCTGAGGGCAGCCTACGCACCATTCGCCGATAATGCCTGCCTAACCCTTTTCCCAACTATATTGGGGTCGGCTTCCAGTCTAACCAGATTCAGCTGAGTACCAGTGTTTTACATGGAGCGACTGCCTATCTGACCTCCACAACCCAGTTACTGGGTAACACGATACCCCTTAGTTAGACTTGTGTCAGATCTCAAGCTTCTGACTACTCGTAACGACTGTCAAAGATCTTCAAATGACAGCCGGGACCAACGGCTTAACGTGCTTTCCGAGGCACGGAGGAAACTCGCTATGTTGAAATGGTCACACATACACGGACCGACCTCGTCAAGCGTTGCTTAACCTTGAAGATCGACTCGTGCGGCTGTTATTATTTAGCCTCAAGCTCTTCTACCTTCGCCGATAACCTAAACACAATTTATTTCAAAGTAAACTATTCAATTCGTAAAACGACCTAAAAAATTAAACACAAAAAGCTCATTGAACAAACATTTCTTCTTCAAGAACTGACAGAGAAAATAAAAACATTACCTACAGCCAAGTTTCGTTCTGTAGTCGACAAGTAAACTATTATTTTTATGCTTGAAAAAACATGCTTTGTTAAAACAAACATGTATTTGAAGCTAAGTGATTACTCTTAGCACAGACATAAATCTGACTAGATGTCACGAATGTATAAATTTTAAGTGTCAAAAAGTGAGATCCATGCTCTTACTTTGAGCTCTTCATCATCATTATTTCAGCCGAAAGACGTCCACTGCTGGACATAGGCCTCCCCCAAGCGTCGCCGTCGCCACATTAACCGCAATCTTAACCAGCACCTAATTACTTATCTGCTTTAACAGCACGGAGCCCTTTTATTTTGGTTCTCAACTATATTCATTGCGTGTTTTACACTGTCGAGTAGACAGATTTTTGAAAATATGAAGCAATAAATGCAAGGGAAACAATCCGTACCCTACTCTTAGAACTTAGACAGTTAGGGTTCAGGTCATCTGTCCACCTAGTGGGAGGCCTTCCAACGCACCGTCTTTCGGTTCGCGGTCGCCATTCCAGAACTTTTCGGCCCCATCGGCAATCTAATTCTCATTAATTTTGAGCCCTTATTTAGCGTTATCGGCACCAGACATCAACCGATATCTTGAATAATGACTAATTATGCTATATTGAGCTGTTAAAACACTACCTAAAAAGAGATAGTAAAAACATTTTCTCTCATCGGCTAGTTCTAAAATTGTGCGTGAAGAAGTGGCTCGCTTGGTTTTTATTCAAATGCGATTTCTAGTTAGGTTTATGTCTGTGAATTTTAGACCCAATTTTACGTTCGTAAAGGCATGTAGGTTTACCAACCAAGGTACTGCTATTATAGTCACATCATCATTTATGTAAATGCTGTTTCGTTTCAGCATGGTAATACGGTCATTGCCCTTTACCTATTATGTCTTCTTATGAAACTTTATTACAAACTATGTATTGGCATTAGTATAAAATGTGAAGGATCACGATAGATGTCGATTTAGGAGGGAAACATCTTAAGGAAACCTAGGAGTAAGTAAAGGGCAGGTGTATCTGACTTGTATACATTTGTCCCTTACGCACAATGGAAATAACCTTGCCCTAAGATCTCACGTTACGGGGCCTGTACTTATCTATATAAATAAAAATCTATATAAATAAAAATGAATTGTTGTTCGTTAGTCTGATTAAAACTCGAGAACGGCTGAACCGATTTGCATAATTCTTTTTTTGTTTTGGTCGACAGAATACAGGGAAGGTTTAAAAACAAAAAAAATGGGGAAAAAAGGGTAGGGTAGGTGTAGGGTAGGTGTAGGGTAGGTGTAGGGTAGGTGTAGGGTAGGTGTAGGGTAGGTGTAGGGTAGGTGTAGGGTAGGTGTAGGGTAGGTGTAGGGTAGGTGTAGGGTAGGTGTAGGGTAGGTGTAGGGTAGGTGTAGGGTAGGTGTAGGGTAGGTGTAGGGTAGGTGTAGGGTAGGTGTAGGGTAGGTGTAGGGTAGGTGTAGGGTAGGTGTAGGGTAGGTGTAGGGTAGGTGTAGGGTAGGTGTAGGGTAGGTGTAGGGTAGGTGTAGGGTAGGTGTAGGGTAGGTGTAGGGTAGGTGTAGGGTAGGTGTAGGGTAGGTGTAGGGTAGGTGTAGGGTAGGTGTAGGGTAGGTGTAGGGTAGGTGTAGGGTAGGTGTAGGGTAGGTGTAGGGTAGGTGTAGGGTAGGTGTAGGGTAGGTGTAGGGTAGGTGTAGGGTAGGTGTAGGGTAGGTGTAGGGTAGGTGTAGGGTAGGTGTAGGGTAGGTGTAGGGTAGGTGTAGGGTAGGTGTAGGGTAGGTGTAGGGTAGGTGTAGGGTAGGTGTAGGGTAGGTGTAGGGTAGGTGTAGGGTAGGTGTAGGGTAGGTGTAGGGTAGGTGTAGGGTAGGTGTAGGGTAGGTGTAGGGTAGGTGTAGGGTAGGTGTAGGGTAGGTGTAGGGTAGGTGTAGGGTAGGTGTAGGGTAGGTGTAGGGTAGGTGTAGGGTAGGTGTAGGGTAGGTGTAGGGTAGGTGTAGGGTAGGTGTAGGGTAGGTGTAGGGTAGGTGTAGGGTAGGTGTAGGGTAGGTGTAGGGTAGGTGTAGGGTAGGTGTAGGGTAGGTGTAGGGTAGGTGTAGGGTAGGTGTAGGGTAGGTGTAGGGTAGGTGTAGGGTAGGTGTAGGGTAGGTGTAGGGTAGGTGTAGGGTAGGTGTAGGGTAGGTGTAGGGTAGGTGTAGGGTAGGTGTAGGGTAGGTGTAGGGTAGGTGTAGGGTAGGTGTAGGGTAGGTGTAGGGTAGGTGTAGGGTAGGTGTAGGGTAGGTGTAGGGTAGGTGTAGGGTAGGTGTAGGGTAGGTGTAGGGTAGGTGTAGGGTAGGTGTAGGGTAGGTGTAGGGTAGGTGTAGGGTAGGTGTAGGGTAGGTGTAGGGTAGGTGTAGGGTAGGTGTAGGGTAGGTGTAGGGTAGGTGTAGGGTAGGTGTAGGGTAGGTGTAGGGTAGGTGTAGGGTAGGTGTAGGGTAGGTGTAGGGTAGGTGTAGGGTAGGTGTAGGGTAGGTGTAGGGTAGGTGTAGGGTAGGTGTAGGGTAGGTGTAGGGTAGGTGTAGGGTAGGTGTAGGGTAGGTGTAGGGTAGGTGTAGGGTAGGTGTAGGGTAGGTGTAGGGTAGGTGTAGGGTAGGTGTAGGGTAGGTGTAGGGTAGGTGTAGGGTAGGTGTAGGGTAGGTGTAGGGTAGGTGTAGGGTAGGTGTAGGGTAGGTGTAGGGTAGGTGTAGGGTAGGTGTAGGGTAGGTGTAGGGTAGGTGTAGGGTAGGTGTAGGGTAGGTGTAGGGTAGGTGTAGGGTAGGTGTAGGGTAGGTGTAGGGTAGGTGTAGGGTAGGTGTAGGGTAGGTGTAGGGTAGGTGTAGGGTAGGTGTAGGGTAGGTGTAGGGTAGGTGTAGGGTAGGTGTAGGGTAGGTGTAGGGTAGGTGTAGGGTAGGTGTAGGGTAGGTGTAGGGTAGGTGTAGGGTAGGTGTAGGGTAGGTGTAGGGTAGGTGTAGGGTAGGTGTAGGGTAGGTGTAGGGTAGGTGTAGGGTAGGTGTAGGGTAGGTGTAGGGTAGGTGTAGGGTAGGTGTAGGGTAGGTGTAGGGTAGGTGTAGGGTAGGTGTAGGGTAGGTGTAGGGTAGGTGTAGGGTAGGTGTAGGGTAGGTGTAGGGTAGGTGTAGGGTAGGTGTAGGGTAGGTGTAGGGTAGGTGTAGGGTAGGTGTAGGGTAGGTGTAGGGTAGGTGTAGGGTAGGTGTAGGGTAGGTGTAGGGTAGGTGTAGGGTAGGTGTAGGGTAGGTGTAGGGTAGGTGTAGGGTAGGTGTAGGGTAGGTGTAGGGTAGGTGTAGGGTAGGTGTAGGGTAGGTGTAGGGTAGGTGTAGGGTAGGTGTAGGGTAGGTGTAGGGTAGGTGTAGGGTAGGTGTAGGGTAGGTGTAGGGTAGGTGTAGGGTAGGTGTAGGGTAGGTGTAGGGTAGGTGTAGGGTAGGTGTAGGGTAGGTGTAGGGTAGGTGTAGGGTAGGTGTAGGGTAGGTGTAGGGTAGGTGTAGGGTAGGTGTAGGGTACCAAGGTCAGTCTTGAGATGGGTGACCACTTTTTTTTGGATCACTTGATTATGGATAGGTGACCCCGCCAGGGTAAGCAACACTAACCAAGGTTTTTCAAGATTATTCTTTCGTCATTTAACTAACATAATATTGAAACTTTTGAAAGCATAGTTATTAATTAGTAGAACCTACTTTGCAAAAATAGTTGTTAATTAATACTACTGGGCAATATCATAGCACTATATAGTTGATCTGCTTCGTCCACAAGTCAAAAGGAACGGTATATATATTTTGAAGCTACTCAGAAATTACTTTTATCTGTTATATTATATTAACAACGAGCCTGTCTTCAGGCGGCTTCTATCGAATTGACATCCAAAAGCTAAACAAAAAACATCATCTATATATATTTGACAAGCCTTCCTATTTCAATCGCCTTACAAAACTAAACGGTTATCTGTTACCAGTCTTATAATAGGCAAGGAGTTTGCTTCTAAATAAGCGAAGAGTCCTCACACTACCGAGGGTATGTCGTTTTTAATAGACCTTGTACGTAGGTAAATAGTTTTCTTCTTTGATGTATTTTCTGGAACGTAAATAGGGCTGTACAATTTTCGTTACGTGGTTAAGCGAAACAAGTCTGTTCTCAGCACATTGAAGATTCCAACCATTATTATGTTCTTTTTGGTCAAAGTGATGTTGATTTTCGAAACGTCGAAAAGCAAGGGATTGACTATATGAAATTTCGGTGAATTTAGAACATTATTTTGTCGAGTACAAAGCCCAAATTGCGGCAAAGAAACTGGGCGTCCTAAACAGAGTGAAGCGATACTTTATGCCTGGACAGCTATTAACTCTTTACAAAGCTCAAGTCAAATCCTGCATGGAGTATTGCAGCCACCTCTGGGATGGCTCAGCTAAATATCAGCTTGTCGCGCTTGACTCGGTGGAACGCAGAGCCAAGAGACTAATTGGCGACGTCAAACTGGTGGATGCCAAGCTTCACAGCTTAGCTCATCGCCGTAAGGTTGCCTGCTTGTCGATCTTCTACAGACTGTATTTTGGCGAGTGTGCTCATGAACTCCACGACCTCACCCCCTCTTCTACCATCGGACATCTAGACGCACTGCAAGTTACCATCCTCACCTAGTTGCTATTCCACCAATTTGCACCAAGCGCTTCCAAACATCTTTCATAATGCGCACAGCAAAGGAGTGGAACTCACTGCCTGCGTCAGTGTTCCAGTACGCATCTCTTCAAAGTTAGAGTGAACAGGCTTCTTCTGGGTAAGCCCACTCCATCGTCGACTTTGTCTCTGTCACCTCTGAACTAGACTAAAGTCAAGAGCAAACCCATCACGAAAAAAAAAAAAAGGCTCTGTTAATCAAAATGGTTAAAGAAACTCACCTTAAAAATATTATAATACAAAAACATCATGATAATACAGGGTATGTAGAAGGACCCCAGCGACGAATATATAACATAGTCCTTATTATTGAACAGGCAGTCCCCAGGCCGCCTGTCGACTGTGTTGTTGAGGCCCAGGACTATGGGAGAGCCAATGGCTCCGGAGACCAGCCAGGCCACGCCAATCATGGACCAGACGCGGGCGTTGCTTTTATGCTTCTTTTATGCTTCGCATATTTGATTGGTTGGGTCACTGCTATGTATCTGTGGACAAGGAGAGGTGGACTTTAGTATGATTCTAAAAAAAAATTTTTGGAAATATGCTGATCCAGGAAAGTTTGACATAACCATCATCAGCCTATGGGATTCCTGGCCTCTCCAATCTTACACCATTTATCTTGAGTCTCGGCAACTAAATTGTCGCTTCAACTAGCCTGAGGGTGTCTCAACTTATATTTGCCGATTCGCCGTATCCGCTCAAGAACACGTCTATCCCAATGGTCATCGATTCTACGGCTAGAAGGTATGATTCTTGTAAAGAGTTATTTTAGGAAAGTTCTCTGAGAATAGAAGCTTTTGCGGTAGTACTCCCAGCGTTTTTTTACCTGCCGCCAAGCAGTGACTATTACGGCAGATCCAGACAATACCATCGTGACATTAATTGAAGCAAAGATTTGCACTGATGTGGTAAAGTTGATGTTACATTATAAAATGTTATCTAAAACCGTTAATACGACCGCAGTTCTAACAGCATATCATGGCTATGTTACCCCTTTATTAATGTATGGTGTCATGTTCTGGGGCAACTCTCCAGATAAAGAAATGGTGTTTAGAGCGCAAAAAAGATGCGTTAGAGCGATTTTTAGGATGAAACAGACTGAAAGTTGTAGACCAATATTCCCAAAAATTAAAGTGTTAACTTTACCTTGTTTGTATATATTGGACATGATTATGTTTGTGAGAAATAACAGCAGTTCTTTTATTAAATTAAAAAGTCAGAGGCACCGATTTAAAATAAGCTTTATTTCTAATAGAACTGCACTTTTGAACAATAGTGTGTTTTGTATGATTCCTAGAGTGTATAATCATCTACCCAATTACTTACTCGAAATTTCTAACAATAATATTTTTAAAAATAAACTAAAGAAAATACTGTTAGATAAATCATATTACTCAGTAAAAGAGTTTCTTGATGATAAATTTTAAAGCAGAAAATAATAACAATAATAATCGTCCATGTATCGATCTTTCTATTTCTATTAATTGTAATAATATAAATTATCGTATGCTTGACATTTTCCGCTATAATTCCTTATTTCCTTGATACTATGTATAATTAATTAATCTGTAATTTATTAATATGCTTTTTAAATTTGCATGGCGTGAGCCTGATTATGGCGATATATATTTTTTCAATTTTAACACCTGTATACCCACCCATATTCTGCAAATAAAATATTTGAATTTGAATTTGAAATTTGAAAAAATACTAGTTGATCCCCGCGGCTTTACTCCCGTCAACTGGCTATCTACCTACGTACCACCTACCTATCTACCCTACCTACGTACCCACCTACTTTACCTACCTACCAACCTACTCACCTGCCCTAGCGATCAACCTACCTACCCTATCCTACATACCCTACCCTATCTACTTACCCAACCACCTAACCTACCTACCTACCTAACCGCCTACCTTATATACCCGGGTAGGGTATGTTGTACCTACCAATTTGTTAAACTATTTATATTTGAATAAATACGAATGTAACCAACTTTTGTTTCTACCATCGATCTAATAAAATTTTAGAAAGAAACAAAGAAAAACCGGCCAAGTGCGAGTCGGACTCGCGCACGAAGGGTTCCGTACCTTTATCGCAAAAAAAGGCAAAAAAAACACGTGTTTGTTGTATGCACTTAAATATTTATTTTATTCTGTTTTTAGTATTTGTTGTTATAGCGGCAACAGAAATACATCATCTGTGAAAATTTCAGCCGTCTAGCTATCACGGTTCATGAGATACAGCCTGGCGACAGATGGACAGACAGACAGACGGATCGCGGAGTCTTAGTAATAGGGTCCCGTTTTGACCCTTTGGCTAAGGAACCCTAAAAATTGTTTATTTGCGCCAGGCACGACCCATACCATAAAAATAACAAAACAAACTTATATACAATCATTGCAAAGTATGCGGCACAACTACGCAAAGCCTACGCAGCGATAGCTGGTGTCGACTGGGTGACTCCGAACCAATGAAACTTTAGTGGCAAGTGACGGAGCGAACAGTTTTATTTATGAATAAAAATAAATAAATGAGTATACATAAATAGGTAAATGAGCGTTCAAAAGTTCAGATATAAAACAAAGGCTTATACTTTTTGTTTAGTGTAGTAGTGGATATACATATATAGTGAATATAATATTCAAGCAAACGAAGGTATGATTGTAAAGAAGTTCAAGCTAGGTCTAAAACACAAAAGCTGCTATTGTGCCTTAACTATGATGGTGAGATATATTCTCTTACAGCCTTTTTTGTAGTTGATAATGAGAACTTTAATCATGTTGTACATATTTTTTACGTATCTTCAAAAGTTTTCTCAGCGCACGCCAAATAATGAATTTTATAGGCAAAATTTTGCCACTTTGGGTTACATTATTGCAATTTTCATAATGATGTCAAATTATTCTGAAAATGATTTATAGCCTATGTTACTCGGGAATAATGTGGCTTTCCATAGGTGAAATATTTTTAAAATCGGCCCTGAAGTTTCGGAGCCTATTCGGTACATACAAACACACAAACAAACAAAAAAAATCTTACCTCTTTATAATATTGGAATCGATAAAGTATAGTCCTCGCCAAACTTCTTGGCCGCCCTGAAGTTGGTTTACCGGATGCGTGAGGCACAAAACGGTGCTGTTTTTGTATGAGATTTTCTATTGCGCAGCCATTGTAGCCAACTTCAGGGCGGCCAAGAAGTTTGGCGAGAACTATAATACGATATGTTAGCAGTACCTCTATCTATCGCGATAGCCCATTAAGTAAGTCCCACTGCTGGAAACAAGCCATACCTACAAAATTGTATTAAGGTTATACTTGTCAACGGCACGAACAATTTTGTGCGCGGGGTTAAAATGCATTTTATATCAACCGACAACACATGCGGAAGAGATAGATGCTGTGATGAGCAGCAGGAAGCTAGTTCGCCTACGAATACACACTTTTGCAAATTTGTTGCGAAATGGATAATGATTTAGTACGAAACCGAGCGCGCGAAATTATATAAACAGACCTTTGGGAGTCTGGATATCATGAAAAAACGACTAAACGTATCTGTTCAAAGTAAAATTATTTGCATTTTTGAACTACTTATCTATCCCTGCTTGGTGGCCGTTTTGCAAATTTCCGTCTTCTTATGGTATTTATTCGCGCCCAAACATGCGTTAAAATTTGTGTCGAAATGTGGAACTTTCGACGCTCATAACTTTCGAAAAACTTTTTTTTTACTTCCATATAGGGCTAGATAATGATAAGACAAATTGATATCACTTTTTATTTTGAACGTACATCGTCAAACAGTGGAATAATCCCTAGACTACGTTTGTATGGAAGAATTTTCGACTAGTGTACCCGTAAGTAAGTCCCACTGCTGGAAACAAGCCATACCTACAAAATTGTATTAATGTTACCGATGTGTTGTCGTGATCCTGTTTAAAAGGTATGAGAATCGTTAAAATTACAGACATAATATCGAGTAACAAAAGGTGGCAAAGGTATCGATAAAACTCTACAGTGTTGCTATGGTATCGACTGTGTCGATAGCTGGAAGTCCTAATTTCCACTTTGAGTAAACTTGACAATAATTGGGTTTTTAGAATTGTTACCAGGGTTACCCAAATACCACGAATTACTCTTGATTTCATTTTGAATCAATAAGTTCTACAAGGTTTACACATTCACTAGATGTTATATTAATTGATTGATTAAATAACTGTAAATCTATTGGTTAGAGGTAATAGTAATTATTAGTATAAATAACTTTTTTTACTCTGGGGACAATCAGTAAATCGCATAAGATGTATATTTGTGTTCGCTTAGCACGATTAAAGTTGTTTTTAGGGTTCCGTACCTCAAAGGAAAAAAAGGAATTCTTGTAAGATCACTCTCTTGTCCGTCTGTCCGTCTGTCTGTCCGTGTGTCACCACCTACTTTCTCAGGAACGGGTAGCCCTAGCAAGTTGAGTTGTCTATGGTCTCTATTAGGTGTATTAAAATCAAGGTCCTGAGTCAATACGATAAAAAGATATGGGCAAATTTAGATTTTCGTGAAAACTTTTAAGTACCAAAATTTACCTAAAATTTTTCCTTTACTTGAACTGTAAGGCCGCTTTTAAAAAAACCCTATAGGTTTTGGGTCGAAAACCTATATGGTTGGTATGGTCGTTTGACCTAGAATCACGAAATTTGGAAAAAAGGAAGGTTAAATAAAGGAAAGAATCCAAAACAATAAAAAAAAGTTGAAAATTAAAGGGTGTCCCCATAAATACATAGTTGACGCCACCCTGGGTACGGAACCCTTCGTGAGCGAGTCCAACTCGCGCACGAAGGATTCCGGGCCGGTTTTTTTATGATAAGTCAAAGTCAAAACGTTTATTGCGAACTAAGTGTATAATGTTGGTGTTTTGATAAGAACAAAGACCCCTTTAGATGTTTTCATTTACTTCAATTACACCTTGTGTATCTTACCTGTACAATAATACTGAAAATCTTCCTGT
Source organism: Orthosia incerta (assembly GCA_948252205.1). Taxonomy (NCBI): domain Eukaryota; kingdom Metazoa; phylum Arthropoda; class Insecta; order Lepidoptera; family Noctuidae; genus Orthosia; species Orthosia incerta. Next base: position 28,674,053 of record OX411755.1, on the reverse strand, counting down.
CCCCATAAGTTTATGTAACATTGCCATAACATCTAAGCACCGCTTACTTATTACGACCATCGAAACAAGCTGTTTTCCTAAGTAAACATGGTTGTCATTAAGTTGGGCAGAAAACAGCACTTACTCTGGGTTATTAAGACAATTTGGTCCTGCTATAATCAGTATGTTTTATAGTTTTAGGGGATGTTTACCCTAATCGTGTTTTAGTGCAACGTTCCACCGTTTGGAAGTGTTTTGCCGTATCATCGAGGTAGAGGTAAATCGGTGTGTGGTGATGGTGACTGCACAGGTCTATAGTGCATAATAAGGATTTCTTGTTGTTTTAATGATTCTAAGCCCTACTGTTGATCATTAGGTAATTCCGTATAGTTTTGGGTTACAGATAATTTTGTTTTTAGTAGAACAGTCTATTTGGACGGGTTTTGCCATATCGTCGAGGTTGAGGTTAAACCGGTATGGTGTTGATACATAGATTGTAGTGCATATTAATGATATATTGTTTGTATCCGTGTCCGTGTAACATACAGTTTCACGACATTTATGGAAAGAGCCTGTCTCTTCCCATAAATGTCTTTGCAATTTGTTTATAATACTAGCTGTTGCCCGCGGCTTCGCTCCCGTGGACCACCCCACAGGACCCGTTTTTGGGATTCAAAAATAATCCTATGTGACTCAGGAATAATGTAGCTTACTATTGGCTAAATATTTTTTTTAATCGGTCCCGTAGTTTCATAGCCTATTCGGTATAAAACAAACAAAAAAATCTTTCCTCTTTATAATATTATTAGTATTATTTGTTTAATATAAACCTCGTTGGTTTATTAGTTGCAAGTGCTACTTCTGAACGTGAAGTCCTGTGGTTTAATGTGAGTTTTGTCTTACGCTGGATTGCTTTAAAGTAAACGCCAATTTGTATTGTAACTGGATAAGCGCCGTCTACTGACAGCCGAAACCTCTTCGGATCGAATCGAATTAAACTAAAACTGAAGACATGTGACATCCATCAACCCGCACGTGGTGGCCCAGTGGTATCAGCCGCGACTTACAAGTTGTAGGTCGTGGGTTCGAGTCCAGGTAGGCGCTTTACTTTGTGTAAATTCATCACCACTGCTCTCAAAACGGTGAAGGAAAACATCGTGAGGAAACGGGCATGTCCTAGAACCAAAAACTAGAAGACATGTGACATCCAACAACCCGCATTGGGCCCACGTGGTGGATTACGGCCCATTACCTCTCACAGAGAGGAGGCCTGTGTCCCAGCAGTGGGAACATTAATAGGCTGATGATGTGATGTGATTATGTGGGGAAAGTAAGCATAACGGTGTTTGTAAATAGTGCAGACAGTTTGGACATATTTTGCCATAATCATCGTTGTAGAAGTTAATCGCGGTATGGTTTAGTTTAGTCGATAAAAATGGTGAACGATATGCCACAAGAACCAGTGATTGATTAGTATGTCGCATCAAGGCTGGTCGATAGATGCAAACCATCGGGAAATCAGGATACAAGTTATTCGATACACTGGGTTTATTCAAATAGTCACAACTCTCAGTTACAATCTTGCTTACTCATATTACGGATCGACACTGGTTCTACGACGTCTTAGCTCTAAGGCTGTCAGTACTCAAATGTCATATTCCCCACCACGCAAGTGCTTATAAAAAGGGTTTCAATGCGTAGTTGCTCTTGATTGCCGCCAGGGGCGTGCTTGTGATTTGTTTTGACTTCCGTACTATTGACTAAACCCGACAAGTAGATACAGTTATAGACTGGTATTATTATTATTCCGTTTATTAAATTTTCTACACACTTCCATTTTCATTTTTAATTTGTTTTTATAAAAAATCAGTTGAAGTATAATAAAATATTATTATTATACATCTATCGGTTTAATAACATTTTCGATTGTATCTACCTACTAAGCCTTTTGTTTCCTAGTCGTTAAGCTTGTGAAGTTTGTATCCATCTCCTTGTCACACATTTTTCAATACATATTTCTTTACATAATATTATAATATCGTCGGGCTAGCTGCTTGAATAGCAACTAATGAGGCGTGCGCACCATGATATCGCTCTCAAGCCACTGGCTCGAACTACCTTCGTACCATAACGGATCAATTTAGGTCAACAATAGGTTCGGGAGGATTATCGCAGGATGTGTAATACGGTACGTAATTGGAAGGGTGATCGAATTGAGGATCAAATTCGAGAAATAGGAATAATTTTATTGGGAGTAAAAAAATGTGATAAAGTTTTGAATGGAGATCGTGAGTAAGAAAGTTCGGAATTAAAACCTAGCAAACAACTTATTACTTGATTTTTAAAATGGTAAGAACCCGTTGGGCAGACGATTATTTTACACAATTTCACTTTTGATTTTAAGGCTGATATGGTGGTAGAGCGAAACATAGATGCTGCAATGGAGTTCCACAATGACACTTTGCGTGTACGCATAATAAATAAATAAAATAAATAAAGTTTATTTAAAATCATTAGGTAAAACAATACAAGATTGTCTTAGGTATTTTTTTAAGGGTGTAATTAATATGATAAAATTCTTATTTTCTAACATCTTAGATACTAAAATATTAAAATACATAAAATACGCACAATACCTATTTTAGTACAAGTAATAACTTCTCTGTGTCTTCTTATGACATACTTTGTAGAGTTTCTTTGAGAATTTTCTTACAGTTGCAATAATTTAGGGAATAAATGTTTGTTGTTGTTACGTTTAGTCTATTTTAGAGTAGTGGTCCGAGGAACACATAAAATTTACTGTGAATGTATGTTTTGTACTTTTTTGAAGACAAACTTACATCTTTCCGTCTCTTTTAGTGTATTCATTGAAATAGGGGAGGGCTGCGAGTTGTTTTATACGATGCTCATTATCAATAATTGTCGGACTGTTAGTTATTCACAAGATTTATAGAGGAGGTTAGTGGGAAATAGGAACGCGGAAAGTAGACACCTTGAGGCTCGCTCTCTGCGCTCTCTCGATGGGTGTAACAAAGTTTTACCCACTCCACCCCATGAGGTAATGCAGTAAGTCAAAATTGACTGACATAGAGCAAAGTAAAAATGCCTAATTAGTAGTGGGTCTACAATATATCGTAGCTTTTTGAATACAAATATTAACTTACGAATTCTATTATTTAAAGCTTCTATGTGCTGCTTGAAGGAAAGGGTTTCATCTATAATGATCATTATCTATAACTAGCTGTCCCACGCGGCTTCGCTCCCGTCAACTGCCTACCCTTTTTTTTTTTTTTTTTGTGTGGAAAACCATCCAATGGCTTCTCCCGCTCTGGGTGAAGCGGAAGGGCGTGTCAGACTTTTGCTGACTAAAACCCACCCGTGTTCCTTCAGTTGCTTGAGCCAGGGCCGCGGTAACTCTTTTTCAAATTTATCCGCGACCCACCTACCCTACATACATGATTGTTGCGTAACTTAAACCGTTTACGCAGTGCACGCAACGGAAGCTCTCAAAAAGGAATGTTTTTGCCTGTTTTTGCAACATTTTTCATTTATGCTCCGCTCCTATTGGTCATAGCGTGATGTTATATAGCCTATACCTTCTTAGATAAATGAACTATCCAACACAAAATGTTTTTTTCAATTCCAACCAGTAGTGCCTGAGATTAGCGCATTCAAACAAACAAACAAGCTCTTCAGTATAATATGTATTATAGTATAGATGACCATTATCTGGATTAGATTTTGCTTTCAAATGCAGTTTATCTCTATGTTTCATACAGCGAATAAGCCCTGGCGTGATCCAAGGTTTTAAGTTGTGTTTTTTATTATTCAACTGCGATAAAACTGCGTTTTTCTGAATTGTATATCTAACATTTTCTATTACATACAACATACAAAACTGCGGGACAGCGGAATTGTAGACTGGCTCAAAATCGATGACGCGTAAATCTTCTTCAAGTTTATTTATATTCAATTAAGAAATTGTTCGGGTGTTTAATTTAGGTAATTCACAATTGAGGGTTAGTAGGGCAGCAAAATAATAAAATGTGGAGGAGAAGCGCTGAATAAGACTTTTTAGGATCCAGTAGCCGAATTGCGCAAGTGAATTCGACAAGGCGAAGGATTTGATCGCTATCAAATCGACCAATCACATGCGAGATGAATGACGCGATGTGGATTTCCATCTGTATGATTTGTCGTTCGATAGCGGTCAAACACTTTGCGTTGCCGTATTCACTTACGCAATAAGGTTGCAGGTTAGGACCAAGTGCAACTATGACTGTAATTATGTAATTATTGAACTTTAGTAAATTGCTGCCCCGTAACCCTCACATATTCCTCATGATAAATGATATTCAAATCTGCTAATTGGTTTAAACAGTTTTAAACGAAAAATAAAACAAAAACTAGATGTGCCTTATTACAAAAAGCGGTTTAATCAAAACCCAGGTTTAATAAACCTTGTTTTCACCATACATTATAGAGGTTTAAACCTGGGTTTTTATTAAAACCGCTTTTTGTAATAAGTCACTAAAGATCAATTCTTTCACTGTATTCCAGCGTTTTACTTGACCACACCCGCATACTTAACACACAAGAATCTGATTATCTAAATATCACATCCATTTTAATTAACTCATAGGCACGTGGATGCATAACTTGCTCTCTGTGTGGGCTCTTAATTAAGCTTAGTAATTAGGTCCGGTCTATCGATAGTTGTGTGAAATGGGGATAATAGTCTGATGAGTCGATAAGCTGTCGAAAGGTCACAGGTTCGTAAATTGACAATATGCTGATGTTGGCTTCTAGTCTAATCGGTATGAGCTGAGCACCAGTATTTTACATGGAGCAACTGCCTATCTGACCTGCATAACCCAGTAACTGGGTAATAACCCCTTAGCAAGGCTTTTATCAGATATTCTGTCTTCTGAGTATCTATCATCTCGGAATGGATGAAATGGCGACAGGTAACTGGAACAACTTGCGACCCACGGATGCCCCTCAAGTTAAACGGGAAAATTTACACGTCCGTGATTAGACCCGTAGTACTGTATGGATCAGAATGTTGGACTGTGAAAAAGATGGATGAAAAGAGATTGAATGTAGCAGAGATGAGAATGTTGAGATGGATGTGCGGAGTGACGAGAATGGACAAAGTGAGAAATGAGTATATTAGAGGAAGTTTGAAAGTGGCGCCAGTGACAGAAAAGTTGAAAGGAAATCGTTTGTCCTGGTATGGTCATGTGATGAGGAGGGATGAAACTCATGAAACTCAGACTTATGAATTTAACTGTGGATGGATAAAGAGGGAGGGGACGGCCAGATGAAAAGATGGATGGATTGTGTGAGGAGTGATATGAAAGAAAAGGGAGTCAGTGATGGCGTACAGGACGGTATGGAAGAAAAAAACGTGTTGCGCTGACCCCAAGTAACATGGGACAAGGACTGGAAGATGATGAGTATCTATCATCCATAACGACTATCAAAGATCTACAAATGATGGTGCTCCCACACCGCTGTTAAAAATGTTTACAAACATTAGTAAACATTTTCTAAACAAACAATATGGTGCTCCCACACCGCTGTTAAAAATGTTTACAAACATTAGTAAACATTTTCTAAACAAACAATATGGTGCTCCCACACCGCTGTTAAAAATGTTTACAAACATTAGTAAACATTTTCTAAACAAACATTAGATCACAATGTTATCAAAGATATTGTTGAGTTATCAAAGACTGTTTGTTTGTAATACATAATGTTGGCAACATTGTTTGGTCTTTACAACTTGTTAGAACTTGGAGTATAATATTGACATTGAGATATAATGACTGATTCGTAAGGCTTTGAAGATGTTATAGTATATTGTTTTTAATTGTAATACTGACTGTCGGTAAACAAGTTTAATTGTGAAGGTAAAATTAAATATCGCTTAATAGTATAAAATAAAGTCGCTGTCCATGCCTGTCGTTGTCATTTCTGTTTCTCCGCTAACTTCTTGGACTTTGAAACGGTTTACACTAATAAATAGAGCGATAAACGTCGAAAGTTTATGAATTTCATATTTTGTCTCGTATGAAAACGGGGTGGTAATAACGAATTTAACATTTAAACTCTTTGAAGTATACTGACGTGATGAATGAATAATATAAGGCAGGTATATTCTTTTTAATTTGGTGCACATATTACCTCGAGTCTCTCCTTATCATTTACATGGGAAAATGAACCTTTTTGTGGTTTAACAAAGTACGAAAATGGAACTCAATTAGGGTCGGAAGAAACAAAAAGAGGTAATTAACACATTCATTTGTTAAAAATACAAAAACCTTACAAAATGTGGGATGTAATAGGTAAGTAAATAACTGCAGAAAGTGTTATACTGAGGAGAAAATAAACAATGTAATGTGGTACCATTAGGTCTGAGGAAAACATCGTGAGGAAAACTGGACTAACTCGTATTTAGTTAATGTAAGTCTGAAATAGCCAAGTCAGAGGCCTGTGAGATTCCCAGAGGCGTAAGCCGCCTAACTCTGACACCAGAGGTCAGCCACACCTCACACGAAAAGTAATAGTAGTAGTATTAGGTCTGACTGGTCGTGGTAGGCGATGGGCTGGGTTTTGTGTTGTAGCGTTGTTTGAGAGAAAGACCTTTGTCCACGTCTTATCCAGCAGTCGACTGCGATACCTATGCTGAATTGACTGTGAATAATGGACTCATAGGTTATCTGGTTAAACATGGGAGATAGTAAGAAGATGGGTAATTAGTATTCGATTTATTACAAACTAGCTGTCCCACGCGGCTTCGCTCCCGTCAACTGGCTACCTACCTACCCTACATACATGAATGTTGCGTAACTTTAACCGCTTACGCAGCGCACGCAACGGAATCTCTCAATTTTTTTCCCCCGATTTTCGGTCGTAGCGTGATGTTATATGGAATATATGGACAGTCCATTTATCGCCTTCCTCGATAAATGGACTGTCCAACACAAAAAAAAATCAATTCCCACCAGTAGTTCCTTAGATTAGCGCGTTCAAACAAACAAACCTTTCAGCTTTATAATATTAACTAGCTGACCCCCGTGGTTTTGCTCCCGTCAACTGGCTACCTACCTACCTACCTCCTATCTACCTACCCTATATTTTTTATTTCCCATAACTACCCTACCCACCTACCCTATCTACCCTACCTACTCTACTCTACCTACCCTTACCCTACCCTACCTACCCTACCTTCCCTACCTACCCCACCTACCCCACCTACCCTACCCTACCCTACCCTACCTTTCCTTACTACTAAACGAATGTAACCTGTAAACTTTTGTTTCTACCGGCGGCGGCGATCTAATTAAAATTTAGAACATAAAAGCTGCTATTATGAGTCAATCTTAAAAGATAGACATATGTTTTCGCGGACTTTTTTTAAGAACTTTTAAAGAAAAACAATCCCATTATACATTATATTTGCGTAACTTAAACCGTTTACGCAGCGCACGCAACAAAAACTCTCAAAAAGGAATGTTTTTGCCCGTTTATGCAACATTTTTCATTTATGCTCGGCTCCTATTGGTTATAGCGTGATGTTATATAACCTATAACCTCCCTCGATATATGGACTATCCAACACAAAAATAATTTTTCAATTCCAACCAGTAGTTCCTGAGATTAGCGCGTTCAAACAAACACACAAACAAACAAACTCTTCAGCTTTATAATATTATAAAATAATAATATATATATATATAAATTATAATAATCATTAATAATTAAAAATAATTAATATAATCAGCCAGACTAAGAGAGATACAAATCCAAGCCAAGGTCGCGCATGCCGAGGGCTAAATGGCTAGGGGAGTGCTTCAGTCGCTAGTGCGCCATCTCTGGATAATGGGGGACCTCCAGTTTTATTTACCTTTGCCGCAGTGAACGCAGGGCTCTGCTGTGTGTCGACTTCTTAAGTCCCTAGCCACTCGTGGGAACATAATGATAACTAGATCTAAAACAAAAAAACAACTTCAGGCAAATATGCCTCCAATTATTGACGAAACTTCACAATTCTCTTCGTCATCTTCCTCATATCTTTTTCCATCAGATCCATCATCTTTACAATCTTTTCGCGTCTCTCCGACGCCATCATCATCATCAATCAGTATACAGTCAGCGGATGTTGTACAGGAGACAAATATAGTCGACGATACTGTACCCACCACTAGGACTGCAACAGATCGTAGGAAATGGAGTAATGAAATGAACAAATTTATCCTACGCACTTACCTTCACCTTACTAATATGGATACAGACAAAAACGCATACCTTCCATCACTTCACACGAAGTTTTTAGAAAAATACCCAACTATGCAAGTTAGCCGACAAAGAATAGGTGACCAGCGAAGAGCAATACTACAAAAGAAGTTAGTATCACAAGACACAATAAATCAGATATATCAGGAAGTTAGGGCTAAACTACAAACGGTTCACACTCAAATACAGCAACACTCCACACAATCTAATACACTGTCCGGCCAGCGCATGAGGTGGACTAATGAATACAATGAAACACTTATTAGGATATATTTTACTGTAACATAGTTAGAGACAAATACAACAGCCTATAGAAAATATTTACACGAAGTATTCATAAATATTTATCCAGAATTATCACATATAAGTGAGCAAAGATTACCTGACCAAGTGAGAGCGATAACAAATAACTGATTTATAGACGCAAACAGATTAGAAGAAATAAAAAACCAGGTAGCTGTAGAATTGAGGAGTAGCAACACCAACACACAAAATTTTGAAGACCTTCTCTTCTTAACGATCTCTTTACCACAAAATCGCAGGATGACTCCCTTCCAACTGACCCAAATACTTATAACATCATAGATACTGACATCGTTCCTCAGACATTCGTAAATACAGATGGTAACAATTTCTTGAACCACATAGAGATAGGTCAATTTGAACCAACGGAAACTAATGTAGATGCTATTAACCCTGAAATTGAAGCCATATTTCAACAGGCTCAACTAAAATTTACTGACACACATCCCACTAATAGACCATACATTCCCAAGCAAAAGACATCTAGAAAGTTTTCTGTTATAGTTACATATATAAATACTGTTATTCTTCCTAAGCACGTAAATGTCGACACCAAATTCATAAAACTGCAAACAGTAATTTACTGTGCAGCGTGGACGGCAGCCACATGCAATGAATCTAAAATATTAGACTTTATACAAAATTAACGCCGCACATATAAACAGAGAAAACCAAAGTGGCAAATCAGATTAGAAAATAAAATCGGTAATCTAAGAGAAAACATAGGGAGGCTAACACAATTTATTAATGGTAGGAGAATTCTAAAATTAATAGCCGCAGAAATAAAAATAAAATACCAACTTCACGCACAACACGAGAATTCAAATATACAATTAGAACACTTTTTGGACACATTAAAACAAAAATTAAATGCAGCATCTAGTAGTCTTAAAAGATATATCACATGCACAAATCGCAAACAGCAAAACACAAAATTTTGTAACAACGAAAGAATATTTTACCGAAATCTTACGTCCAATAACACCAATAGCATACCACTAGAGACACCTCCGCCTGAAGTATTACGGGAATTTTGGGCAAATATATGGCAAATACCAGTAAACCATAAAAATCATGCAAACTGGATATATGACGCAACACCAGAAATCCCTGAAATGGAGTTCGAACTCATACCAATAAGCACTTTTATAGAAGTCTTAACACGCACACACAACTGGAAATCTCCAGGCACAGACAATATTCATAACTATTGGTATGAGAAATTCACTAGTATCCTCCCATTCATATATAATCACCTAAATGAATTCATTAAATCGCCACAGTTGCTCCCAACATACTTAACACAAGGAGTGACGTATATGATACCTAAAGACACAAATAACACCACAGATCCAGATAAATACAGACCAATTTCTTGCTTACAAACCCCTTATAAAATCCTAACAGCCTGTATAAGTGAACTATTCTACGTTCACTTAAATAAGCATAACATTCTTGCAGAACAACAAAAGGGATGTCGTAAAAACAGCCAAGGATGTAAGGAACCACTAACTATAGATGCAGTTGCCATGAACAGCGCGGTCAAAAGCATACAAGATATCCATACCATGTTCATCGATTACCAAAAGGCATTTGATTCAGTCCCGCATAGCTGGTTGTTACATGTCCTCAACATCTTTAATATTCACCCCACAATTATATTATTCCTAGATTCTACTATACAAAGTTGGCAAACTGTACTTAAAATAAATCAAGCATCCACGACTTTAGCCACTGAACCAATTCAAATTAAACGTGGTATTTTTCAAGGCGATGCTCTCAGTCCTTTATGGTTCTGCATGGCACTCAATCCATTATCACACCTACTGGATAAAACTAACAAAGGGTTCCCAATACTAAAAGATAACACGCAATTCACCTTAACACACCTGATGTATATGGATGACATAAAGTTATTCGCAGCAGATAAACAATCACTTTTCCATATAGCAGATACTGTAACATATATTTTGTTCACACTATGTATGTTAGCGACATCTGCCTCCTTTTTGCCAAACAAGTTCAATTAGTTGTGTCGCTATTCGATTGTTTGATCATTTGGGTACTAGATGGCGCTGACATATGTATGACATAGATGAAAGTTTAAATAAAATATATATCTTATTTGTGTGAAATCATTTAATACAACAAACACACAAATTCAATACATATAATAATTAATTGTAAAGTCTTTTCACATTGGTTGCAAAAAAAAAAATGATAATTTAGTAAAAGGCCTATGGCTTAAAAGCAAAGTATTCAAGGTTTGTAGTTGCGATGACTTGAGCCTTTACTACGAGTGAACTTGCGTTGAGAGGACGGTGTCCAAAGATAACCTCAAAGGCAAGGATCCAAAAAGATACGTGATGTTATATGGGGCAAGGCTGGCTAGCGTCAAGATGAAAAGCTCATCATAATCAATGATTTAGTAGGCGCTGTGAGTATTAGTTTGAATTTGTCTGAGTGCCCATTTTCATGACACATGTGCGTTTGATCTTAACATGCAATTTTCTTCTCCTTGGCAGGGCTCCAAATGCCTCTTTAGCTATAATTTTTATCTACATAATAAAGCTAATGGTCAATTAGCTGTTCAAGCTACAGCAGTCTCCTCTTGCAAAAGGTTCCGAGCATAATTGTTATCATCTGGTATCCAGCAAGCTCACGGACAGCTACACAGAGAACGATGCTGTTTGAGGAATCATATCTCCAGCATTGAATATTGTGGGTAAACTATATCCCTTCAGAAAGTGAGTGGTTCATACTTTGTTAACCTCAAGATATTGTATTGATGGAATGTGTGCTTGAAGAATTAAATTAGTTGACCAAACTTAAATGAGTTTTACTTCAGTCAGCTTCATGTGAGTTAGTCCCTGCAATTGTCTCAAGCTACTTGCTACCCATGAGTTAGCTGGTTGGGTAAGGAAAAGCTGCCTTACAATACCACACAAGAATTTTCTAATCACATCAATATGTTCGGGGTAGATAAATGCAAAATTCTATCAATTGTAAAAGGAAAAATTCAAAATAACAGCTACGCGCTCGGAACAGGTGAAACTATAGAGCCAATGGATGAACACACTTCATACAAATACCTAGGTTTCAAACAATCGAGACCGATAGAACACAAGATGACAAAACAAGAATTGATTAAAAAGTTTACATATCGCCTAAATCTAATTCTTAAAACTAACCTTAACTCCAGAAACACAATTAAAGCTGTCAACACATTCGCAATACCCATTCTCACGTTCTCTTTCGGGATCATACGATGGTCAAAAACAGATAGTAAAAAATTGCAGCGAACTATCAATACTCTCTTTACTAAGCATAGAAAACACCACCCAAAATCATGCATACAGCGACTTACGTTACCACGACAAGAAGGAGGGAGGGGTATGATAGACGTACAAAATCTGCACAACATGCAGATCCTTTCACTCAGATCTTACTTCCATAACAAATCAGATCAATCGCCGCTACATAAACACGTAACAGAGTCTGATAAAAAACTTACACCACTCAACTTGCAAAATAGAAACACCCAAATCAATGAAAACATCGTAAGCACACAGCAAAAAATTGCAGCATGGGCTGGAAAAGCTCTACATGGAAGACATCGAGCCAGCCTGAGCCAGCCACACTTCCATAAAATTAAGTCGAACGAATGGCTCAACGAGGTGATTTGTTTCCCGAAACTGAAGGCTTCATGCTTGCAATCAAGGATCAAATAATAGTAACCCGTAATTACAGAAAATATATAATGAAAGACTCCAATCAGCCGACTGACACATGCCGACATTGCAACAGCGCTTCTGAGACCATACAGCACATAACAGGGGCCTGTAAATCTCTCGTACAGACTGATTACAAACACCGACATGACCAAGTTGCAGCAATCATACACCAACACCTCGCATACAAACATAATTTCATAGGTGAGATGATTCCGTATTATAAATATGAACCAGAAATTATTTTAGAAAATAGTAATAAAAAATCTATTGGGACCGAACAATAATTACAGACAAAACAATACATTATAATAGACCTGATATCACTGTACACGACAAAATAAATAAAATAGTGTACCTAATCGATATAGCTATACCTAATTCACACAACATCCGAACTACAATATCCGAAAAACTTAGTAAGTACCAAGAACTCGCCATAGAAATAAAAACCCAGTGGAAAGCGCAAACCTTTCACATCGTCCCAATAGTACTTTCATCTACCGGTGTAGTGCCAAAGGCTCTCACACAAATTCTTAATACTCTACACACGCCTTCTCACACACTGTACATGCTCCAAAAAGCCACCATACAATACCAGTCGCATAACGCGAAAGTTTCTGACTTCCTCTACATTACCTTTTCAATATAAATTCCCGCCTACACACTTGGCTCCGGCCCTTGTGTAAGGTCGTATACTCTCTCAAAAGAGAAGCAAAACAAAGAACTCGAAAATAATAATAATAATTAGTGTATAAAAACTGGAGGAACTTCTTGGGAATTTAGGTAATTGAAAACTCAGGATGTAGCACGCAGTGATCCACCTTATTTTATTTGACTACATAATGACAGTACATGAATTTTAGGACCGTAGGATAAACGCCTGATAAAAACTTATAGCTAAATTTCTTACTGTCTACAATTTGCACCGAGCTATTTGATGCTTTAACATGCCCCCGGCCGTTGAAAGCTCGCCTTTCAACAGCTGTCTTCCAGTAACGGACAAATCTTGGAGAATGCCCGTCTGATAGTCCCATTTTGAGTCCTGATGTCGGCAACTCTGCTTATACCATCTGTACCGGGATGAAGACCAACAACGCGGCCCAACTTCCACTTCAACGGTGGCTGGTTATCCTCCTTTATGACGACGAGGGAGTCCAACTTCAGGCTGCTGTCGTTGCTGGTACGCCACTTTACTCGCTGTTGAAGCTCGGAGACATATTCCTTGCTCCATCTTGACCAGAAATGCTGCCGCAGCTGCTCAATGCGTTGATGGCGCGTCAAGTGATGAGTGGAGTAGTCCCGGATATCCTTTACAGGAAGAGACGTGAGAGGTCGTCCAATTAAAAAGTGACCTGGAGTGAGAGGCAACAGGTCTTCTGGGTTTGACGATAACGGTGTGAGCGGCCGAGAATTTAAAATTCCTTCAATTTGAATTAAAACGGAGTTAAGCTCCTCGTATGTTAGGTGACAATTGCCCAACACTCGTAACAAATGAAATTTGGTCGATTTGACACCCGCCTCCCAAAGACCACCAAAATGTGGAGCGTAAGCAGGAATAAAATGAAATTTAACACCATCTTGAGACGCACTATCAGTTATGGAGTCACAATTGCTTTTCAAGAAATCAGCTATCTCATTGTAGGCTCCTACAAACGACGTTCCGTTATCGGAGTATATGTTAAGAGGTTTTCCTCTTCGAGACATAAACCGACGTAAAACCTGTAAATAATTACTGCTCGTCAAGTCACCTGCCAACTCTAAATGAATGGCCTTTGTAGTGAAGCACACGAAAATAACGATGTATACCTTAACCAATCTACATCCACGACCTTGTCGGCTAGACGAGGTTATAGGGCCTGCGTAGTCAACTCCTACGCTTTGAAAGGGAAAGTCAGCTGGTGAGAGTCTGCTCAATGGAAGATTACCCATCTGTGGGACAACAGCCTGTGGCTTTAGACGCTGACATCGAACGCAATGACGATAACAGGCTCTGGCTAAATTGCGACCACCCAGTGGCCAATAAGTATCTCTAATTGTACTTAATAATAATTGAGGACCTGCGTGCATTAATCTGACATGCTCAAATCTAAATAAAAGTTTTACAAAGTGATGAGTGGACTGTAATAAAATTGGGTGTTTCTTTTCAAATGAATATTCGGAATTGTGTAATCTACCACCTATACGAATAATTTTATTTTCATCTAGAAACACTTTTAAGCTTAATAACTGGTTTTTATGTGGTAACTTTTTATTATTTAATAGTAAGTTGTATTCAGGAAAAGACTCCCTTTGAGATTGAATAACAATGAAGTTTAACGAATTTTGTAATTCTTGAACATTTAAATAGGACGTATTTGCTGAACGCCTTTTACATGCATTAATAAAACGAAAAACGTAACAAATAGTACGCTGTAATCTAGTTAAATTGGAAAAACGATTAAACTCGATTAATGCTTTAAATAAATCTGAGTTAGTATGATCATGGGCTAAATTAATCAAAATATTAGATTTAATGTCTGGTAAGATGCCTGGATTTATAACAGGATGTGGCCATGTAACACTGTCATACTTTAAAAAACATGGACCGAACCACCACAAATCCAGTGATTGCATAGCGGTAGGTTCCGCTCCGCGGGTTATTAAATCAGCTGGATTGTCGTGTGTCGACACATGTCTCCATGTACCTGGGACGGTTAATTCCAATACTTCGGCAACACGGTTGCGAACAAAAGTATTTAATTTAATAGGTAGCATTTTTAACCAACCCAGAACTATCATGGAGTCAGTCCAAAAAACTACACTAAATGGTTTAATGCGAAGGGAACTAGCAACCTTTTGATATAAACGTGCACCAAGTAAAGCAGCACAGAGCTCAAGTCGCGGTATTGTTATTGGTTTAATAGGAGTTACACGACTTTTAGCTGTTAATAATCGCACGTCGACGTCACCCTGCACATTGATACTGCGTATATACAAACAAGCGCCGTAAGCTCGCTCAGAAGCGTCAGTAAATATATGAAATTCAACCTGTTTGTATGCGTCACAGACTACACACGTAAATTATGAAGGCAAGGCAAGGCTTTAATTATGTTCGCCCATATTGTTCCAACCTCAGGTGATAACTGGTCATCCCATTTTAACCCGTCCAACCAAACTTTTTGAAGCAACATCTTCATGCTCACGACACACGGTGCTAGCAACCCTAGAGGATCAAATATTCGCGCGATTACTGCTAACATGCCACGCTTAGTATTTTCTATGCATTCAGGAACATTTATAGGAAAACAAAGATCATCTGTGTTAGTTTGCCAACTAAGACCAAGTGTTTTATTGACAACATCATTTTCCTTGTGGAAATCAAAATTAGAATCACCAGATGGTTCTGAAATTAAACTGGGTTCGTTAGATTTCCACTTCCTTAAAGGCATGCACGCAGAAGCAAGAGCATCAGTCACCTTATCACGCAACATTTGAGCCTCCTCAAACACGTCTGTACCGGTCAAAAGGTCATCGACGTAAAAATCATGAAGGATAACTTCTGCGATCCTTTGATCCTGACATTCAATACCGACCTGTTTGAGGCACCTAGTAGCGAGAAACGATGCACTAGCCGTACCGTAAGTTACTGTATGCAATTGGTAGGTTTTAAGAGGACTAGAAGCATCATCACGCCAAATAATTTGCTGCAGGTGCCTATCTGAAGGATGTACAGACACCTGCCTGTACATTTTCTCCACGTCAGCAGAGAGGACGTACTTATGCATTCTAAACCTAAGAAGGATTGCGGTCAGATCGTCCTGGACGGTAGGTCCCACCATCTGTATTGCATTTAAAGATAGACCAGAGGTGGTGGGTGCACTAGCATTAAAAACTACCCTTAATTTGGTTGTACTACTACTCTCGCGCAGTACTCCATGATGAGGAATAAAATATGACCGCTTATCTTCATGAATAGTACACTCGGACATATGGTCTAAAGAAATGTACTCAGTCATAAAATCTTTGTACATTTTATCGAGTAAGGGTTGGCTGAGATTTCTGCGCTCCAATGACAGAAAACATCGCTTTGCACGATGATATGAATCGCCTAAACTATTTGAAGATTCCTTCAACGGTATTTTAACGCTAAAGCGGCCATCTGCCAAGCGCGTTGTGTTTTTTATGAAGTGTTCTTCACACATCTTCTCCTCAGCTGAATAAGTCGATGACTCATGACAAACTTCCTCGAGCTGCCAGAAACGCGATAATTGGTTTCGGAAGTCATTTAACTCAATCGAACTGGAAGAACTTTCATAGTAATCGTTAACATTAGTAAAATTACATTTAATTGATGAAAGATGAGATGAATTATTACTATAGCCGCCGTTAATTGGGCCGCCAACTAGCCAACCAAGTCTAGTTTGATAAAGTGTTGGTTTCCCATCACCTAGCAAAATCTTATTGGATCCTAATAAACTCCAGAACACGTCTGCCCCTATAATAATATCTATAGAAGCCGGTGTGTGGAAATGCGGATCGGCTAAGTGAATGTTTGACGGTATATTCACATGTACCTGTCTAGCGGGGACGTTATCAGTTATTGTGGGCAAGACAAAACATATTAAATCATTAGTGTACGATTCATGCAACGATTTAATGTGCACACGACACATTTTCTCCACATGCGATATAGACTTATTTATGCCTTGTATAGATTTGTCTGTGTTTAAATAAGGCAGATTTAACTTCTACCAGAATCGAGTAGCGCTCGAGCTATGTGTTCTTTATTATTGACATCGTAGCACCTCACTAACGCAGTTGACAATAGTACGTCGCCTGCGCTGCTCGTCGTATGCGAATGCGCAGTGATATTAGCTGAGAGCGCTACGTGACTATTGTTTGTGTCAACAGTGGAGGATGACTCAACCTTAGCTTTATCAGTCGTACCGTCAGTTAATTTGCTTGTAACAGGTTTTGTTTTGAAGTCTGTGTTATGAATAAGCGTATGGTGCTTGCGTTTACATATTTTACACCCTGGTTTCTTGCAATTATTGGGATAGTGACCGTGACGCAAACAATTATAACATACCTTATAGCTAGGTAGTAAAGACATTCTATCGTTGACGCTTAGTGATAGAAACTGTGGACAAAAATTAAGGTTGTGATCGCTTTTACATTTTGGACAACTATTTGATGAAGAACTGCTAGTGTTTTGTGTTGTAACAAAAGCTTTTATTTTAGTATTAGTTTTTGTGTTAGTTGTAGAATGACGTGACTTTTCCAGTGTTTCTATTAAATCAGCCCGATTACGCAAAAAAACAATGAACTGATCAAAAGTGATTCGTTTAGATTTATCGATACGTCCTTTGTATTCCTCCCATTCTCGGAATGTTGTAGGGTCTAGTTTTTGTCGAATTATATGGATAAGTAATGTGTCCCAGTTACTAACAGGTTCGCCTAATGTTTTTAACGCTCTGATATTTTTGTTTACATTGTCTATAATACCTTTTAATGCAGTTGAGGACTCCCTAGCGATCGACTCGACGTTGAACAACGCCGTAACGTGATTCTCAATCAATAATCTTTCATTGTCGAATCGCTCACAAAGAAGCTCCCATGCCACATTATAGTTTTGAGCAGAAAACTCAATTGACTGGATCACGACAGCAGCAGATTCCGATAATGATGACCTAAGGTAATGAAATTTATTAATCTCGTCTATGTCGGCATTGCCATGAATGAGACTGGCGAAGGTATCGCGAAATTCGAGCCAGTTATCATATGATCCTGTGAATTTGGGTAATTGGATTGTAGGCAACTTGACGAACTGACGCTTAACATTAGTACTGCAATTCGATTTTATTTCATCTTGTTCAGATTTTGAAAAGTTACCTAAAATAATTTTAGCTTGGGCTACCAACCCATAATATTGAGATTCAATTGTAGTTCTTTCGAGTGTCTCAGTATCAACGTTATCACACAAGCATTCTAATTTTAATTGAACCTCATTAAATTCATCAAAAACATCATCTAATTTGGCGACTCGCAATTGCAACTCCATTACCTGAAAGGCGGTTATTTCGGAATCTTTTAGATTGCTCAAATAGGTTCCAAATACTGTTAACCTTCCTTTATAACTGCTTCGCTTCTTTTTAAGTTCTTTAATGTCAGTCATTTCGAATGGAGAGTGTCGTAGACCTGTAATTATACAATTATAATGTTAATGAAACTGTAACAACAAATACCTATCGTAGTGACTAATGAGACTGTCAGCTAAAACTAGCCCAACTTGTTAATTGTACAAATTTAACTGTTAAGTTGTATCACTGCAAATATTAATAAAAGCTACTGTAGGAAAGCATGAAAGGTTTACTATTTCTAAGAAATAACGTAACAAACAAATGAATTATCTGCCTGTTAAAAGGTTTACAAAGCAACAATGAATTTTAAAGGTTTAAATTAGAAAATAATAGTTGTATATTGAAAAATAAATAACTAACTAATGTAGGTTACGAATAACACTACTGTACTGTATTGTAAGCACTCGTTAACTATAATATACAACAGTGATTTAACCTAATGCACTGTAAATAATTCCTTGTAAATATGTATACACAAAAGAATAAAAACAATTAAATAAATGACTTTGTAAATGTTATACAAAAAATATTTTACTAACCTTATTATCAATACTTAATTCCTATATTTTATTTTACCTGATTTAATATTAATGAGTGTTGGGTGAATTTGATTAATATTATAATGATTAAAAGCTTCCTGTTTTATTTCACTTTATGACCGATACACTTTTCTTCCAAACACGTGTTCGTTACCTCGTCACTCCGGTACTCATTTAATATTCAATTTCCAGAATATCCAATTCCAGCTTATTCCACTTTGCTAGTATGAGATAATCATGCGGCTCGTATGGACCATGTATAAAAACTGGAGGAACTTCTTGGGAATTTAGGTAATTCAAAACTCAGGATGTAGCACGCAGTGATCCACCTTATTTTATTTGACTACATAATGACAGTACATGAATTTTAGGACCGTAGGATAAACGCCTGATAAAAACTTATAGCTAAATTTCTTACTGTCTACAATTTGCACCGAGCTATTTGATGCTTTAACAATTAGTATAGATATAATATATAGTATAGTATAGATAGGTAATTTTAACATAGTCTGGAGACATGAAGGATCATTATCATCGAATACGTGCACTTACAGATATAAATCTAATCAGATGACTCAAATATAAATTTGTATTTGGCAGCAGGCAGCATTTCATCAGAGAGCAGTTTCATTTAGCGTTATCGGCACCGGCTTTCAACAGAAATATAGAATAAAATCCATTTATGCCGTATTGAGCTTAAGGCTTAGCACGCGTTGCGGTTTTTAGCTGCACGGGTTTAATTCGCGCGAATTTTTGTCCGCGTACTGAATCATAATTAACACACACTGCGGATAAAATTACCCGCGGTCTTTCTCTTTCTACGTGTTCATAGAGCTCAAAATATTCGCGCGAATTTAAACCGCAATTTATTGCGGATTTTTTACCGCACGGTTCTTTTACCGTAAGTGCTTGCAGCTTCATAAAACCGTAAATTCTGCGACATTTGGCACGCTTGATTTTTATCATACAGATGGACGGACTTGCGTTATATTGTTAGATTTAAGTCTGTGCGTGCACTGCAGGACATAGGCATTGCCTATGCACATCCAAGAAACATACTTCCCTTCCCTTTATTTT
Source organism: Orthosia incerta (assembly GCA_948252205.1). Classification (NCBI taxonomy): domain Eukaryota; kingdom Metazoa; phylum Arthropoda; class Insecta; order Lepidoptera; family Noctuidae; genus Orthosia; species Orthosia incerta. The sequence continues at coordinate 28,654,001 of OX411755.1, read as the reverse complement.
GTATTGTGCGTTTAGTTTGTGCAGAATAAACAATTTTTCTTTTCTTCTTTTTTCTTTTTTATTAATATATATAACATGGCTATGTGAAAATAATAACAAATACTTATTACGACACACGCATACCTACTGTATTAGATGTAAGTAAGTACCTAAGCCCTGTTTGATGTATGAATGAAAATTAATGATGCCTGTGATTTTGACGACATTAATAATTTTCATTAATATTTTCTCAGCGACTTGTATTTGTTTTTCTCGACAAGCGTGACAACGTGACAAAACTTTTTGGGAATACTTTTATTGTTCGTACACAATTAAAGTTTTCCCAAAACGATTAGGTTAGCTGTTGCAGCTAAGTAGTTAAATACCTTGCCTCTGTGTTTCTCGGTAGCTATCAGAGATGGCGAACCTATGGCACGCGTGCCTGTGGTGGCACACGACAAAATATTTTGTGCACGCTAAAATGAGATTATTTAGAATATAGGTAATTTGCAACAGCAGAAATGACACCAACAACAAATACTTTTATTTAAATACAACATAAAACTGTAAAAAAATATTAGGATTGCTGTAAGAACTTCTGGGTGCAAATAAAGAATTGATAAATTCATAGCATTTAGTTATATTTGTCAATTACGACAGTAATTTCTTTTTGTGGCACTACATTGTCACTTAAAAAAATATATAATATAGATGGCACGTTTTCTAATAAAGGTTTGCCATCCCTAACCTAGATTAATGTAAGTCAAGAGGGGCTAAAATACTTCTAGGCAAGCGTGCTCCATCATCGATGACCATTAGGAGAAATACTCGTAGTCGTCAAAAACGAGGCTATCAACAGTAATGACAACACACTATCACACTAATTACTACTAAAAAGGCGAAAGTTTATGTGTGTGTAAGTGTGTTTGTATGTGTGTTGTTCTTTCACGCAAAAACTACATACCGAATCTGGATGAAATTTGGCACAGAGATAGATTATAGTCTAGAATAGCACAAATGATACTTTTTATCCCCGGAAAATGTTTCCTTGTGTATGCTAGTATTATTATCTGTGCCTTGGAATCATTTTCGACATTCACGTGGGCGAAGCCAGAAGCTGCAGAAGCTAGTTATTACAATAAGTGTTTTAGAGGTTTTCCATCTCGAATTTATCAGTATTATTGACAAAAGGGTCGCTCCCTTCATTAATTATTACGTAGTTCTTATACATATACCGGTGAAATGTGGGTTGTAATATAGGTACCTACATATTATACATATAGATATAGATACAATTGCCTAAACCTTCGTCGAATACAGACGAGGAGAGACGTATGTTATATTTGCTTTTCATTCGTTACACGTGTGTATAAAACGTCATATCCTTTCTCCACGTTTTACCAGTCATCTTAAATAAATGAAAAAAAAAGGATCTGTCTGGCAAATTCACACGGAAACTAAGGGAATGAAAGAAATCATGATGAAATAGGTGTCGGATAAAATTGAACGACGACGGACCGACGCTGAGACTTTTTCCTTTGATTGAAACTGTCTGTTTCTGTAAATAGATTTCTGGAATAGGAAACTGAATTTGAGTTGTTGTGAAGTGGCTGGAATGAAGTGGGTGTGGAAGTTTTGCTGTCTTTGGGTTTTGCTGTGTGTGTAAAAAATACTGTCAATATTTTTTTGTTCAATGATGTAGAATGGTAAAGGAGCTCGTGGCTAAATAATAACAGCCGCACGGGTCGATCATCAAGGTTAAGCAACGCTTGACGAGGTCGGTCCGTGGATGGGTGACCATTTCAACATACCGAGTTTCCTCCGTGCCTCGGAAAGCACGTTAAGCAGTTGGTCCCGGCTGTTATTTGAAGATCTTTGACAGTCGTTACGGGTAGTCAGAAGCTTGAGATCTGACACTAGTCTTGCCAAGGGTACCGTGTTACCCAGTTACTGGGTTTTGGAGGTCAGATAGGCAGTCGCTCCATGTAAAACACTGGTACTTAGCTGAATGCGGTAACTCTGGAAGCCGACCCCAATATAGTTGGGAAAAGGCTAGGCAGATGATGATGATGTAGAATGGGTAATGACTACATGCGGTTACAAACTACATCCGATTCGTATCCGTGAAATTTTGGTTTCGAAGTAGCCGTAGTACTTCTTGTAGGTAAGCTATATCCGAACTCTATCCATTATAATCTGTCATAAATCAGAACATTTTAAACTCGGAACTCAAATCACGGACACGGTCGTGTAGTGCGTAAAGGAATAATTATTTTTACATTAGAAAACGTCTTTATTTTCAGCCGATTTCCCAAAAACGAAGATGTTTAAATATATTTTTTTTGTATAAACGGATTTGCATAATAATATTCTTTATTATTATTTTCGTAAGTTTTTAAGGTACCTAAGTTGGTCGAAAAAAAAACGTAGAACTTTTTCCGTAACCAAATCACTACAAATCACTATTTTCACAAGCCGGGTATTTCGCTAAACAGTGCGACGGTACTAATGTTGATTACAACATCATCTGGTGGAACCTCTTTAATTATTGGCATCTGTTCCCAGCAAACCAGTCTTGGTTTATGTACGTAATTTATTATCACGTCGAGCCCAAGTAAATAGGATTCTAAGTACCTCTTAAATACATAAGTAAGGGCGTTTTAACCGGCTTGTTCGAGGTTAGAAAAATAAAAGTAGCTAATTTTGTTTTTTGGTGTTTTAGGGTTCTGTACCCAAAGAGTAAAAACGGGACCCTATTACTAAGACTCCACTGTCCGTCTGTCTGCCACCAGGCTGTTTCTCAAGAACCGTAATAGCTATTGCCGCTTTAAAAACAAATACTTAAAACAGAATAAAATAAATATTTAAGTGGGGCTCCCATACAACAAACGTGTTTTTTTTGTCGTTTTTTGCGTTAATGGTACGGAAACCTTCGTGCGCGAGTCCGACTCGCACTTGGCCGGCTTTTAATAATAATTTTGCTAAGGCTAAAGTGGCTTATAAATTCTTATTTACAAGATATAAATAGGTAAACTTACAAGCTTATTAGAATTTACAACTTTTATTGTAGGTAAGTTGGGATATTTTTTTTTTGTTTTTAGGCTTAGAGTAGAGATGTAAGCACTTCTTAGAGTAGCACAAACAAAGATAGATATGGGTAATTGACTTAGTCAACTCTAGAGATAGTAGCTAACGCGAGCTTAAATAAATAATTAATGTTAATATTAAATATGTTATACATAATTGGCTGTTAGCAAGCGGGCAAAAAAGAATACTTTTCACCAAAGCGGCTGTAGTTGGATTAAATAATTCTAAGTGAAACAATATGTGAAGGGTACCTATGATTTAAAATCTTTAGTTCCCCAGATAGGATAAAGGGCCACCTTTAAGATGATGCTTAAGTACACTAGTCGACGGCACGAACTATTTTGTGCGCGGGGTTAAAATGCATTTTATATCAACCGACAACACGTGCGGAAGATATAGATGCTGTGATGAGCAGTAGGAAGCTAGTTCGCGTACGAATACACACTTTTGCAATTTTGTAGCGAAATGGATAATGATTTAGGACGAAACCGAGAGTGCGAAATTTTATAAACAGACCTTTGGCAGTCTAGATATCATGAAAAAACGACTAAATCTATCTGTTCAAAATAAAATTAGTTGCATTGTTGAACTACTAATCTATCCCTGTATGGAGGCCGTTTTGCAATTTTCCGTCTTCTTATGGTATTTATTTGCGCCCAAAAATGCGTTAAAATTAGTGTCGAAATGTGGAACTTTCGTCGCTCATAACTTTCAAATATTTTATTTTTTTACTCTTTCGCTTCCATACAGGGCTAGATAATGATGAGACAAATTGATCACCTTTTATTTTGAACGTACATTGTCAAACAGTGGAATAATTCCTAGACTACGTTTGTATAGAAGAATTTTCGACTAGTGTAACCTTAATTCGACGACAGTCGCCAACGATCTCGAGGGAACAAAACGCGCACTCGTTTCACACCCGCGCGACCCAATATTTAGTAGTTTTTTTTACTTTCCTTGTTATTCAATGACTAAAAAAATACCTTAGATCAAAATGTAGATACTTAAATTGTCTTTGAAATGGTAACAATTGCGTGAAAAAGTGCGATTGTCGTTTTTTTGTAATTACACAATATTAGACGAATAAAACACAAAATTTACTCAGATCAAATTATTAAGAAAATGATTGATTGATTGGTTGTCGTGTATATATATATTTGTGGTGTACAATAATAGTACATTATGGTACAAGTGTACAATGTTGGTGATTACCGCTGAGGCGCCATTTAGACCCGAGCCGTAGGTGAGGGTCTTAAGAGAGCCGAGGACGGTAATCATCAATACACACGTGTATCATACGACGTTTTTCAACACACTTGTGAAGAAAATAATACTAAAAAATCATTTTTAAACTTTAAAAACAAGTTGTGATTTTTTTTCACAATTGCGGGCAAAATTAATCAGTTTTCCTATGCGCGCGCATTTAACTTTGGCGATCGGCCATAGACAAAAGAATGAAGTTTCTTTTTTTTTTGCTTTTCGTGGATAGTGTTTTAGCCACGTACAAAATAGGGAATTTCAATTTTCTTAATTACCGAGCAAATAAAATTTATATTTGAGTGAAAGTTATATTTATTAAGCACGTACAAGTTGAAATTACCTAATTAAATACGAAGTTGCATGAAATGAGCAAGCAATAGGTACATACATTTATTTGTACTATTGAGCACGATCTTTTTTGTATCGAAACTTTTTTAAGAACAAAACCAATAAATTAAAAAAAAAACTCTATAACTCACTTGTGAATAATAGCAATGAAAAAGTCACAGTTTGATAACAGGTATCATTATGTGCCTAATTGCGGTGAAATTAGAGCCACTTTATGAGCAAGTGTGTTGAATAGAATATAATAAACTAGCTGATGCCCGCGGCTTCGCTCCCGTAGACCACCCCACAGGACCCATTTTCGGGATTAAAAATATCCTATGTCACTCAGGAATAATGTAGCTTTCTATTGGTGAAATAATTTTTCAAATGGTCCAGTAGTTTCGGAGCCTATTCGGTACAAACAAAAAAATCTTTCCTCTTTATAATATTAGTATAGATAATAATAATAAAATGGTCTAATATAACATGTATTTTTCCAAAAAAATACGAATAGCCGTTTAGACGTGCTTCTCATTTTAAAATCAGCTACTGAGGGAGTATCTGCGCCTTAAGCAATGGAAAAGAAAAAAAACTGAGAAAAATCTGTCTTATAGATTTGACTTCACTTTTGCTTTTCTAAGCGACTTTCACAAAAGGTGCCGGTGGGATTATGTAAAGTAAATGGACATCAGACAATATTCAAATCGGTTCCCAAAAGGGTTAAGAAATCGGAATTGTCAAGACAGAAAAGTATGTTAATGTAAAAAGGGGTAGGCATAGTTGTATGTTAAGTATATCCACATTTAGATACAAGAATCTGCCTAGCCTTTTCCCAACTATATTGGGGTCGGCTTCCAGTCTTACCGGATTCAGCTGAGTACCAGTGTTTTACATGAAGCGACTGCCTATCTGTCCTCCACAACCCAGTAACTGGGTAACACGATACCCCTTGGCAAGACTGGTGTCAGATCTCAGGCATCTGACTAGCACTGAGAGCTATTTAGTCTGACTCAAATAATGGTCACGAACTTTTCTTTTAAAAGTGAGTTTGCTTTCAGTCTTTTTAATGCTAAAGGGTAGCGCGTTCCAGAGCTTTACTGTTAGCTCGAAGGTTACGTTTTCAAAATAAATTTATTTGTATTGTTGAACTACTAAACTATCTCTGTATGGAGGCCGATTTTCAATTTTCCATCTTCTTATGGTATTTATTTCCGCCCAAAGATGCGTTAAAATTAGTGTTGAAATATGGAACTTTCGACGCTCATAACTTCAAATATATATTTTTTTACTTTTTGTTTCCATAAAGGGCTAGATAATTAAGAGACAAATTGATATCATTTTTATTTTGAACGTACATTGTCAAACAGTGGAGTAATCGCCAGACTACGTTTGTATGGAAGAACGATCGACTAGTGTAACCTTAAGGAGATTTTGACAATTACTCAACTTCATATTCTTAATTCAGAAATCAGTGGTTTGATACTCAGCGGTAGTCAAGTTTTCTAAATATAATATGAACAATCAAACAATTATATCTCTTTATAACAAGTTAAGGAGCTTTCATCACCAAATTGATGAACATATAAAACCCAAAACAGTTGTTAATTTACAGATAAATGTCCGCCTCGCACACTCTCTGCCCCGGAAGGACCATGATAACATGATAGCCCGAAATAGCCCGAACTAGCTCAGACTGGGTCATGGAGCGGTCCCGGCAAGTTTGAGCAACATCGATAGTGACCCGTAGATATATGTGACTGGGTTTATACAGATTTATGATAGTGTAAATAGGGTTGAAGACTGACTTAACTGGATTAGCTAAAGTATATTTATAACCGATGAAAAAAAAGGAGCAGGTTCTCAATTAGACATGTCTCCCTCTAAAAAGCTTATTTTATTCACTGAAAACAGTGAATAAAAAGCACTTTTAATCACTATTTTGTTGTTTGAATTAGAACACACCAATATATTCTAACTCCATTTCAATGCTTTATATAACCTCCTTGCGCAAAAATGTTCGATACAAACTTTTTGTGCAAAGAATACTCGACGTATAAACTTCTTGTGCAAATAACTACTAGTGATTTGATTGGTTGAAATTTTGGACAAGGAGTTTAGCATTAGAATAAAAACTGTTTCGTGTTCTTAGCTTTCATGATAATTAATTTAACGTTCCTTTTTTCTTCATTAAATGTCTATTTTCTTAAATTTTTCTTTTTCTTGTAGTCAGTATGCAATTCTTGAATGAAACGGATTTATATTGAGGGCCATGAATCACTCGCGTCGTTCAGGATTCTAACACTTGAATAATTACCTACGGTCGTGATTCAGTCGTTAGAAACCTTCACTTGCTCGTGATTTATCTATGGACCTCGCTTTAAATCCGTGCTTTATTAACTAATTGCATAATTTACTATTTATACTCGCAACATAATGTTCCAAATGTGAATTCAAAAATGTTTGTAAAAACACGTACTATTTATTTGTGGATAGGGAAAAATAAAACATTACAGTGCAACGTTTCTCTTCGATTTTCAAACAACTGCATCATAATAGTATATTGTGATACAAGGGTGGAAAGTAGGTTATTGCAAACGAGCTGTAATTAACAAGCCCGAGCCGAAGGCGAGGGTTTTTAAAGACACTAGTTTGCAATAACCTACACACCCGTGTATCACACGACGTTTTTCAATACAGTTGTGAGAAACAGTACAAACAGATCAAAGAATTAGATTTGTTTATTCACAAAAAATTAAATTTTCAATATGGCGCGTTTTTGCAACTGGACATATTTTTTTACAAAGAAAACAGCCTATACAGCCTATTCGATTTTTGACAAACGTTGATGTGAAAATAATTAACTTAAAACTGGTAATTAAACATATTAAACAACTATTTTTTTAAAAATTGAGAATTCAATGCTAAGACGTACGGAATCATTATATTCTATGTATGAAAACTCCTTGCTACTAAACTTTTTTGAAATTGACTTATGGCGCGTTTTTGGACGTAGTCCACGAACAGCACCCGTCCGAATAGCACCGGCGCGAATAGCACCGAGCCTAGTCCACGAACAGCACCTATCAATATTTTTGGCAGGTGCTATTCGTGGATACAAATCTATTTTATTATTTGTGTCCACGAACAGCACCTACGGCTCGGCAGCCTAGTGCTGGGATGCATTTGTTTAACAGGACATTATTAAATGAAACATATCGATAAAAATCACTAGAACGTTTATTAAGAAATATGTCTAGGCGACATTTAAATATAAGAAAAAACAATAAAAAGCCTTATGATAATAATTATTAATCTTACAAAATAATAAATCTGTAACACTTTCTTAATTTTTAATGTATCACAATCAGTCTCCACATATCACATTTATTGAAAAATCAGCAAATACAAATATTTCGGTCTAGGCGACATTTAAATATAAGAAAAAACAATAAAAAGTCTTATGATAATAATTACTAATCTTACAAAATTATAAATCTGTAACACTTTCTTAATTTTTAATGTATCACAATCAGTCTCCACATATCACATTTATTGAAAAATCAGCAAAATCAGCCTTAGATCCTTATTGATGTACTAATAACAGCGCTCCGTGAACATTTTGTATATTGTCCTTCACTATCCGTCGATTGCGCAGGTGTTACATTATTCTAATTTAAATTTAAAAATAGAAAGCCTTAAAATCGCAGCTTTTCCATGCAGTGGCCAAGAGAAATAAATCCACTTTTATATTCTTTTATAATATTGTCTATTAGTTGGTTTCTTTTTGCGGCATTTTTTTGTGAATTAGAAGTAGCAAATTTTTTTCGTATGTCAGTGAAATTCTTACAATTTTCCTGTAAGACTCTTAAAACATTAAGTAAGTTCTTATTATTTTTATTAATTGATTTGTTAATGACCGAATAATGAGTCTCAGTATAATTGTTCGTTTTGTGAGTCTGGCCATAACAACACCATTTGTTTGACCAAAATTTGTGGTCAATCCATTGTGTGATCATGTAGTCGTTAAATTTTGTTATATTACTATCTTGAGGACTCTCACTCATAATGTAAAGCCAAGCGTCATCTAAATCATTCGGTGGCAAATAAGGGAGCACTGTACATAGAGCAACGTGCTTTCTATATATACTATTGTCGTTAAGACCTAGCTCCTTCTGTTTTTTTTTTAACGCCTTCTTAAAGTGAAAGTAACATCCCTTTACTGCTACGTTGGGAAATACAGACAGTATTCCTCTCACTGCGGCTTCTTCAAAGTCACTCGTGAAAAAATCTACAGTCATTGCTGGTATCGAAGATTTTAATAATTGAAATAATGTTTTATATGTAGACATTTTTTTATTTAGAAGCATAGCATATGCTAACGGCTTAACGACACCATCGATATCACCATGGATACTATAAATCTGCAGAAAAGGTTTCGGCGCAAATTTAAAAGTTCCATCACAATACAGATGACGTGTTTTGGCAAGTTCTTCTTTGCTTCTTGACGTGGCGAATAGTAGAATTCGATTTTTCCCATCGTATATTTATAAGATCATATTATTTAGTAAGATTAAACTAAGTCTAATTTTGCAATAAAGGTGAGGTGATCTGAAAAGACTGATTGTGATACATTAAAAATTAAGAAAGTGTTACAGATTTATTATTTTGTAAGATTAATAATTATTATCATAAGGCTTTTTTCTTAATAAACGTTCTAGTGATTTTTATCGATATGTTTCATTTAATAATGTCCTGTTAAACAAATGCATCCCAGCACTAGGCTGCCGAGCCGTAGGTGCTGTTCGTGGACACAAATAATAAAATAGATTTGTATCCACGAATAGCACCTGCCAAAAATATTGATAGGTGCTGTTCGTGGACTAGGCTCGGTGCTATTCGCGTCGGTGCTATTCGGACGGGTGCTGTTCGTGGACTACGTCCGTTTTTGCAACTGGCCACTTTTTTTTTTGACAAATTTAATTAAATATATTAAACCACCATTTATAAGACTTTTGAGAATTCAATGCTAAAACGTACGGAATCATTCATTTTTCCTCGTAGAAAATCTATCCCATTTTATTCTATGTTTGAAAACTCCTTGCTACTAAACTTTTTTAAATTGAATTATAAATTTAAAACTAAACTGCAAACATAATGATCGAGCTCGTAAACAAAAGTCACGACCGCGTAACAGAAAGATGCCTATGCGTAAGATTTAACTTTCGAATCATAATTATAGCCTCTGAAAGTACGCCATGTTTAGCAACTGTATTGAAAAACAACTTTTTAGTTTTTATATTACACTTTTACTTTTTAAATTATTGGCGTGTATGGACTCATTGACTTAATGTAGAGAAATAGTGTCCATAAGGATGCGCGCGCTGCGCAGTCATGCGCATTGAGCATCTAAATTGCTCGCCATACCACATATTTTTTCCATTTCCACTTTTGTTTTATTTCAACTGTTTGAGTGAAGATAAAATAGTGTGTGCAACGGCATAATAATTAGGTATTAAAACACTCGTGTGATACTATTCACACACTCTGCTTCGCCTCGTGTGATAAACCCACATCGTGTTTTAGAGATACCAAATGAAATGTAAGTGTAATGTAGGTGCACCTCTTCCTAGTCCTTCGGGGCATAAAAGCATGATATGATTGGCTGACTAAGCTAGATTAGGGAATGTCTATTTTTGTTCTGACCTTGGAAAATATGAAGGTAGATTGCTTACAGTATATTTATTACGTTGTTTTTATTTAGTGAATAATTCATTGTACCGTACTTAAAAATTCATGAAGGTAGACCTTGTATGGTTTTGTATTATATTACCGAATATAATTTCAGAAGTTTGTTAGAAAAACTTTGACTGTTCCAATAAGAAATTACTGCGATTGGTTGATAAATTACTAAGCAGACATAAATTTACATATTTTCATTTTGTATTTATTAGCTCCGGTTTTAGTAAATCTTGGACATTTCTGACAACGGTGAAAGAAAACTTCGGGATGAAACTTGAACATATATAGTTTACTTAAGTTTGAAAGCACACGCTTGCTTAATGCGGGATGCATTGAGCAAGCGTGGTGATTAATGTTTGGGGGTAGGTGGAACAGGGTGTAAAGTCCCACAAACCTCCATAGAAAAGGGAGGATCCTCCGACCAGACAGGTGTTGTGTCTGGTCCGGGCAACTGCCCAACGGTTGTTGTCGGACTGTTGTATGTGTTCTAATCGCGCCGAAAACTTTACTTGCGCGATGCAGGATTTGTGTGACGTCATGTCATTAGTTCGTAAGTGGCGGCGCTGGTGCCGCTACAAATGGTCGTGTCTTCTCTTTATGAGACAGTGGAGGGTTTGCCCTACAGTGGGAATGTAAATAAGCTGGTTTTTACAAGCTTTTATTTAACTTGCAATGCATGTATGTATGTAAGTGTGTTCGGGTCAAATCTTGCAACTGAATTTGAAAGCAGTAATCCTCCACCGATTAATGAAATTTTGCATACACGTTTAGTTTGGATGACAATGCATGGTTAGCTAAGTGACGTCATTCTAAATCCAATATGGCGGACGGCCCAATATGGCGGACTAGTTATTTTATGTGCACTGCCATGACATGGGTATCAAATGAAAGTGTTTGCTGAGAAGAAATATATTTAAAACAAGCTTTATTCGTAAATAAAGCTTGATTACAAAAAAAAAAAAATTGAATAAGTTAATTTTAATTTTTAATTATTTTAGTAAAATCTAGCGACTTTTCGCTGTCATGAATTTAAATTAGATGTTCTAAACTGCAATATACATACTATGATAAGCTTAGCATAAACAAATAATCCTTCAGAGGCTAGTGTTAAATTATTCCATCATTTTTCTCAACAAGTACTTTGTTTTTATATCACAAAGAGTATGAAAGTAAATTGTCGGAAATGTGCGTTTACATAGTTTTTGCTTCAAAGTGGCGGCAAAACGGTCTCTTTGAAAACGCTTTGTAAATGACGTTGTTTAAAACGCGCTTTTATTATGTTACGTTTACTGAAGAAAACATGACTACGCTGAACTATTCATGAAAGTCCCCTAAGATTTAGATTGAAAACAGCAAACTTGTATTCAGTTTAATCTTTCGTCACTCAAAGTTTTTAGGGTTCCGTACCCTAAGGGTAAAAACGGGACCCTATTACTAAGACTCCGCAGTCCGTCTGTCTGTCTGCCCGTCTGTCACCAGGGCGTATCTCATGAACTGTGATAGCTAGGCAGTTGAAGTTTTCACAGATGATGTATTGCCGCTATAACAAAAAATACTAAAAACCGAATAAAATAAATATTTAAGTGGGGCTCCCATACAACAAACGTGATACTTCTGCAGTTTTTTGTGACAATGGTACGGAACCCTTCGTGCGCGAGTCCGACTCGCACTTGGCCGGTTTTTTTTATTGGTGAAGTTCCAAAATAAATACCCAGTTTCCCCGAATACCACTCGGGATAAATATCTACATGTGTTAAATATCTACAAGATATTAATTTAAATCTTTAGGACAGTTAAAAGTATAATTATTGAACTTTCTTATATTACGAGTATTACAATTAGTTTTGAAGCCGGATTTTTCTAATAATTAATAGTAGATTATTGCATCGAGCACAAAGTAATTTATTATTGCACCGAGTGCCTGATTTAGAGCCCGAGCGTTAGCGAGGGCTTTAATCTAACAGGCACGAGGGCAATATAAATTACTTAAGGCGAGGTGCATAATCTGCTTTTCTTTCAATTAAAAATATTGTCAAGCAAAATTAACAAAGTTCCCGCCAAATCACTTTTTTAAATTTCTTTCATTTTTAAATCAGAGTTAGCAGCAATCATTTTTTAAATTTAGAACAAGTAGGATAGAAACAAATAATACGTACGTAAAAAAAAAAGTATTGATATCGGTTGGCTGAATAGAGCTAATCCTTTTTAAGGCACCTTTTGGTGCTACTAAAAAAAAACTGTGCAATAATGAGATTTCATACATTTTTATTGCTCTAGAGCATTAAAGACTCGCTTTTTACTGAGTTTTTAGTGTGATTGTGATGAAATTAAAGCATAGTTGGAAGAAAAAGATATTATGATTCATATCTGATAATTATGAATGCAACCATATCAGAGCACCGGCACGTCTGTACCGGCCGGTGCCCTGAACAGGCTGACGAGTGAGCTTCACACAATACAGGGCTGAGGTCCGCACATGCGCGCACACTACTTGTTAGGCTTACAGGCATTGTTGTATAGTTTTAAGTTTTCTTTTTTATATGTGTGCTCTAGTGGCTTGTTAAAAATAAATGTATTTTCTTTCTTTTCTTTCTTTCATTGCGATTTTTGTCCGCGTACTGAATTTAACTAACACGCACTGTGGAAAATAATCCGCGCGATATTCTCTCTTTCTACCTGTTCATAGAGCTCAAAATATTCGCGCAAATTTAATCCGCGCCGCAGAGCGGTGAATTCTGTGGCAAAACACGCATTTCTTGCGGTATTATTTCCGTAATGCTTGCAGCTTCATACAATTCCATAGGTCGCAGAATGGGCGGAAAAAAAACGTGCGATTAAAAATCGCAGTGCGTTATAAGCCTTAGTTTAGTACAGTGGTTCCCTATACGATGTATCCCTTCTGCTTTCTTCTGTTTTTTGGTTAATATATAAGTTTCTTAATTTTGTATTTAATAAGTAACATTAAATCTAACTGAATAGTTATAAATATCTACATGTGGGAATATACCTTGCAGCTTCTTTGTTGCTATTATTTATTACTTTAAGAAACACCCTATGTATGGTTAAAAAGCTTAAACTTCTGTTTCGTAACTATATCCAAACGCATCTTTTCGTTGTTCGACCGCAAACCGGAAGACGATACGTTGGAAGGCCTCCCACTAGGTGGACCGATGACCTGGTTAAGGTTGCGGGAAGGCGCTGGATGCGAGACGCACGGGATCGGTCAATGTGGCGACGCCTGGGGGAGGCCTATGTCCAGCAGTGGACGTCTTTCGGCTGAAATGATGATGATGATGATCTTTTCGTCACCGAAGAAATTCAGAATTTTCGTAAAAGTGTTTGTTACAGGCATAGATTTAGATTTTTTTTTATGGTTACAGGTATCATCATCATCAGCCTTTCAATGTGCCCACTGCTGGGACACAGGCCTCTTCTCATAGAGGGAGTGGGCTATAATCCAACACGCGGGCCCAGTGAAGATTGGTAGATGTTTCATGTCCCATATGTTCTAGCACATGCCGGTTTCCTAACGATGTTTTCCTTCACCGTTTCGAGAGCAGTATTGATGAAATAAATTAAGCAAAGTAAAAGCGCCTGCTCGGGTTCAAACTCACGACCTACATATAACTCGTGAGTCGGGGCCATAATCACTGGGCCACCCCTGCTCCGTTATAGGCATACAAGCAAACTGAGAAATATTCGAGTTTCCTTCACAAAAGTAAAACAAAATAAATCATTAATATCAAGAGTGAATATGTTATTTCTAGGCAAACGAGCCCCATCGTCGACTATATCATTGTTTACTGTCAGGTGAGTTGTTGATCAAGCCTTATTGATAGAATACTAAAAAAAAACGGACTCACCTGTCTACAGAGATGGCGACTAAGTTGAATATGCTAGAGGTGGAGCAAATGACGTCGATGGCGATGTAGCAGTCGCACACCACCGGTGGCAGCCCCCACACGCCGGCGTTGAACTGGAACCAGAGGTAAACGAGCGTTAACACAAGCAAAATAGGTGCTTAAATACAATGACAACAACACAGCACATGGTGTTGAACTGCAACCAGGGTAATAAGATCGTTGATACAAGAGGAATAGGTGCGAAAATACAATGACAGCAACACAGCAGATTGTGTTAAATTGCAACCATGGAAATGAGAGCGTCAAAAAAAGAAAAATAGTTACAAAAATACAATGACGACACACGGCACTTGGTGTTGAACTGCAACCGTGGAAATACGAGCGTTACCGCAACAAAAATAGGTGCGAAAATACAATGACAACAACTAGAAGAAAAAGGGAATAAAATTAAAGACATTGAAAATATACCACCGACTTTCAAATGAAACATTAAAAAGTTAAAAATATCGCTGGAACTCGATGTTCCTGTTATAGTTTTTTGACCTTGTATTGTGTTTATTTTTTTGTTTCTCTAAATCGAATATTTGTTACATTGCGATAGATTTTGAAGCTGAATTCAAACTCGAATATCCTTCGAAATTTACAGACAGGTGAAATCGCCTATGTGCTCTTCCAGACTATAATCTATCTCTGCCAAGTTGCATCTAGATCCGTTCAATTATCTGGCGTGATAGAGTGACAAACTTACCTCCATACATCCGTCCAAACTTTCACATTTATACTATTCATCATCATCATCAGCCTTTTTAATGTTCCCACTGCTGGTAATATTAGTAAGATACAATAACCCGGTAACATAAAAAAGGCATGAGGCCGAATTCTTTTGGCATAGGTAATTTACGGGCGGACGAAGTCACTGGCACTGGTTTTCACTAAACATAAGTTTTATCTACTATTTTCGTGCAACATGCAGAAACAATTATCAAAAGTTATAATGCTTAGTGGTGATAGTAAATAATAATTTTTAACTAAATATTTTTTGAAAGAAAGAAAACATTTATTGCCAACTGTACATGAACAAAAAAAAACACTAATTAGCTCTGAGGCACAATATCATTTTAGTATGGCAATAGGAGCGGGCTCAGCAAATGCTGAGCAGTGTAAAAGCATGGCTATTACGCTGGTCAACGCTGATTTACAGCCCGCCCCCTTTCTCACAACACTTTCACTACATTATAGTGACCCAATAAATAAATAAATTCCCCACCACGAATATCAAATAATACCTACATATCTACACATTTTATGGCAAACAAAATAAAAAAGAATTAAAAATGTCTATCGCAAATAATAAAAAGAAAAGCCAATAAAAATAACAAAACATTCCAATCAAAAATAATAGATAAAAATATCCAGTAAAAAATTGCAAAAAAGTCCAATCATAAATTAAATTAAATACATAAAAGCCACAAAACATACATTAAAAAAAATAATAATAATTAATTTAAATACCAAAAATAGTCAATATAACAATAAGATTATTAACGTGCATACGAATAAGATTATGATACAGATAACATTTGAGGCCCTGCCCAACGAGACATAGTTTTAAGCAGACAGAGGTAGCAACCTTACCGTACCAACGTTTTTATGGTTCCTATTTCTTGTAATCTGATATAACTTTTATTTGTGTAATAGTAGTTATTAAGTCATAAGTTAGTTCTTATTTGCTGCTCATTTAGTGAAGACTTATCTATTTTCTTATCTGGTGCGATGCCTTGGGAATCTTTTGTGATTTGTCTAAGGCATTTGATTGTGTTCTTCATGAAACGCTAATCAGGAAACTCCGCCACTACGGGATCCGGAACAGCGCTCTGGATCTTCTTACTTCATACTTGAGTAATAGGATTCAGAGCGTTGACGTTAATGGAAAAAGATCTGCCGGATCTATAGTAACAATGGGAGTCCCGCAGGGCTCAATTCTTGGTCTTTTCTTGTTTCTTATTTATATTAATGACTTGCCTTACCTCATAAAGGATAACCATGATATAGTGTTGTTTGCGGATGATACTTCACTTTTGTTTAAACTTAAACGTCAGCAGCTGGTAACTGACGATGTAAATAGCGCGATCTCAAAAGTAGTTCACTGGTTTAATGTTAACAATTTACTTCTTAATGAAAAAAAAACCAAATGCATTGAGTTTACCCTGCCTCACGTCAGGCAGGTGAAAACGGATGTATTGATAAAGGGTGAAGAATTGAATCCTGAAAATAGCACAGTATTCTTAGGCTTAACCTTAGATGCTAAGCTTCAGTGGGGCCCGCATATAGATAAATTGTCAAAAAAGCTAAGCAGATGTCGTTTGACTTCTATCGAGAACGGTCGTATACCTATCATTCGCGCGAGTGAGCTACGTAAGCGTAATTCGCTGGCGCATCAAAATAACGCCGTCGTCGCCGCGTTGCGAAATCGGTTGGTCAAGGTCGCCGCGATGACCCAGTTATTTATTTATTATAGTGTAAACAGTGCAATCAGTTAATTGTGAAGGTGTAGTGCCTATTTACCCTAAAATGTCGCCAACAAAAATAAAAATCAAAACTGATCTGGAAAAGCTGTTGTATGACAGTTACATCCAAGAAAAAACAGAAAGAGAAAAGCTGGCACTTCTTGTTAATGATTTACAGGTCCAAATACAAAGCCTTCAGTATCAACTACAAAGCCGCCAAAATGAAAATCCCAGCTCAAGCCAGGAACAAGGCAATAATGGCCCCAAGGAGTTGGAAGCTAAGAGCAACATACAATTTGCTCAGTCTGAAAAAGGAAACGTCGAGTATTGCACAGACGAGGAAGAACTCGCTAAAGAGACTGAGTGGATAAGGGCCAAAAGTAGGAAAAAAAGGAAGTTAAACATTTCCCTTTCTCCCCCACAACAACCCGGAACGAACGCCCAACAACAAAAATCATTGGAGAAAGAACAGACATTAGTCAAAAAAGTGCGTGCACCACCGCCAATCATTATAGACGGAGTCAAGAGCTACCAAATGTTTTACGACTCACTGACCGAAACCCAACCAACTGAATCTTTCACCGCCAAAATGTTGAATGGAGACGGTGTGAAGATCAACGCTAAAACTGATGACGCTTATAGAGCGATTGCTAGGTTTTTGACAGAGAAAGACTATCATTGGCACACATATGAAAACAAACAGGCTAGGCCAATAAGAGTTGTAGTGAAAAAGTTACATTCCTCTTGCCAGCCAGACCGAATCAAAGATGATTTAATATCCCAAGGTCTTAAAATAGAAAAAGTTGACCACAAGTTGAGCTGGAAGAGTAAAGAACCGCTCAATATGTTCGTCCTGTCATTTTATAACGACGAAGATGTCAATAAAATATATGCAACTAAGTACATTTTAGGGGGTAAAATTGAAATTCACCCTCTCAAAAATCCGAAACTCATTCCACAGTGTAAGAGATGCCAGGCATATGGGCATACTCATAAATACTGTAAAAAAGAGCCAAGGTGTGTAAAATGCACTGGCAAGCACCTTACAGCCGAATGTATTAAATCTCCGCAAGAGAAACCGAAATGTGTCCACTGTGGCTCACCCCACCCAGCCAACTACAGAGGGTGTGAAGTAGCCAAAGAGATGCAAATGATGAAAAACAAAAACATAAAAAAGAAACTTGTTGCGCCAACAGCCCAACAGTTTTCTACAATAGGGAATCCTGACCAACACACACGGAAAGAAGGTGTCCAGTCAACTGTTAAACCTGTTCAAGCCACCAAAGGTATTTCCTATGCTCAGGCTGCAAAACAAGGCACACAACCCTCAAATCTAGAAGATAAGATAAATCAGATTTTAAAATGTATTACTACATTTGACAAACGACTAGAGAAGTTAGAATCCAGCACCAAAACAGCTGCTCTTAATAATCATAAATGACTAATACACTAAAAATAATGGCGTGGAACTCCAATGGGCTCCTCAAACATCAGAATGAGTTGCAGGCAGTCCTAGACACAGAAAACATAGACGTGTGTTTAATCTCTGAAACACACTTCACTAAACAATCTTTTGTTAAATTTAAAGGATACAAGATATATAATTCGCTTCACCCTGACAACTCTGCCAGAGGAGGTAGCGCGGTTATAATTAAAGAAAACCTTAACCATTACGAGCACAGTAAATTTGAAGAACCAGACATCCAAGCTGTAGCAGTATCTGTCAAAACCAAATTTTGTCACGTTTCCATAGCAGCTGTTTACTGCCCTCCAAGGCATATGATAAGAAAAGAGCGATATTTGCAATTCTTTGAAGTTTTGGGTAAAAGATTCATCCTAGGCGGTGATTTTAATGCCAAACATACGCATTGGGGATCACGACTGACTACAACAAAGGGAAGACAGCTCTTAAACGCAGTTAGAGACACACATTGTGAAGTTATGAGCACTGGCAAACCAACATACTGGCCAACTGATCATCAGAAAATACCGGATCTCATAGACTTTTTCATATGTAAAAACATATCCACCAATTATGTTAGTTTGGAGGAAGAGTTTTTTATGAATTCGGATCACTCCCCGATCATACTAAGACTTAGTCAAAAAATTCTATTAAGAGAATACCATCTAACTCTGGTTAACAAGTCTACAGACTGGGACAGCTTTGCCCTTGATCTAGACAAAATAATCGACCTAAAAACTCCATTACAAAATCAGGATCAGCTTGACTCAGAAGTAAACAAATATGTTGTTAACATTCAACAATGTGCTTGGAACAACACTCCACAATTAAAACGGAAATATAAAGGGCATATCTATCCCAAGGATATTGTGAATTTACTATCAGAGAAAAGAAAACAAAGAAAGCGCTGGCAGCAAACAAGGTGCCCGCGGGATAAAACACTATTAAACAACCTAACTAAACAATTAAAGAAGAAAATTATACAATTTCAGGATGAAACTCTGAACTCCAACCTTGTGCAGCTAACCAACGACCAATCAACGGATTACTCTCTTTGGAAAGCTACAAGAAAACTAAAAAGGCCGATTATGCAAATACCTCCCATCAGAAACAGTGATGGAAAATGGGCCATAAGCAATGAACAAAAAGCGGTAAGGTTTGCCCAATATTTAGAAGCTACTTTTCAACCTAATGAAAGTTCCATAGAATTATCTGAGAGTGAAAATGTATCACAAAACCAAAGAATTCGGCTTGTAACTCCTAAAGAAGTTGTGAGAGAAATTAAAAACAACATAAGCTCGAAGAAATCCCCGGGTTATGACCTCATAACAGGAGAAATTCTAAAACACCTCCCGCGCAAAGCCATAGTTAAGCTGACCAGACTTATAAACGCTGCATTTATGCTAAAACATGTACCTGGGCCATGGAAAGTTGCTGAAGTCATAATGATTGCGAAGCCTGGAAAACCACCCCATGAAGCATCATCTTATAGACCCATTTCCCTGCTGCCAGTATTATCTAAACTGTTTGAAAAGCTCTTATTAAAACGGCTAAAACCAATTATAGAAGAAAAAGAACTTATTCCGAACCATCAATTTGGTTTCAGGGAAAAACATTCTACCATAGACCAGGTACACAGAATAACAAACATCATCGAAAAAACGCTCGAAAACAAGCAAGTCTGCGCCACCGTATTTCTAGATGTCGCACAAGCTTTCGACAAAGTTTGGCATGAGGGTCTGATATACAAACTCAGACGCATGCTCCCTGAATTTTCAGATATTCTAGAGTCATATATAAGCAACAGAATGTTTAGGATAAGGCAAGAGGACGCATATTCTGAGCTAAAAACAATTAAGGCCGGAGTACCACAAGGAAGTGTGTTAGGCCCAATCCTGTACTTGGTATACACATGTGATATCCCAGAGCTGGAAAACAACACCATAGCGACCTTTGCTGATGATACTGCTATTATGGCTATTGGTTCAAACCACAAAGAAGCAGTAGAAAAAGTCCAACTAGCTGTGAACAAAGTTTACGACTGGACACAAAAGTGGAAGATCAAACTGAATGAGTCAAAATCGATTCACATTGACTTCACTAATAAACACTGCGATTACCACCCAGTCTATATAAACGGCATGCAAGTGCCTTATGCGAATACAGCTAAATACCTTGGCATAACTCTTGACGCCAAGTTGCGTTGGAAATCTCACGTCAAAAAGAAAAGACAGGAACTCGATATACGGTACAAAAATATGTATTGGTTACTTGGAAGGAAATCCTGTCTATCAATACAGAATAAAATTATAATATACAAGCATATTCTTATGCCAATTTGGACGTATGGTATTCAACTATGGGGCTGTACTAAACATAGCAATGTTAAAATTATACAACAATTTCAAAATAAAGTACTCAGAGATGCTGTTAATGCACCATGGTACATCAGAAATGACGACCTTCACCGCGACCTTAATATGAAACTCGTCACGACCGTTATTCAAAACTTTGCTGAAGCCCACGAACACAGACTTCATCGGCATGTGAATGTGGAAGCAATCCAGCTGCTAGATAACACGGACATAGTGCGTAGGCTAAAGAGAACTAAACCATTTGAGTTAGTGTAGTGTACAATAAGTGAAAAAATAATAGCAAACAATACTGTGCTATTCATGTAACACGTGAACTAAGTGTTTTTAACGTATCAGACTCTAAGAAAGTGCTACCGAACTGTATAAAAGTGCAAATTGACACTATTCTTAGTCATAACATTATACAATATAATTATAAGTTAGAGTTAAATTGCTTATTAGTCTATTAAGGCTAGATTGTAATTTATTATTAAGAACCTTAGTTTTTATTAATACAGAAAAAAAAAAAAAAAAAAAAAAGCTAAGCTCCGCAGCATATGCTGTGAGAAAGATTCGTAATTTAACTGATATAGAGACAGCCCGTTTAGTATACTTTAGCTATTTTCATAGTGTAATGTCCTACGGTATTCTGTTGCGCGCCGCCGACATCCAGACTATCTTTGTTTTGCAGAAAAGAGCTGTTCGTTCAATTTATAAATTAAGCCCGAGACACTCTCTCAGAGAGAAATTTAAGGAGATTAATGTAATGACTGTGCCTTCTCAGTATATTTATGAAAATCTTTTGTATGCCCATAAAAATATAAAATTGTTAAAAAAATACAGTGATATCAATAACATAAATACTAGAAACAAACACAAATTTGTAGTACCAACAACAAGGCTCAAGAAAATAGGTGGCTCGTTTAGATGTCAATGTGTGCACTTTTATAATAAGCTTCCAAGCCACGTACAAGTTCTAAGTCTTAATAAATTCAAATCAAACATTAAACGTAAGTTGTGCCAGAAAGCGTTTTATACCATTCAAGATTACGTTGAGGACAAAAAGGCTTGGGATTGAGCTGCTCCAATTAAAAATTAATTTTGATTTTTTATATTTTCCACCGTGAATTTTGTTTTATTATTTCTTTTTTTTTTTTGGTTTTCTTGCAATGACAAGAATTGTTATTTTTTAAAGTATTATATTATTTTATTTTAATTATTGTGAATGTGAATACTATGTGGACCATTTTTTTTTTGTTTTTATTTTTAATTTATCTAATTAATTTAATCGTGGTCTGGCAGTTTGAGTAGTTTATGCGGCCTACCCGAATGTCCTTTCTTTGGTATTGTTCGTCGAATCGTTGAGCTCCTTAAATTCTGTGTTGAGCTGCTTGGTTATTGACAAATGCGTGCACTGACTGGACAGGTCCACTCAATCTGGCTGGTTCTTTCCTCAAAAGACCATTTCAGACATCAATCTACATGGTCTTCACATGATCTAACCAAGATTTTTATTTTGTCTGGACTTTAAAAGAGACTGTGACCTCTGAGTTTGTTTCGGCCTTTCTTCTCAGAGTAGTCAGATAGGAAACGCCGACCTCATCTAGTTTTAAAAATATGATCGACATGTAAAAGTGTTTGTACAAACCAACTTACAGAAATAAAATCATTTATCATTTATTTATTAGTAGTTTATGCAAAGGTCATATAATAGGGGTTATTAAAACACGAGCGTGGGTTTATCACATGAGACGAAGCCGAATGTGATAATATTAACACGCGAGTGTTTTAATACCTAATTATATGCCGTTGCATACACTATTTTATCTTCACTTTCACTATTTTATCCGACTGCTTAAGAAGCGAACTAAAAATATGTAAACAAGAAGAAAATTATACTGTGCAGTCGGAGTGTACATATTCGCGAGCTGCGAATGGGATTTTGTGCGAATAGGACATTCTGCACCAACGGGGCTTTTTGCGAATGGGACATTCTGCGTAAGATCCGGCACGTCTCTTTTTACTGTGTCTTTAGTTTTAAAATGCTGATGATAATGAGTTAGGTACTTATTGAGTAAACCTGCATGTTATGTTGGTGTTGGTAAGTCAAGTAGGATATGGGGCGGGATATAAACCAGCGTTGTGTTATACTTATGCCAATTGATCAACTTACACGATATTAATATTAATTTAAAACTTTAGAACAATTAAAAGTATGATAATCGATCTTTCATATATTACAATATTATATGTATTGATTAGTTTTGAAGCTGGATTTTTCTTATAATTAAAAGTTATGATTCATATTTTTATTTTTAGATTCGGTGGAATCAATTATTATTAACTTTAATTTTAAATTTTTGACGTTCAAAAGTGCCGCTTAAGGTTACACTAGTCTATAATTTTATAGTCTGGCGATTACTCCACTGTTTGACGATGTACGTTCAAAATATAAAATGATATCAATTTGTCTCAACATTATCTAGCCCTGTATGGAAACAAAATAGTAAAAAAGAAAAATATTTGTAAGTTATGAGCGTCGTAAGTTCCACATTTCAACACTAATTTTAACGTATCTTTGGGCGGCAATAAATACCATAAATAGAAGGAAAATTGCAAAACGGCCACCATACGGGGATAGATTAGTACTTCAACAATGCAAATAATTTTATTTTGAAAATATACATTTATCTAGACTCTCAAAGGTCTGTTTATAAAATTTCGCGCGCTCGTTTTCGTCCTAAAACATCAACCATTTCGCTACAAACTTGCAAATGTGCTAATTCGTACGCGAGCTAGCTTCTTACTGCTCATCACATCATATATCTCTTCCGCACGAGTTGTCGGATGAGATAGCAGGCATTTTAACCCCGCGCACAAAATAGTTCGTGCCGTCGACTAGTGTAACCTTAATGGCCCAGCAGTCTAACGCTAAACCTCGGCGGGCCCTAGTTTAACGAAGGTCTAAATCGTTTCTGTTAAAGTTTCTCTTTTACGTTATAGCATCTTTTTCATTGTGTTGTGTTGTTTTTATCCGAAAATTGATATTAACATGGTGGATTTAATTGATATTTATATATTCTCAGATGGTTTTTTTTTGTTGGTCTATCACAATATATTATTAACAAAGAGGCAATTGTTCTATTAGAGACATGGACAACTTAAAATTCCAATGCTTAATAAACTTTGTTCAACATGCGATGGTTTTGTTTAATGTTATGGTTTCATATACCAACGCGTGAGAATGTTACGTTTCGTTACACGTACGTAGATGTATTATTAGTAAAGAATACCAATTTTAGTTATGTGCTTAAACCTAAATAAAACTGCAATCGATAAATAACTGATGTTTATATCCATGCAAAATAACAAAGTTTCAATATTTTTAACACTCCTAAACATCATCAAAACGTTTTCTTTTTTGGGCATACGGAACATTGCAATAGAATGATATTTGTATTAATGTTTGGTTGATATATTGACAATGGTTCAAATAACGGTACTAAGAAGACCACGGATTTTTTAAGTTTTGTAATACGGACAAATTTAGACCATGGTTCTGCAGATAAGCCTCGACTTGATAGGACAGGTTTAAACCAAGGTTTATTTAGTTTTTTGTAATAAGACTGAAGATGTTTTTAAACGTTGCCCCACACTAGGCATTTCGCCTGTATCGTGGCTTTACAAACATTTACACTCACACACATAAACAGCCAGATGCGGAAAAACTATCTGTATACCATACAAATGTCTGTTCCGTGCAGGCATCAAACCCGCAACACGCAGAGCGGCAGCCAATTGCTCAGCCACTGGGCCAACCGTGCTGATCTTGACGATGTGTTAAAAGTTTACAGACATACTTTTAAAAAGTCAAAATAAGTAATCAAGGAAGTGTTTTCGCCTGTAGTTTGTGTTGCTGTTCTAACATAATTATTTTTTTCTTAAAGCTAAGGTGTGGAATTCCCTGCTAGAGTTGGTGTATCTTAGAGTCAAGAGTTAATACTGAATATGTTACTTCCAAGCAAGCATGATCCAACGTCGACTAGAACACCACTTACCATACACACACACGTTTCACATACACATTTAGTTACTACTAGCTGTGCCCGCGGCTTCGCTCCCGTCATCTGTCTACCAACCCTACCCTACTTACCTACCTACCAATATTTTTTCGCTAATAATCATTCTTTCGCGGAGAATTTTAACATCGCCATTCAGAAAATGACTTCAAATGCACAACGCCGTCTATCGAATATCGAGTTCAACTGTCCGAGTATCTGATTTGCGTGTGTTATGATAATTTTACTTCTTGAACACTTTAAATTCATCTAACTTTTGATAGAGTGAACCGATTGCGATGAAACAAAAACTAAGTAATTCTTCAAGCTATGCACAATTTTTATGTATAAAAGTTATTTACATTGGTTTCGTGCATTTCACGTGATGCGTGCACAAATAAACAGACAAACAGACAAAAATTCCAAAATCGCCGGAAATAGGTTCTGTTGGTTATCCTTTAACACCCTGGCTATTTTTTTTTTAAATATTTTCCATGTACAAAAATTACTTTTCTACAGATTTATTATATGCGATGATAAGACTGCTGTACGTCCGTCACGTCATCAGTCACAGGTCCAGTTGAAAATCAGCGTCAGGCAGTAGTTGCCCGACATTTTTCTGAACTGGTCCTATTTGGCGCAGACCCCACGGTTTACACAATTTTACTTTTATATTGTTTGTTTTTTTATATTATTGTTGTTTAGTCTAAGTTTTCTTTTTTAGGGTTCCGTACACAAAGGGTAAAAACGGGACCTGTCCGTCTGTCCGTCTGTCACCAGGCTGTATTTCATGAACCGTGATAGCTAGACAGTTGAAATTCACAGATGATGTAGATCTGTTGCTGCTATAACAACAAATACTAAAAACAGAATAAAATAAATGTTTAAGTGGGGCTCCCATACAACAAACGTGATGTTTTTTTGCGATAATGGTACGGAACCCTTCGTGCGCGAGTCCGACTCGCACTTGAGAATGAGATAGTAGTCAAATGCGAGCTTGATAGTAATTAATAGTTCAAAAAATCCGGCCAAGTGCGTGTCGGACTTCGCACATTTAGGGTCCCGTACACAGATTTATCAATATATTGGTATTTGTTAGTTAAATATACGTAATAATAAACGTTATCACCAAATTTGAAGTTTATAGGTCAATGGAAAGTTAAAAAATTCCTTGGCACAAAATTATGTAAAAAAGCTGACTTTAATGGCTTCTCATTCCTTTGTTTTCCAATATTTTTTAAACAAAAAACACAGCATTTGTCTACTTGACGAGCTCTATACAAGGATATCCCACTTGATGGGGTAGGATTTTTTCCTGCGCTCCTCTGTAGCTGTATGGGAACCACCCATAAAAATATTTTTTGACAATTTGTATGGCTTTGGGTCAACAAGATGCTTATACTGTGAAAATTTGAAGACTGTAGCTCCAACCCTTTGGCTGTAAAACCTGCGTGACAGACGGACAGATAGACGGACAGACATACGGACAAACAGACGGACAGACAGACGGACACGTGAGTAACAAAAATAGGACTCCGTTTAGACCCTTTGGGTACGGAGCCCTAAAAATCTAATGTATATATGAAGAAATATCGTAAGGGAACACGGTCTTCATAATCTGAAATTGCAAATGGACACTCGTTCCTTCACTTCTATTCCTTACTAACATAGTTTGTAAGTATTGTGTATACTAGCAATATAAATAAAATGTCGTGTCTAAGTGTCTTACTAACATAGATTTGAAGTAATTTGTAATACTAACAAAACTATGGACCTTTGAGTCTGCAATAAAATATATTTTTTTATTAATTAATCTATATCTATATATCTATATATATATAAATAAAAATGAATTGTTGTTCGTTAGTCTGATTAAAACTCGAGAACGGCTGAACCGATTTGCATAATTCTTTTTTTGTTTTGGTCGACAGAATACAGGGAAGGTTTAAAAACAAAAAAAAAGGGTAGGGTAGGTGTAGGGTAGGTGTAGGGTAGGTGTAGGGTAGGTGTAGGGTAGGTGTAGGGTAGGTGTAGGGTAGGTGTAGGGTAGGTGTAGGGTAGGTGTAGGGTAGGTGAATGTTTGGTGTTTTTATGGCAAAACAAAGTTTGCCGGGTCAGCTAGTTATATATATTTATTACATATATATATATTTATTATTGAGAGCAGTGGTGGCCCAATGGTATCGGCCGCGACTTACAAGTTGTAGGTCGTGGGTTCGATCCCAGGCAGGCGCTTCACTTTGTGTAAATTATTTCATCACCACTGCTCTCAAAAACGGTGAAGGAAAACATCGTGAGGAAACCGGCATGTCCTAGAACCGAAAATTCGAAGACATATGTGACATCCACCAACCCGCTGCACTGGGCCCGCGTGATGGATTACGGCCCGGTTCTCTTTCACAGAGAAGAGGCCTGTGTCCCAGGAGTGGGAACATTAATAGGCTGATGATGATGATATATTTATTAAGAGTCGTCGGTTGAGACGACTTATTAACTCGTGCAGCCTTAATTAGAAAAGTTCTCTTTGCTTTTTCATCCTGAAGTGAGAGAATAGGTACAGACTCATCATATTGCTCACAGTACCTTGAATGACATTCGTGACCCCTAAATATAATACTGTTCGGTTCAAAGTACGGATTTAAAGTAAGTTAACCGCTCGTTGTCAAGATTACTGGACCTTTTTCCGGATTACAAGAAATAAGCAAGAAAATGCCCTTTCTATGTCAAGGTTAACGTTACGTAAATATGGAAACCCTACGGTACAGTGGGTCGAAATAACAGGTTTTTTTTTAAAGCTCCGTAACCATATGGTACAAACGGGACTTGTATAATTTGGTCCAGTCCGTTTTTCTATCTAGATGTTTTACAGCTATTTTACTCGGGTAATGTCCACACACAACCAACACAAACACATACACTACATACACACACCACACACGCACAACACATAAACTTACGCCTTTTTCCCATGGGGAAGGCAGAAACTACAGAAGGCCACTTGCTATGATCCTCCTAAAATATGCGCTTCTGAAGTTACAACTGCAGAAAATTGCATAAGAATTGTCATAGTTTATTTACGAAAGTAATTACAAAGTTATTGTTTACATACTTACTCTGACCACGGAACCTTAATTTTTCCCCTCATTATGCGAGTAGCTCAAAATACTACAAATAGGCTCATAATAACGAGATAAAAAAATGGCCAAGTGCGAGTCGGACTCGCGCACGAAGTGTTCCGTACCGTTATCGCAAAAAGCAGCAAAAAAATCACGTTTGTTGTACTCTTCGCTAGCAATTCACGTCTAGACGCTGGCTCCAAGCAACCACCTACTGTACCTCATTGCGACTCTTCGATGTCGGAGATCGCGGTGCACACTAAAGAGGTCCGGAGAGTATAGTGCAGTCTAGACGTGAACAAGGCCAGCGGGCCTGACGGCATTCCAGTGCGAGTGCTGAGGCTGTGTGCGCCTGAACTGTCTCCTGTGTTGACACGCTTGTTCCGCCTCTCTTTTGTTTAAAGAACGGTTCCGAAATCCTGGAAGCTTGCAAATGTGCAACCAGTGCCCAAAAAAGGCAACCGTGCAGACCCTGCCCATTACCGTCCGATCGCCATAACCTCCATTTTGTGCGAAGTTATGGAAAGGGTACTGAACAGTAAGTTGCTGACCTACCTTGAAGACAATAATCTCCTCAGTGACCGTCAATTTGGCTTTCGCCGGGGACGGTCAACTGGCGATCTTCTTGTTTACGTCACGCACTGCTGGGGCGAAGCCATCGAGAGACACGGCGAAGCACTTGCTGTATCGCTTGATATTTCGAAGGCCTTCGACAGGGTCTGGCACGCGAGTCTGCTCAGTAAGCTTCCTGCTTATGGCATCCCCCTGGTTTTTGTAGCTGGATATCAGACTTCCTTAGCGGACGGTCGATCCGAGTAGTCATTGACGGCTGCTCCTCAGACCTTATGGCTATTGATGCCGGAGTTCCTCAGGGGTCTGTTCTCTCTGCAACTCTTCTGCTGCACATCAATGACCTACTTCAGCTTGGTATTGTTGGGTACGCAGATGACAGTACTGGAGATACTTGTCCAGCGCAAAAAGCAGCGTGGATGAAGTTCGTTCCTTGAGGGAGGCTATGGTGGAGCGGACAGATTTGACCTTAAGCCTTGTTTCCCAGTGGGGTGATGACAATCTGGTCTCTTTTAACGCCACCAAAACACAGGCATGTCTTTTTACCGCTAAAAGGAGTCTGTTCGATCAGACGCCTACTTTTCGTGATGCGTCTGTTCCTGTGACTGATCGGCTCGAGCTCCTAGGCATGGAGTTGACATCCAGTCTCAACTTCGGCGCCTACATTGAGTAAAAAGCCCAAATTGCGGCCAAAAAACTGGGCATAGATATAGAGTGAAGCGATACTTTACGCCTGGACAGCTTTTAACCCTATACAAAGCGCAAGTGCGATCCTGCATGGAGTATTGCAGCCACCTTTGGGATGGCTCAGCTAAGTATCAGCTTGCCGCGCTTGACTCAGTGGAACGCAGAGTCAAGAGGCTCATTGGCGACTTTGAACTGGTGGACGCCAAGCTTCACAGCTTGGCTCATCGCCGCAAAGTTGCCTGCTTGTCGGTCTTCTACAGACTGTACTTCGGTGAGTGTGCTCAAGAACTCCACGACCTCATCCCACCAGCCCCCTTCTACCATCGGACATTTAGACGGACTGCAAGTTATCATCCTTATCTTGTTGCCATTCCACCAATTCGAACCAAGCGCTTCCAAACATCCTTTATAATGCGCACAGCGAATGAATGGAACTTACTACCTGCGTCTGTGTTTCCGAACGCATTCAACCCGAATCTCTTCAAAGTTAGAGTGAACAGGCTTCTTCTGGGTAAGCTCACTCCGTCGTCGACTCTGTCTCTGTCAACTATGACCTAGACTAGAGTCAAGGGCAAACCCATTACAAAAAAAAAAAAACGATTAACCCCGTTTATTGGCAAACAAACTAAACATGGTGTTATTTGCTGATGACATCACATCAGCAAATCAACATCTTTAATTTTCTTTAATTTTTAAAATAAATAGGCGTACTTATCAAGTTGAGGACGTAAATAACGCACTACGGCAGGTTCAAGATTGTTTCACTGCCAATAATTTAGTCTTAAATGGTAAAACTAAGTGCGTAAAATTTGCCTTGCCGAATGTCAAAAGTACTGATTGTGAAATTATATTAAACAAGGAGAAGCTAGAATTCGTCGATAAAACGGTTTTTCCGGGAATCACCCTAGACTCAAGGTTGGACTCATGGGGTCTTCATTTAATATCACTTGCAGGGCGGCTAAGTTCATCCGGAGGACACGGTGGAAATTACGGTGGAGATCTGCCCCGCTTGGGCGGAGCACCGCCGTGTCCTCGTAGAGGCGATCAGCGGTGGCGACCTCTCGCGTCCGGCCCTGGTTCACGCCATGGTACGGAGCGAGAGGGCATGGGAAGCTTTCACCTCCTTCAGCGAAGCAGTAATGCTCGCTAAGGAGGAGGCGGAACGCGTGAGGGAGACACAACGGAGACGCCCTCATGCCCCTAGCCACCGCAGGTGACGCCCCGGGCGTCGGGAGTCGCAAGCCGATTCTCGGCCACCGTAGGCGCGGGCTTGCGGGCGGCGAGTAATGGGTAGCTCGCCGTTCGATAAGGACCAGGCCCGAGTCGACGGCGCGTAGTGTTCCACGCGCGCCTCAAAGAGGTGTCAGCAAATGTTGAAGGGGTCAGCTAGGGCCGATGCCTGTCTGGGTCGCGGATAAATTTGAAACAGAGTTACCGCGGCCCTGGCACAAGCAACTGAAGGAACACGGGTGGGTTTTAGTCAGTAAAAGTCTGACACGCCCTCCCGCTTCACCCAGGGCGGGAGAAGTCATTGGATGATTTCCCAACCAAAAAAAAAAAAAAAAGGGCGGTTTAAGATCGGCAGATAAGCTGTTAGAAAAATTCGTCAATTTACTGATGTAGATACCGCGAGGCTGGTCTATTTTTTTTGGGAAAGGGCTGCAGACATTGAGTCAATTTTTATTCTACAAAAAAGTAGCCATCAGAGCGATATATACAATCTTCGCCGACTCGATTCTCTAAGGGTACTTTTTAAGGACATCATGTACGTGAGGAAGAATTTACATATTTTTAGTAAAAACGGCGGCAGACATAATTACGTTACTAGAAATAGGGACCAATTAGTTCAACCAGGTTTCAGACTGGCTAAAGTAGCCTCATCTTTCATGGGGTACTGTACAAAATGTTACAATAAAGTTCCTCCCCACAATCTAAAACTGAATGAGACGAAAATTCAAACTTGTATAAAACGCACACTATGCAGACAGGCA
The DNA here is from genome assembly GCA_948252205.1 of Orthosia incerta. Classification (NCBI taxonomy): domain Eukaryota; kingdom Metazoa; phylum Arthropoda; class Insecta; order Lepidoptera; family Noctuidae; genus Orthosia; species Orthosia incerta. The sequence continues at coordinate 28,622,998 of OX411755.1, read as the reverse complement.
TATTATAAGATGGGGGATTTCCTTCTCCACAACCACTAGGGCGCAAAAATAAGTGATATGCAGAACATTATTGTTTTGAAGTATTGTTGGAGCAGCTGAAGACTGTATGATATTTGTATTGTATGAACTCAATTTCTTTTAGTATTATATAACTGCACAGCACATGTGTGAGTGCTATGTACCCAACTGTAAATCTACCATTTACTGTACCTATGTGTCATTCGTTGATTTGTGTGCCCTGGCAGTTGAGAGTGTGTCATGCTCTCTCAAATGTCTCTCTGATGGTGGCGCATGTATTGGTTTATTCGGTTCCCTTCATGATGGTTGAGCTGAGTGGTAACTCAGCTCCACCACCCAATTGGTGCCAATTCATGCGTCATGTTCGTGAACATGCGCCATCAATTGGGATTGAAATAAATATATTTGAATTTGACTTTCGGCCTATCCCCATGGAATAAGGCGTGTACATGTATGTATGTATGTACCTACTTAAGTTGTGACCATTTTTATGATCAGCTCATACATTTAATTAAGGTATATCGCGGTAAGTCAAATAATCCTCATTTTTCTCTTCATTTTTTATTCAATGAATTTGTAGGAATTCATCATAACTTGACTTGTGGGCATCATATTGGTATATAAAGCATAATGGTGTATACAGCATAATGCTATAATCTGAATACTGAGCTTTGAGATATCGTATCTCATTATTTTTTTCGCCTGCGGAAAAAATATGTTGTTTATTTTGGGTATTACCACGCTTGTATATTGTCAGTATTAGGCAGAAATGAAGGTTGAGTGTAGAGCATCTAATAGGCTTCAAAGATCTGTCGTTGAGACGATAGTGAAATTACTCATTGGCATCGTGGCCAAAATTATGTTTAATAAAGTCTTGAGATTGATTTCCTTTGGGATTGTTATAATTTCGGTGCCCTTATCTAATATAGTCGCTGCTTGTTAAGTACTGGTATTCAGCTGCGTTGATCGCCGTCTAGTCTAAGAGATCGCCGTCTAGTCCAGACTAGAAAGCGTTGTTGAGAAAAGGTTTGGCAGAATGATTGATTGATTACTCTACGATTCTTACATTAGCCACAAAAAGCTAAGTTGGACATCAGTTTTTACTGTGCGCACATTATTAATTCATTTTAATATAGTGCTGTAATTTAATAAAAACAAACATGAAATACTGCTGCAATATATATGGCCCTTACTCCGCTTTAGTTCCGTAAAACGGTTACTTTCTAAAGCATACTCCTTAGTAACGGCTAGGTTCAAAGGTTTGAATAAAATATATATTTATTATTGATTCATGTACATTATTTGTGAAACGTATTTTCGTATGACTCTTTCTTAAAAAAATAATTATCAACACGATATTTATTCAATTCTTTTACATATTCCTCCAAAACGACTTGGATGGTGTAAAAATATTTTTACTAAGAAAAATAATGGTTAGAATTTCTGCCTAACCTACGTAGGATAAATGTAAATCAAAAAATATTTTGCTAACAAAACTGTTGAATACAGGCCTGCGGATTACAAGCCAAGAGGCAACACTAGGGCCCATGAGCAATGCTGCGGATCTTGAATCCTACAAGGTATACCCGCGAAACCGCGATACGCAGCAGCGGTAACCAGGGGTCTGTTTTTTTGGATACCGATTCCCGTATAGCTGGAAAGTGGTAGTCCTACAAGTATACAAGCATACACAACTTACAGCTACAACTTACATTTGTCCCCGTGGTGGTTTCCTGGTCTCGTTCAATCCCGTGTCCGGTGGGGGTTATAGGGGGAAAATATATATAATAAATTTGGGATAACCGACGTGGTCTGGACCGATATTCTCGGCAGATAATCTAGACACGTTCCCGACAAAACACTTCACCGCGCGCGAAATATATACACAAACAAATGCACGGGCGATTCCCAGTACCACTCGCGGATCAAGTACGTAATTTCGAATAACGATTGATTGGTTATAAATTTATTTCAACAAAATTAAATCAAGACCATTTTTTACGTCTCGAGAGATCAATGACATTTTCACCAGTGTTGCCAACCTCAACCCAACCAAAAACTGTCAATATAGATGACATATACATACATTCGAATTGAGAACCTCCTCCTTTCTTCGTTAGTTAAAAACTTCAAGGCAAGGAAAAAACATCTGGCTAGCCGATTCCAAATACTAGTATGTTGGGATCGACTTCCAGTCTAAGCAGATACAGAGTTATTATTATTATTTATTTATTATTTAAACTGTCCAAAAGGAGGTCCAATATTGATATCCTGTCACCGAGCGGCCAGTACAGCGTTAACATTGGGGAATATATACGCCATAAACAGAACACGGCTCGGGCCTTAAGTCCTACTACCAAACTTACTGACTAGCAAATATTTTACCACGACACGTCTTATCAGTCGTGCTAACACAGAACAAAAGAAAATTATGTTAATCTTCGCAAAACATTATTCCTGTTAACATCCCTTTGTAAATAATCAAGCACGAAAGGCTCTTTGTGAGAGCCCGTCCGGCCATATACCGGCACGGTACTTATGTCCAGCAGCAATTGCCTAAGCGTCCGGAATAATGGTCGGTAACGAGCTCCGTCTGTCTGAAATACGCCGAGCCTAAGGCAGGCATTGTGTGACTGACTACCAGTTGACGACTCTGTGCTGAATATAGGCTTCGGTAGTTTAGAGTTGCTTTACTATTTGTAGTTGAATGCGAGTCGCGAGTGGTGACTGTGAAAGAATTGTAGTGAATTAATAACAGCTGTGTGAGAATCGTATCACACTAATATCAAAGGCAAAAGTTTGTGAGTGTGTTTGTTACTTCTTCGCTCTCAAACGGCTGGAGGCACGGGTCTGGATGAAATTTGGCACAGGGATACATTATAGTCTGGAATAGTACATATGATACTTTTTATCCCGAATATGTTCCCTCGGGATAATTTTAAACGTTGCCCCACACTAGGAATTTCTCCTGTATCGTGGGAGCGTTTACAAACATATAAACTCAAATACACAAACACCCAGAGCTGGAAAAACTATTTGTAGATCATACAAATAATTGAGAGTGAGTCATACATAGGTATGACAATCAAATTGCCGGATTCTACGCTTAAAGTTGCCCTAGTCGATCATTCTTCCATACAAACGTAGTATGGCGATTACTCCACTGTTTGACGGTGTACGTTCAAAAATAAAAAAAATGACGAGCCCTGTATGGAAACAAAAAGTAAAAAAAATATATGTTTGAAAGTTATGACCGTCAAAAATTCCATATCTCGGCACTCATTTTAACGCATCTTTGTGCGCAAATAAATACCATAAGAAGAAGGAAAATTGCAAAACAGTAACGATACAGGGATAGATTATTAAATCAACAATGCAAATAATTTTATTTTGAACAGATATATTTAGTAGTTTTTTCATGACATCCATATTCCCAAAAGTCTGTTAATAAAATTTCACGCGCTCGTTTACGTCCTAAATCATCATCCATTTCGCTACAAATTTGCAAAAGTGTGTATTCGTACGCGAACTAGCTTCTTACTGCACATTACAGCATCTATCTCTTTCGCATGTGTTATCGGATGAGATAGCATGTATTTTAACCCAGCGCACAAAATAGTTTGTGCCGTCGACTAGGGCAACCTTAAATTAAAATTTACTGTCATTTAATAGTAAAAGATTCAAATACAATAGGACAGCTTATGTACAAAGGCGAGCTTAACAAATAATCGAGTTCTTTATCCCCATACCTCAGGTGTATAGAGAGATTTACAAATGAGGACAGGGTACATCCAAGTGCAAAAAACACTTAATAAACTCTATTTTTTAATTAGGTAACTAAACGTGACGAATTCATCTGTTTTTACATACATTTCCTGTTTTTTACGAAAGTTATTTTGCTTAGGGGTCACTGTTCTCCGATTATAAAATTTAAGACTTTGGAAAAACAATATTTAGGTATCGCAATAGCTCGTGGCTCAATAATAACAGCCGCACGGGTCGATAATCAAGGTTAAGCAACGCTTGACGAGGTCGGCCCGTGGACGGGTGACCATTTCAAAAATACCGAGTTTCCTCCGTGCCTCGGAAAGCACGTTAAGCCGTTGGTCCCGGCTGTCATTTGAAGATCTTTGGCAGTCGTTACGGATAGTCAGAAGCTTGAGATCTGACACCAGTCTTGCCAAGTGGTACCGTGTTACCCAGTTACTGGGTTGTGGAGGTCAGATAGGCAGTCGCTCCATGTAAAACACTGGTACTTAGCTGAATCCGGTAAGACTGGAAGCCGACCTCAATATAGTTGGGAAAAGGCTAGGCAGATGATGATGAATAGGATCCCATAGAGAGGAGGCCTGTGTCCCAGCAGTGATAACGTTTTAGGCTAACTATGCTATCAAAATAAAAGCGAAATACTTTCCAAGCATCACACTCGTAGCTACGAGCTGGTTAATGCTACGAGTACGATAAGATATTAAAAAAACCCCCAAAAGTCATGCAATATTCAAATCTCATACCAAAGCAAATAACAGCTACCATCTCTTCATACACAATTAACTTCAACATACCCTCATAGTAGATAAAAAAACTCGAATCGTAACATTTCCGGCATTCATCTCATTAGGAGGCCTTTCGACCTCCCAAATCATAGAGCACGGAATCGACTCACTGGTAGAGACAAGAGCAGCCGCAATGGAACTGTACAATTTGATTTCGCCTAGCCCGTTCCATCATCGGACTACAAGACGATCGGCGATGCGTCATCGGTATATTTATTTATTAACACGTACATATATTTTTACAGGTAATACTCAAAGTATTTATATGGTGGACATCCCACCCGTACGCACAAAGCGTATTGGGAATAATTTTATTGTGCGTACAGCTAAGGAGTGGTAAATGGTGGGAATTCCCTGCCGGAGTCTGTATTTCCTGATAGCTACAAACTGGGAGTCTTTAAGTCAAAAGTGAATAGGTTACTTCTACGATATTATATACTCAGTAGTATACATAACAAATTTAAAAAGAAAACTATCACAACTGAGTAGGCTTTACAAGTTTACGAGTAATAGTCGACCATCTAATAAAATGTACTTGAAAAAGTAAAAATATTTACAAATTTCATTGAAAATAAATTGTAGTTCTAAAAACTAAAAAACACGCTTTAATGGTAAATTAAACTAAAAAGTCGCTGATCCTGAAGATCTTGGTAAGGCTAATGGGACAAACAATGTAAACGCGCACGGTAAAATCAACTTTTATTACTTGTAGTTTTTTTTTTTGACTTTCAAAAGTACTTTGACTTTGACTAAATTATTGCATTGTCATCGGTCCTTGATAGGTGTGCAAAGTTTCAAATTAATCCGACGTTTTGAAGTGGGTGAAAATCACGTTCAAAGATTCCGTTTAGATACATAGTTACATAGATACATACCAAGCTAATAAAAGCGTGTTAAAAACGTTCCATTTGAGCCCGTTTTTAGACGTTGTAAGCCGCCGAAACCGTTTAAATATTCATGAAAAAATAAAAAGCCCTCTTCTTAGTACGCATTACTGTGCAACTACGGCACCCTATTACTGCACGTGGCCCGATAGTTGTTTTTATTTTTTTAATCCGTAGATTTTTAAACTTGTGTCATAATTTTTTTGAGCACGGCCTCTGTTATAGGCTTGAGTCACGCATTTTATCACGGTTTTTGCTCCCAAACTGTGATAAAAATGTGTGATTCAAGCCTGTCACAGTAAGCTGTGCTCGCCCCACTGGTTTGGACTTTTATGCCGCCTCCTTACTTGGCCAACAATGGCGAACAACAAACACAAAACAACAAATACGATCGTGTGGATGGGTGTTTGTTTGTGTTTGCCTGTTTTTGTTTGTGTTCGCCCGTGTTCGGCATCAGTGTCAGTTTTTGTGCACAAATCAAAGGGTAAAATAATATACCACGGGAATTTAACGCGCGTTTAATGCCCGTGATATATTGTTTTTCAATTATGAAACGCGAAAGTTTTAAAGTCAATAAATTAAAGGGTGTTTGACAAACATGTTTGCGATGTATCCAGACGCTTGTTCAGTTCAGCAGTACGCGCGAGCTTGCGGACGGCAGACGGAGTTATTAGTGGTGGTTAAATTTACGAATCGTGACATTTTGTGTATCGTAAGCTAAATTGTAAGGAAAAATGATTTTTTGGTCAGAGGTTAACCCGAAAGTAATCGCTGCCACAAGAAGCTCGTCGTCCGCAATGTTTGCCAATCCGGAATATACAAGTACGTTCGCCAAGCCTGTGGATGCCGTATTTTTGTTGGGTGATTGTGGTCAGTGTTCGGCACGTGTTTGCTGTTCGCCACTGTTTGTGGCAAATAGCAAGCGTTTGGAGGCGGCTTTATATGTACACGTTGGCCAGAGACAAGTGACATTTTATCAACAAAAGCATCGCCATAGCGGCATTTCGAATATCGCTCAGACCTCTAGACAAGTGTCATTCGATATAAGCGATGGCGTTTATCGAAATGCCAAAATGTAACGGTAACGTGACATTTAAATATCGCTTGGCATTCTCATACAATTTTGACATTTTAAAATCGCTATCGCCACGGTTTCGATGATAGATTGTCACATTTGCACATGCGCACGATGAACAAAACAAAAATTAACTCAAAATAAAAAACTTTTTTGCAAAAAAATACTACCGACTTCCAAATAAAAAACTACAAAGTGAAAAATAACTTTATTTTTGGAAGTCGGTGTCTTTCGTAGGTACCAATTTGTTGCATTATGGACACCGACTTCCAAAAATAAAGTTATTTTTCACTTTGTAGTTTTTTATTTGGAAGTCGGTAGTATTTTTTTGCAAAAAAGTTTTTTATTTTTCACTTTTTAGTTGTACCTACCTAATAGGCAAGTTGTTTAGTAACCTATAACGCCAGAATAGATTACACAAATACCATGAAACTTGAACATAAACGGTGAAATGAGAGATCTGCGTACCCCTTAAGAGCGTACTGGCGTGATGTTATGTTATGAAATGGTATAAACAATGAACAGACATGCGATTGCAGCAGTCGCGAGATATTTTCCGTTATTTATTGAAGAGTTCTGTTGTATATCTCCGAAGTTCTTCATCAGATATTCACCAAATTAAAATGGGACCAATTTCGAAATATGCTCTTTCAATCAAAAAAAGAATTTTCAAAATCGGTCCACAATTGACGGAGATATCGGTGAACATACACAAAAAAAAAAAAAAAAAAAAAAAAACATACATAATGTCGAACATAGAACCTCCTCCTTTTTGGTAAGTCGGTTAATGAAAACAGTTACTCCAAATATAGCCATATGGCAAATTGTAACACATCACATAACTATGTACAGTACAATTAATTTCTTAATGTTCCTCGGCAAACTTCGTGTTTCGTCAGTCGTCGGATGTCTATCAGTTGCCCTTTGCACTTGGTGTAGACCACATAGTACGTTTTTATATAGGTAGTGCAGACCGCACGCTCTCAATCAACTTCAAAGAACATAGAGTTGTTAATACTCTTTTAACAAAATGTTATTCATTTAAAAAATGACACTGCTACTATTTTTTTACAGATCTATATATTTCACACTAAAATCAAAACAACAGTGTGCTTATTCCGAGTTTTTCAACGTACTCATTCGTGATAACGTAACCGATATCTTATGTCAAAATGTATACAAAAAAAGTGGTTTCTCCCTACAGTCACCAGACAGCGCTTATCCAGTTTCAATACGAAGTTGACGTTAACGCGATTGAGCGTGAGTAAAAACTCGCACAAGGCCTCAGTATTGTAACGTTGCCTCGGGTGCACACGTCGCTCGGTTATAAATACCGGTCCGAGTGGTGGGGCGATCTTATAGTTTAGTCTACACAGGATCGCCGGGTAAGCAGTAGCCAATCACTTGGATTGACCTGCGATAGGCCCCACAAAAATAAAAATAAAAATGGAGCGATCAGTCATTATCGGACTGCCGACATGTCGGCCAGTGCGGTGTTGCGTTGGCGAATCAACTATTAATATTGATAAATGAGCATATTTTACAGTTTGTATTCGGAAATGCGATGATTGCCGAGTGACATTAATAAAAAAATTGTACTGTACTAACAAATTCTAGACTAGGTATGTTAGTATTTTTCTGAATTCAAATAGCCTTTATTTACAAACTTATAACAAATTATTTCTTTCTTTCTTTTCTTTTCTTTCTTTCTTTGCTTTTCAGCATAGGCCTCCCCCAGACCCATCCACAGTACACGATTTTTCTGAATAAGCACTTTCAAATAAATCCTATGTTTTCATGGCTACAAAGAGAACATTTACCTTATTTTCCAAGATAAATGAGCACAAAGATTAAGAAAGAAGCGAATACCATCCAATACTTTAGGATGTTTTTCCAATCTGATACCGAAAATAAGCGTTATTTTCGCAATGAATTTGCAAGTTTGGTGATTCAAAGGAGCTTCCAAACGTTCAATAGAGCAAAAATATTGTTATGTAGACGGTAGCGTCACCTTACATAACTCCTTGTTCTTGAGTACTTTGTTCTGCTGTGAAATGAGCTAAGTCATTGTTGATTATGAACCTAAAACCTTGAAAACACAGGTCAACTAAACTTATTATTAAGTGAATAAAGCTTCTTCTAAATACGATGTTTTCTTGATATAAACAAACATAAAACAGGTCCACATTTTTAGGGTTCCGTACCGTTACCGTTCTATTGAAATGTATCAAGCGCAAGTTTTATTTTTATTTATTTATGTATTTATTCATTAACACATACATTTGTTTTAACAGGTAAGACTCAAGCTAACAAAAGTAGTCATAAATTGCTAATAGTACAGTCCCAAGTAACGGTTCTGGGTATAAGCACAAGTTATACAGTGGACAACATACTAGGTGTCACCCTCTGGAATTCCGTCAAAGAGCAAGAAAATATGTCCAAACGCAGAGAGATGCTATTGAGTATTCTTACTGCACGAATCACTGGTGCAAACTTTAATAAATTTGTACGGGTTACCGGTACGTTCAAAAGCCCCTCCCTAGGTCCTAACCGTTTAGCCTCCTGTTTGGAACGAGCAATCCTAACGATGCCAATATTTGTAGATTATTCAGCATGCCCCGAAAAACCATAAAAACATATTTTGCAAGAACTAGGTTGCACCTTACCTCCAACTTATAGTACCCAACCATCCCAATAACAAAAAGTGTTGGATACATAAGAGGGTAGAAGGGGTAGACACCAAATTGCTTCATATATAGTTCGATCATGCATGGAGTACTGTTCTCATCTCTGGGACGGATCTGCCAAATACCAGCTTGATGCACTAGAGTCGAGCGAAAAGCGGGCCAAGGGACTCATCGACAATGAGGCACTGGTCAAGTCAAAGCTCTAACATCGTCGCCGAATTTCCAGCTTTTCGGTTTTTTATCGGATTCATTTCGGGGAGTGTGCGATGGAATTGCATGATCTAATTCCATCCAGCCCGTTCCATCATCGGACTACCAGACGTACGGCGATGCGTCATCGGTACATGGTGGATATCCCACCCATACGCACAAAACGTTTTGGGGACAATTTTATTATGCGTACAGCTAAGGAGTGGAATTCCCTGCTGGAGTCTGTGTTTCCCGATAGAAAGAAAGAAAGAAAAAATATTAAAATAATAATAATTATTAAATATATAGCTACAATCTAGGGGTCTTTAAGTTAAGAATGAATAGGGTTTTCCACCGACTTACCATTAAAGAGGAGGTTCCGACATTATGTATATTTTTTAAATGTATGTTCACCCATATCTCCGTCAATTGCGGACCGATTTAAAAAAAACTTTTTTTGTTTGAAAGAGTATGTTCCGAAATTAGTCCTATTTTAATTTGGTGAAGATCTGATGAAGATATATAACAGAACTCTTCAATAAATAACGGAAAATCTCTCGGGAAAGCTGCAATGGCATGTCTGTTTATTGTTTACACCATTTCATAACATAACATCACGCCAGTACGCTCTAAAGGGGTACGCAGATGTGTACAGTTCACCTTGGTACACTCTCATTTCACCGGTTATGTTCAGCTTCATGATATTCGGGTAACCTATTTTGGCATTATAGGTACCTAGGTAGGTACAACTAAAAAGTAAAAAATTAAAAAACTTTTTTGCAAAAAAATACTACCGACTTCCAAATAAGAAAACTACAAAGTGAAAAATAACTTTACTTTTGGAAGTCAGTGTCCATAACGCAAAAAAAATAATCTTTTTTACAAAAATTACAACCGACTTCCAAACAAAAACACTACAAAGTGGAAAATAACTTCAATTTCGGAAGTCGGTGATCCTGTTTTCGTATCTTCGTTTTTTGACACCGACTTCCGAAATTGAAGTTATTTTTCACTTTGTAGTGTTTTTGTTTGGAAGTCGGTTGTAATTTTTGTAAAAAAGATTTTTAGTTTTCACTTTTTAGTTGTGGTACATAATGGACCAGTTCTGTAGGCTAGGTTAGCTTAGGTGAAACTTAAATAATCAAAACCGGTGGAATGACAGTATACCAGGGTGAACTGTTCATACCTGCGTACCCCTTTAAAGCGTACCAGTGTGATGTTATGTTATGAAATGGTGTAAACAATAAACAGATATGCGATTGCAGCTATCCCGAGTGATTTGCCGTCATTTATTGAAGAGTTCTGATGTATATCTCCGAAGTTATTCATCAAATCTTGATGAAAATTAAATGGGACCACATGACAAACATCAGCTTTCGAATAAAAAAAGAATCATCAAAATCGGTTCACCCAATAAAAAGTTCTGAGGTAACACACATTAAAAAAAAAAAATACAATCGAATTGATAACCTCCTCCTTTTTGCGAAGTCGGTTAAAAATGGTACCTACCAAAGACACTATTTTTCTAGGCAAGCGTGCTTCACCGTCGACCACATCATCACACACACACATCAGGTGAGATAGTGGTCAAGCGCAAGCCTATAGACGACAAAAAAATGAAATAAGCAGTACCTTTGTGCTCTTCTATCTGTATTCTTTCTTTTCTCTTTTAAGTGTTTTGTGTGTACATAATATAATAATAATAAAGCCTTGTTTTTTCCTTAATAAAAAATACATAATTTGATATTCAATACAATTCTAGAATTTAAAAATAACTTAAATTTAAATGACAATAATAATTATAAAATCAACACGAATTGAAATTAATAACATACAATAACATAAAATTTATTATTACATGCAAAAACCATTATAACTATTATTAAGGACCTCTCTTCAGAGTAAAGGCCTCCTCCATTTTTCTCCATTTATGAAAGAAAGAAGAAAGAAAGAAAGAAAAATGTTTTTAATTGTCACAAAACGACATACAATATAAATACATGCTTATTATTTATCTCGTATATATTGCTATTTCTATCCAATTATTGCCCACTGTTTTCAGTATTTTGTCTAGCCACCTTTTCTTCTCTTTAATGATGGCCGTTTCCAAGTGGTTATCTTCTTTGTCCATCTGTACATAAATAAATAATAAATTCCCAGTTACTAAATTTCAAATCTAATCTCAAGCTTACGGGACATAAGAACATAGTCATTAGGGCTCATACACACGTTAGCTCTACGATACACAATGTACACGCAAATGAGCGAGCTTGATTGATTAATCACTTTCATAAATGAGGCCTAGGTTTGATGAAGGTGCTAATGTATCGAGCCTAGATTTGATGAAGGTGCTAAATTGAGATAGGGTTAATAGATGACGAAGGTTTTGAGTTAAGGTTTTAGGTCTGAGATACAGTTCTCTGTTGACGGTAAATTATTTGGGTATGTTGAAATGTGGTGTTCTGTTGAGAATATAGAAGATATTTTCTGTTGTAGGAATGTTTTTTAAGCACTTTTATTTTAAAGCGTTCTTCCCCAATTTTTGAATTCAGAATTTGGAGTTGAGTATTTGTCTTATTTTTCTTTAGCCGGCAAGCCTGTTGAAATTTGCCATTAAAGTAAAGTTTGATCAGAAAACTATATATAGTAGGTAATAGATTAAGTTCTTAGCGCTAATTTGTGTGAGGATGTGGCCACCTCTGGTGATAGAGTTAATTAAGCCGCCTCTGTGATCCTCACAGGCCTCTGACTTGGGCATTTCTTTACTAACATTAAATAAAAAAGTCCAGGTTTCCTCACGCCACTTTCCTTCACCGTTGCCTGTGATGTCCAAGATAAACTTAGAAAATACATATGAGTTTGAAAAAGTCACATTGGTACTTGCTCGGCTTTGAACCCACGACCTAAGCACAAGGTGCAAGGTCTGAGCCACCGGGCTACCTCGATATCGCTATTTTACTGTTCATTACAGATTCATACGAATATGATGATGGGAAACTACGCTTTCTTCTCGGGTAAGGATAGGAAGGAGGAAGGATAAGGAAGCGGTTAGTGATCGCAAACATTTTTTTTTTGCTTTTCAATGCTCATGCATACTGCGCTACCACGGGGAGATAGCGCAGTTATGTGGGACTCTGACCCAATAAAACTCCACCGTAATCTCCTGTGCCGCTTACGGCGGGAATAAGTGCACGCGTTAGCACTCACCGCGAGCCCGCCGCGGCTGTCCGTCACCGGACCCTCCTCTGGGGAGCACCCCCCATCACCGGCACACCAGAACACACTGTGCGCCGTAACCACCCTAGGGACCAAACTAGCACATGGGTACCAGACGACCCCGTTTGTGGCACCCTTGGTCCCCGCTAAGTAAAGATCTAACTCGCCTAACTTTTTTTCTAAAACTTTGTAAGACACCGGCCAAATATGTTATAACATTCAAACCGTAACTACTATGTACATGTTAGCAGGCCTTCCAAATATTCGCTTCATCACATCTAACTTTGTCAACCCAACACATTCTACTCGTAACAAATGCCACAGCAACATAATATGAATTCCGAGCGTCAATTCGAGCCAGCACCTCTATGCTCCGCTATCATTTCACAGTTTCGTCACTCCATACAAAGTTACAGGCACATGAATAGTTTCTATTTAGCGCACGTTCAAATGCCACATGTAAATAAATAAACTACGGAGTAAGGATGGCTGATAAGTGTGGTGAAACTTCACTGTATGTTTCAGTCAGGGATGTAGCAAAGGTCATCGAAGCGGAGGCCGAATCAAAGCTGGTTGATTTGACCTCCGTCGACACAGAGTTGGAAAAATTAAGAAAAATAAATTCTGTGGACAAAAAATATTATCGGCTTCCAAAACAAAATACTACAAAGCGAAAAATTGCTTTCTTTTCTGAAGTCGGTTTTACTGGTTGGTACATATTTCTTTTCATTTTGACACCGACTTCCGATAGGAAAGTAATTTTTAGTTTAAATACTATGCTCAATAAAATTGACGAGTTGAAAGGTGACGCACTTGCGGAGGCGGGGTTCAGTTTCAACCCTAGTTTCAATATGTGAACGCTTGAAGTTTGAAGCGGACTAACGGTATTGAACGTTGTAAAGTATTTATCGTTGTTATGTCTCGAGTTTGTGACCTTATGAAATTTAGTTTTAGTTGAGTGTGTATAGAACTTTAGATTTTAGTCCCAGAAGTTCGTTCTAGACTTTGAATGGACTTGTTAACCTTAATGGCACTTTGTAAAGTTGAAAGGACTAGAATTTGTAACGATGATACAGGTTTTCACCATGTGTAGGCAATTGGAAAGGCGACGGAGGGATAGTTTTCAAGACCAAACAAGACGATCTGTGATAAAATTCTGTTTCAATTGTGACTTATATAGAAATGGAATGACCCTTAGGCTTTACCTACAAGGCAAGCAATAAAGTCCGGATTCATCAGAAAAATATCCGAGGCAAAATCAAGGTTATTATTGTCCCACAACCAAGCAAAACAGTTAGGGGCTTTCTTGATGGTGCGATGCAATTTAAATTGCGTCAGTAGGTGATATCGTGCTCGTATTTTCAACGAAAATTTCAAGTGCAAATTGGTCTAAATGCATCGCATTACATGCATGTAAACGTACTTTCAATTTCGCTAAGTAAAAATAAAGTTTGCGTTCTTGATGAAAAATGTAGAATCACCAAATTGCATAACTTGTAATAAAATCGATGACGTACAAAATTTGTTGATGGATTAAAAATAAGATTGAGAAGAGAGAAATTGGAAAGAGAGTATGGCTTGAATAGGTTAGATATTCGCTAGGTTCAGACGGTATTATCATATCCTAAGTCTGTAGCAAAACAACTTTGTAGGCTGGTAGTAATCTCAAACCCATAATGTTATATTTATTTTTAGAATATGTAGTTATTAGTAAAGTATTGTAATGAAAAGTATATTGTTTAAGGTACAATGGGCTTGACGTATCCTTGTGGATTAAAAAACCCCCAAAACTAATAATGTAGATTTAAAAAAAAATTGCTCATCGGTGTGATATAAATAGATTCGCGTTGAACCTTCAAGAAGGTCGCATAATCTCCTAAAAAAAAGTCATAATTGAAAAAAAAATATCTGGGGCACAAAATAATCTCCCAGCATACTAAACACCCCCTAACACATACACAGGCAGACGCTATAGAACTGGCGAGCGATAGGCGATAGGTATCGGAAAATACTTCGGCTCCATCCTAGCTCAACGATCAATATATCAGCTAACAGCCAGACTGCCTGCTAGCTAGGTGAAAATGAAATGCCGATGGGACACTAGTGAATTGAAGCTGATACGGTGAAGGATTTATGGAGAGCTAAGTTTTGACTGCGGTTTACTCGCATCGTAGTAGAAGCACTTTATGTAACAGGATAAGAAGTATCCTAAGTGACTACGTGTGAATAAGCGATTTTTTTTTGTCAAAAATCACTTAGTTTTTAATAGGGTTTAACGGAAAGATGCGATCTCATTATAAAGACTACTTCTGCCCTGAACAACTTTCTCCAAGGAAATCATAGTGACAATAAAAAAAAAACATTGTATCTCCCATATTTTTGCTCACGTGACGATAACTTTGATGACTTGAAAATCTCCTCCTATTTCATTAGTCGGTTACGGTATACGAGCCTCACAGGATCGTATATGGTGGTTATGTATTATAATGTCTAAAGTTATTCTATTTTCTATATAACTACACAGTGCAACTCTTCGCCCTTACGTAACAAAGGATACTCGTAGGCACCCATACCCACCGCCGGCGCCGCAGCTTCGGCTTGCAGCCTCAGCCGCTACGGCTCGCACGGATGCCTATACTTTGTTACAGTGGGTGGGGGTTGCTCTCCCTTCGCGCCTTCGATTTTTATATACACTCTAGGGGTAGCAGCCAAAATACTAAATATGACCACAGATAAATCAACAGTAGCTGAATCGTTCATTACTTCAATCAACCTTAGGTTAATTAATTATAGTTGAATAAACCGTAGCTGAATACTCCTTTATGGATTTCGTTCATTAGTTATTACAAAAATCTGTGAAACGTCTTTAGAGTTTTAATACTGTCGGTCTATTAACCGTAGTTATCTCGAAAATAGTTAGAATTTATAAAAATAGTTTAGATATTATTACCTATATGGCGGTTTACAGATTATAAAATTCACGTTATCGGCTCAATAAATTATACCAGCAGTGGCAATCATTGTTGCGGCTAGTTCAACAAAGTCAAAGTCAAAGTCAAAGCACTTTATTTCAAGTAGGCCAGTTACAGGCACTTTTGAATTGTCAAAAGACAAAATAAAATATTACAAAATTATGGTGCTACAGTCCCAGTCACAAGACATAATAACTGTGAAAGTACCGTAGATGCCCATTCCAAGGCGTAGATCTCTATGGAGAAGAACGGGCAAGAAACTCCATGGACACTCTTTTTCAATAAGGTAATTATTACAAATCATTTGTTACATCATTCATGTTGAGATTACACATTATGTGAGAACGATGTAGAAAGTTAAAAGTGTCCATAGTAAATATAAAAAGACAATTCAGAAATAAAATTAGAATCAATTAAAATAAACCATGGCAGCTAAGAGATGACCAGTCCCAACCGACAGCGCCCGTTCACGAACATGACACATGTCACATCAGCACCATTCAGCTCAACCATTTTGAAGGGAGCTAAATGATCCGACACACGCGCCACCATCGGCGAGACATTTGAGTGAGCATGACATACTCTCAACCACCGGAGTCATTCAAGTCAATAGAAGACGTAGGTATCTAGACAATGATAGCTCTGAAGTACATGGTACTCACACAATGCTGGCTATGCTGCTATATAATACTAGAAAGATTGACTCTATATAATGCAAAGATAGTAGCAATCTTCATCAGCTCCGACAATAACAGTAAACGATACCTACGACAGTCTTACCAAAAAATAAAATTTAAAAAATACACATAAAAACGAAATTAAAAAATAATAATATTTAACCTGACAGCAAGCTAATTTTGGTAAAAGAACACAAACATTGTCTTGAGTTCAACACAGCGACCAACTATGCTTATCATCTAAATAATCATTAATAGAATAGTATGCCTTAGAACAGAGATTAGCTTTTACTTTTGCTTTAAATGCGTTAAATGGTAACTTGTTGTAAAAAGTTATACCAACCCCAACGAATGAACTATGCACCTTATGAAGTCGATGAAAGGGAGCTCGTAATTTGTCCTTATTTCTGGTGTTAAAGTTGTGAATATCACTATTGTTACTGTACAAATGAATGTTCTGCCTAATATATAAAATGTTGGCGAATATGTACTGTGAAGCCGCTGTGAGAATACCAATCTCCTTAAAAAAATCTCTTAGAGAAACACGCGCACCCAATTGGTAAATGGCACGAACAGCTCGTTTTTGAAGCACAAATATATTTTGAATATCAGCGGCTCTGCCCCACAGTAGAATACCGTAGGACATGATACTGTGAAAATAACTAAAGTAGACCAACCTTGCTGTATCAACGTCAGTGTATTATCTAACCTTTCTGACGGCGTAGGCGGCCGAGCTAAGCCTACCCGCTAGGCTTGATATATGTGGCCCCCATTGAATTTTTAAGGTTACACTAGTCGAAAATTCTTCCGTACAAACGTAGTCTAGGGATTATTCCACTGTTTGACGATGTACGTTAAAAATAAAAAGTGATATCAATTTGTCTTATTATTATCTAGCCCTGTATGGAAGCGAAAAAGTAAAAATATAAAATATTTGAAAGTTATGGGCGTCGAAAGTTCCACATTTCGACACAAATTTTAACGCATTTTTGGGCGCAAATAAATACCATATGAAGACGGCAAATCGCAAAACGGCCTCCATACAGGGATAGATGAGTAGTTCAACAATGCAAATAATTTTATTTTGAACAGATAGATTTAGTAGTTTTTTCATGATATCTAGACTACCAAAGGTCTGTTTATAAAATTTCGCGCGCTCGGTTTCGTCCAAAATCATTATACATTTCGCTACAAATTTGCTAAAGTGTGTATTCGTACGTGAATTAGCTTCCTACTGCTCATCACAGCATCTATTTCTTCCGCACGTGTTGTCGGTTGATATAATATGCATTTTAACCCCGCGCACAAAATAATTCGTGCCGTCGACTAGTGTACCCTTAAGTATAGAATCTGCATCCACACATAACAGTCAATTTATTACAACCAAAAATTCATAAAAACTTGCAAATATTGGCGGCATTTTAAATAAAAACCACTTTAAATTAAACTTGTTTTTTCACTGTCTTTAGAAAGTGGTAATTCATTCGAAAATAAAAGAAATATATGTTTGACACGAGCCGAAGGCTTTCCTTGTCAATTTCTTGGCTATGCCAACACCTGGAATATTAAATGTGTCATTTGTTTGATTTTACGCGCATTGTTTAGATGAAAGGAATGTTAAAAAAAACCGACCAAGTGTGAGTCGCACTCGCGCACGAAGGGTTCCGTACCGTTATCGCAAAAAACGTCAAAATATCACGTTTGGCGTATGGGAGCCCCACTTAAACATTTATTTTATTCTGTTTTTAGTATTTCATCTGTGAAAATTTCAACTGTCTAGATATCACCGTTCATGAGATACAGCCCGATGACAGTCTGACAGACAGACAGACAAACGGATTGTGGAGTCTTAGTAATAGAGTCCCGTTTTTACCCTTTGGGGTAAAAACTATAACCCTTTAGTTTATTTGAAAGTAAATTGATTCTCACCTAGTTGACGAGTAGTAAGTAGCAGAAGAGTATGGAAGAAGAAAATGCGTGGCACTGACCTCATGTAGCGTTGTAAAAAGGGGTGGAAGATAAAGATGGGCTGTCATATGGTTTAATATTAAAGTTTGAGGCACCTGTTATGTAGAATTATTTCAATTCTCTGAAGCTTCGCTCACCGCATATGTTTCCAGCCCGTACGTCATTATTATTCCAGGTAAGAAGTGTCGATGGGTTTCGTACGTGAGATATGAGGCTGGATGCGATATTAAGGTCATTTGGAAGTAAAGAGGGTAATTTGAACCCCGGTATTATTCAGATACGTGTTGTATCTTATGTTTTCGTGTATGCCAAAAGAGATTTAAAGAATGATGAGTTATGTTGCCGTTGAAATTGAAAAAAAAAAAACTTTTTTACTGAAGTTACAGTATTACAGCTGCATACTAAACATACCATTAGAATTCTGCTAAACAGTGTTTATTGATCATATGGATAAAAAAATATAAAGGAGATTGCCCATACACAGGCCCCTTATGAGGTATCGTGTCTGCAATTGCAATATTATCCAAAAATAAGATTTATATTTTGTGTTTTTTTCCATCCGTGTCCTTTACTTTTTATGTACAGACAACAACAGATCAGATTTCTTCACTTGGACATTTGTATGCACCTTATTGCATTGTAATAAGGGTTCATTTTAAGAACAGAAACATCGTTATTTCTCGTGAACCCCGCAAAATAAATAAAAAATGTTTTCTAATTATGAATATAACGT
Source organism: Orthosia incerta (assembly GCA_948252205.1). Lineage (NCBI taxonomy): Eukaryota > Metazoa > Arthropoda > Insecta > Lepidoptera > Noctuidae > Orthosia > Orthosia incerta. The sequence goes on along the minus strand of OX411755.1, from coordinate 28,604,026 downwards.
GTTTTTTCTACAATGTACAACCAAACTCATCACGATACAACCATTTTTTCAAAAGGGCCAAGTTCCCTTACAAAATGGGCATTACCCTTTAGCTGAATGCTAAAAATATTTGAGACGTTATTGTTGTTATTAGAAAAATCCACCCGTTTGCTAATAATAATATAAAAGGGGAGGATGTTGCCACTATCCGCTTTACATAATACATTCATTTCTTTTCACGACTTCTAAATCTTTTTTTAAATAAATAATAATAATATAATAATACCTAATAATAAGCCTTTATTATTTCCCATCCATACAGTTTTACATATTCATAAAGTTTTACACATCTATACTAATGTTATAAAGAGGAAAGATTTTTTTGTTCGTTTGTACCGAATAGACTCCGAAACTACTGGACCGATTTGAAAAAATATTTCACCAATAGATAGCTACATCATTCCTGAGTAACATAGGCTATTTTTTAATCCCGATGGGTCCTGTGGGGTGGTCCACGGGAGCGAAGCCGCGGGCAACAGCTAGTTTTTTATATACGTAATATACACATTTAATTTTTTACCTATGGTTTTGCACTAATATACTTTAATTTTTTTTTTGGGTTGGAACCCCTATTTGGGTATAGGCCTTCACCAGTTTTATTTTGGTTTTAAATTGTTATTGGTTTTTGAGTTATGTTTACTGGAGGATTTTGGTCATTTTCCCCCACGGTGACCAGCCTGCTTGGGGAAGTTTTTCTTGGTTGTTGGATGAGGTTTGCACTATGACGGTTGTTTTCTTTCCGCATTCCAGTGTATGTGATTGTTAAGCATTAGTCTTCTTCTCGACTTCTAATTTTTATTATTATAAATAGTGTAGTTTAATTAATGAACTATCATGATCTACCTTTCAATAAACCATACGTATCATTTACAATTTCATCCACTAAAAACTACATATCTGCGAATCCCCAAATCAAGTAAAAGTTACACGCTTGATTTCACCATTGATCAATGGACTGGCCACCATTGAATCTGTACCTTTTTGTCATAGGAACCCTTTTCTATCGCGGTATTGAAGGCAAGTCATTCGGAGCACTTATTTTATTCTTGGCGTTACTTTAGTGGAACGGACGTAATTTTTGGGCTATTCTACGAAGATCTTTTTATGTTTCGGAGTTTTATTTATTAAGTCTCTTCTTTCGTCTGTAGAATAGAATACTCTTTATTATGTACACCTGTGTGTGGGTGTGTGTGTCCTGTGTTTTGTGTGTGTTTCTTTATTGTGTGTGTGTGTGTCTATTTTTGAATAAAAAACAACTGTTGAAAGGTCAATCCCATTCGTAAATCACTTTGACATCTCATTCTCAGGTATATATACCTTGATTTTAGGCTTGGTAATTAGAATTATTTTTTAGATCAATGGGGTTAACATGAGAGATTATTTCAAAATCAAAATAAAAAAAAACTATTTTTTTTAAATTCAACTAAACCATATATACTACTTGAATGTCAAACAAAATGTGAATCTAGTTGCATTTTCGCAAGTGTCGGTAGGTCTCTATGGAGAAGAACGTGCAAGAACCTCCACGGACACTCTTTTCCATCAGTTTGAATTACAATTATTTGGTAACATCTTTTTCTCAAAAATGGTATGTAATGTTGCTATAACATCTCTAAAAAGTAAACTCTACCGGAGACTTATTCACAACTGTCCAGTAAGAAGCAAGATTTTAAATTTGGAATCTCCTACTTTCCAGTAAGTATGTAATTTACTTCTGGACAGTCGTCATCTTTAGATCTGCTTAGAAAAAAATCATAGTCTCAGACGCAGATTAGAGAGATTTAGCCATTATAACATAGTTATAGGAGGGAGGCAAATATATATTTATCTCTCTTTTTGGTATGACAATTTATGAGAAAGATATATTTTTGAGACCGTTAACCAAGATGTACAACAAACAAATATAAATGCCCTCGGTAAATCGATCACAATATCTATCAGTAATTGCCCTAATATGAATGTAACCGTCAATATTAAGTAAACGAATTTGTTGTTAAACTTTCTTTAATTTTTGTGAAAAGCATTATACAAGCCTTAACCAGTAAGAAAGCCATCCTGGCCTCGTATATAACCGGACCTCAAGCGGTTCGGTCCGGTTAACTCATACATGGCCAGGAAGGCTTACTTACTGGATTCTGCAGTAATGTACTATTCTTGTTGGAAAAATACATATGTGAGAACAATGTAAAAGAACGTGCACGTAAAAGCGTCTAGAATAAAACAAACGATTCAAAAATAAAATAAGTAGGTACTTTATTAAAAGCAGGCCGAAGCAGTTAAGTAATGACCAAACCCAAATGATGGCGCCCGTTCACGAACATGCCGCATGCACTGGCACCACTCAGCTCAACCATCATGAAGGGAACCGAATGATCCAAAAAATGTGCCACCATCAGAGAGACATTTGAGAGAGCATAACACAATCTCAACTACCAGGGCACACACAAGTCAACGAACGACACATAGGTACAGTAAATGGTAGATTTACAGTTGGTACATAGTACGCACACTTGTGTTGTGCAGATAAACAATACTAAAATAAATTGAGTTTATACAATACAAGTATAATCATACAGTCTTTAGCAGGTCCAACAATACTTCAAAACAATAATGTTCTGCATATCACTTGTTTTTGCGCCCTAGTGGTTATGGAGCAGGACTAGCATTGAGCCAAGCATTTTTATCAGTGATGTAATCCCCCAACATATTATAATATGCCTGCATAGTGTGCGTCTTATACAAGATTTGAATTTCGTCTCATTCAGTTCTAGAATGTGGGGAGGAACTTTATTGTAACATTTTGTACAGTACCCCATGAAAGATGAGGCTACTTTAGCCAGTCTGAAACCTGGTTGAACTAATTGGTCCTCATTTCTGGTATCGTAATTATGTCTGTCGCCGTTTTTATTAAAATGATGTAAATTCATTCTCACGTATGTGATGTTTTCATAAATATATTGACAAGGAACCGTCATGATGTTAATATCCTTAAAACAGTTCCTGTAGAGAATCGCACCGGCGAAGATTGTATATCGGTCTGATGGCTCGTTTTTTCAGAATAGAAATTGACTCAATATCTGTCTCTAATATAATACATATCATGTATTGAAGCTGGTTACAAAACTGCACAACCTAGGTTTATTTTTCTGAACTTTCGCTCTTTAACTTCTGAGCCAAGGGGATTTCTTAAGTAAATGTACCTTCCTGAAACTTGAGAGTTTTTACCCGACTACGGCGAAGCAGGAGGGTTATGTTTTTGACCGGTATGAATGTATGTATGTTCATCTGTTCCCTCATAGCTTCTAAACTTCTGATCATAATTTGACAAATGAGGTGTCGTTGGAAGCGTCTTTTTTGCCTGCTACTTATGGGCTATGTGACGTCACATTTAAATGAATATGGCGCCTTCTAGGGGGCATGAAGTCAAGAATAAACAATTATTTTTCGCTCCACCCCATCATGTGTGGTATAATTGAACAGGGATTTTAAAATGAAGGTAGAGTTTGGTTCATTATATTTTTGTCAAGCGTACCGTTTGCGCGACATCCCGTCAAAGTTATGAAAACTAATATACCCGACTACGGCATCGCAAAGTGTTTGTAGATCGTTATGTAAGTATGTACGTACGCAAGTATGAATTTATATTCATTTGTTCTCTCAGGCTCTGCAAAACCCCCAAAATAAATTTAAATAAAAAATAAGTTCAAAAATTAAAACCCGACTACTGAAAAATCACGCCCTAAAATGTATGAAACAAGAAAATATGCCCGTAAATTTACCGTGGTCGTATTGCTACTTTGCAGAATGTATTGTTTCGTTACGGTAGGTTGCATACAACCTGCCCGCTGATCATGGAAGCCCGAATTTCAGATCAGCAAGCTCTCCCGTGCGTACGTTTTGTCCAGCTCGGTTGACGATTATGACTTTAAAAACCATTATCATTGACTGTTATTTTCAGTGGTTACTACACAACTAAATTTCTTATAATATTTTCATCAAGAGCTCCCGTAGACAGATGAAGCATCTAAATCGAAGACAATAAAATCTTTTTATCCCTCTCAATCTGAACGCAATTAAAAAGTCTTGCAGTTAGCTCAGTAAACTCAAAGTTTTAAGAGCCAATAGATGGCACTCTTAGATAAGACGATGTAGAGTCGTAGATCACTGACCTAGCCTAACAAATAAGTCGAAGAAGGTTTTGTGTATAAAGGTGAAGAAAATACCTTCTCGGCACAACTGTGGGCTGTGAGACCATAAAAGAGCATATTCAGCCAACAACGTTTCGACTGTTGGGATAAGGCCCCCTTTCAGATAAGGCCAGAATCCACCACGCAAGCGTAGTAGTAGTGTTAATTACAAGCTTTTATTTCTAACTTGTAATGTATTTGCAAGTTAAAACCTTGCAACTGAATTTTACCGATGAAATTTGCATACACGTTTCGGTTTTGATGACAATGCACTACCGTGCATTACCAGCTATTTTATCAGCTAAAAAGACAGTTAAAAAAGTAACAATGCGATATTATGACATAATTGACACATTTTTACGACCAGCGCTGTTTCGTAAAATCGACTTCGATTGTAGCTTTACAGGTAAATTGTCACCATTTCGGGTTGGTGAATTTCATACATGTAAATTTTTGATTCTAGGGTATACCACACAATGTTTGCCTTCAAACATGATGAAATAAATTACCTATGAGACATAACATTCCTAAGTTACCTATGACTCGTAACATTCGGCACATTTACAGTGCCCAGTGGGGCATGTTGATTTTTATGCTTAGGAATACTTCGGTAAATACATGTTACTTCAGTGGCAATTCATTTTTTTTATAATATACAGTCTAATACTGATCTGTAAAGTGTGTTAATTTAGAGCGCATTCCTCTTAAACTTTACCGTTCAAGGATAATTCTTGAGGCAATTAATGGTACCAGATAAACAAAAAAAAATATCCCAGTTTGATTGAAATATACAAACTAATTCTACGAAGACCAAATTAAAATTGATTTTACAGTGGGATTTTCGCAGCTAAAACCGTTAAAGGACCTTGGCAGAAGCCCCTACATTGATTTAGCTGAGATTAAATCATACTACATCTTTAAACGAAAGCTATTTGGTTTGACTCAGGGTCATGTTCTGAATTAGTTTGTGCAAGAATCTTTGTTCGAGAACGCTGATAATAATACATATTCAGTCATGAACTTTTGTAGGTTATGTCTGGGTAACTTTTAATAATGTGTTTAATTATTCAATTTCGTGGAATTAAAAGGACAATATCGCATTAGTATTTCCCTTACCTGTCATTTCAGCATGAAATGTAAAATATAGTCTTTGGAAAGAGTATATTTATTTAAAGCGACTTGACGTGTATCAAAAGGTCGTCGTCAACAACCAAGCTATATTTTTTTAGACTTGGATACTAGTATTTTTGGCTATCATAAATTTAAAGTAAATAATTCATTTATTTCTACTATACTATAGTATTCTTGCCTACCTGCAAGGAACACCTACACATAGAAATCATTTACTCCGTTCTATTATAATAATTAGAAATTGAATAGTTAGTAGTAGTAGAATTAAGAAAGTGTAAAGCATGAATAGTTTAATGTAGTAGAATGAATGGCTTTTTTATTTTATTTTTTATTTTATATTATAATAATTAACACAATAATGATATACTTACTACAGTCACTACTTTGTCACTTGGCAGAATAAATGTAAAATGGCAACACTAAGCTAGTGAAAGTTAACGAAAAAATCAACTTTCATTTGTAATGTTTTTTTTTATCCGTGGTGAACCAGTTAATGTTATTCTTTGAAAAAACGTATACAATTAATAGAATTTCTTTCGTATATAACTCACTTTCAGACGCTTAAACTTAAGTCAGCTAAGATTTCACCATTGTTCTTTGGGTGAAACCTTCAGGGCTTACAAATATGAGAGGTATGTTACATTATACAGTTTTAGGATAACACATGTTCTTGAAGTAGGTATTCATTATGAAGGGTATATGGCTTTGGGTATCCACACTAATATTATAAACGCAAAATTGCGGCCGAGGAGGCTCAAATACTCGAATAACTAGACAACGGAAAACCAGCGAAATTTTATCCTCCTATCAGCTTAAAACATAATCAAAAATCAAAATCATTTTTTTTATTTTACATAGTCCCTCATGGGCACTTATAAAACGTCGACAAAAGGTGCACAGTTCGGGTTAGTCGTTTCCTATGGAGAAAAAACAGCAAGAAACTCCATGGTTACTCTTTTAAAAAAATGGTTTAGTTTTACAATATTTCCATGTTACAGCATTAGTTTCCTGATACGGGCGGACAACGTAGGCCCGACAATAAGTCGTACGAAATTAAAAAAAAAAGTAAAACGAGATAAAGTTAACAAATGTTCACACATTCACAAAACAATCGGTAAAAGAATCTATACAAAGGAAAAAAACAAATAAAAAATAATTTCTAACAACACAAAATTTAACATGTGGCACAAACGTTGTTATCAATGCTGTAACATAAATACCTACTTCTGGTTAACAGTCATGGCAGCTGGGAGCGTCACTCGCTAGTTACCCATGACCATGCAACGAGGATGGTATCGGCAGGTAAATTTGATGTACCTAGTCCTAGGATAAGGAATTATTTTGGCGACCGAACGCTTGATAAAAGAGTACCCTACCTTCTCAACCAGTTGCCTGCTGATATAAGAAGTCAGGAAATTAAAAGTAAATTTGCCAAATCACTAATGCAGTTCTTTTTAAGGCGATTGTAAATGATCTTTAAACATTTCATAAGATATTTTATTGTTTGTTTTTATCTATACTTAATATTATAAAGAGGAAAGATTTTTTTGTTTGTTTGTTTGTACCGAATAGGCTACGAAATTACTGGACCGATTTAAAAAAAAACTGTCACCAATAGAAAGCTACATTATTCCTGAGTGACATAGGCTATTTTATAATCCCGAAAACGGGCCCTGTGGGGTGGCCCACGGGAGCGAAATCGCGGGCAACAGCTAGTTTGTTTTAATTTCATTAAGTGAAAATTAAGTGTCCGCTCTAATAAACTTTATTTTTAATACTCTTTGTTCCGTTCCCACAGACAAACCGTGAAAACGGTTTTGTGGGGCATAGTTCTTAAGATAAGATTGTATAAACTTGTACTTTAATAAATAAATAATAGTTATCAAGTATCTTGACTTGGCTCGCGAGGTTGTCGACATGTGGGATGTGGACACAGCGATCATTGTATCGATAGTCGTGTCAGCCAATGGCTTAATAGCCACGAGCCTCGACCAACATCTTAGGAGGCTCTCGTTAGGCAGCTGGGTCAAGGGCCTGATCCAGAAAGCAGTTTTGCTGGACACGGCTCGTATTGTTAGGAGGTTCCTCTCTCTGGAACCCTGACCGCCGGTAGCTTGGACCCTGTGCCCGATACCGGTGGGCCTATTTTTTATATTTTTAAATGTTTTTGTTTTGTAATTTAATTTAAAAAATATTTGAAAATGTAAACAATAAGAAAAGAAATTGAATAACGGGGATAATAATCAAACCCATGAAAAACAAAGGAAATTTCCTACCATATCGAGGTTTAAATTACCTTCGTCCATTTCCCTAAACATATAAATTGCGTCATTAATCTGGACTTACGGGTCTTCCAAAGCATTTAAAAGTTCTAATCGCTTCCTTAAATCTGAAGTCATTACCAGTTTCAGGCCAAATCTGAACTTTAGTTAAGTAGGTCACAGATTTAGAGCGGGAAGCAAGGTAAGGTGTCCACGTATTATGAAATAGTTTATATATTTCGTGAAGTTATTATAATATTATGGCTTCTATGCAGACAAATGGACAGTAAACTTCTGTTTATTAAGGACTGTATACTTTTACTGCACAGAACCTGTCAATTACTGCTATGCCTGGCATATAACATAATAATGACTTTAGAATGTTCATAATTGGGAGATTTTTTGGTCGTTTTTAAAATGTAGTCTCTACTACCTTTTAAAAAAGTTAATAAAATAAAAAAACCCGACTGCAAAGATGTAAACAAGAAGAAAATCATGTTGTGCAGTCGGAAGATACATATTCGCGAGCTGGCTGACCGACACTATAAATATCCTCCGACTGCACAGCATAATTTTCCTCTTGTTTACATCTTTGCAGTAGGGGTTTTTGATTTTATTAACTTTTTTTTTGTACTTTTTTCTTCGAATGGCTTTTAAACATAATAAGTTGTATATATTTTTGTAATCATCTCTAAAAACCCTTCACCTGAAAAAAATATTGCAACCCCTACAATGTGGCATAAGCAATATCTAAGAACAATTGGGTGGCCAAGACCTATCTAACGATGTCTTAATTATAAAAATCCGTCAAGTGGTTTGAAAGATACAAGGTAATAAAGAATATTACATACATACAAACATACAACGACAAGATACGCGCGATAAAAATAACCCATTCCTTGCAGCCGGGTAAAAACAAAGAAAACATTGCCTCTTTATAATATTATCTTTAGTTAAAGTTTGAGGCAGCAGCAACAGACAGCATGTTGAGAATCTACTGAAATTTCTGTAAATAGCAGAATTTCTAAATTAACCACACTAAGACCAATTTTTTGATCCGTAGTTAACTTAACCAATAGTTAAATATGCTAACCAAAGGTTGCAAATTTCGGTAATACACCAATTTTTTCAGTTGTTAGCCTCACAAATTGCCAAATCAGTTATAGAGATAATTACGCTTCTTCCTCGTGGTCAAACTATTTTGTCAAACTGATTTGACCACAAGGAATAGTTGTACCCTGTGGTCAAACGGTTATGGTTTAAGAAAAGTACAGTCCATATAAAATTAAAATTATAGTATAATAAAATGCCAAGGCATAAGGAAATGCCAATTTACAATTTTTGCATAAAGAAAAAAGCGTCAGCGTAATTTGACAAGAAAATGACCGATACTTATTTCTTATTCGAATTTTGAAACTATTAGTTAAGTTAACTACTGATTAAAAAAGCTGAACCTTAGGCCCACTTGCACGAAAATCTTAACTCAGAGTTAGTTGCTAACACGAGGCAAATTGACAGTTTGTCCCACAATATTGTCTTTTAAACTCGTGTTAGGAAATAACTCTGAGTTAAGTGTTGCGTGCAAGTGGGCCTAAGTAAACTAATGACAAAAAACACTTTTTAATTACAGTGATGTTTAAGCTCAAAATTCCACCTTTAGTTTTTAGGGTTCCGTACCCAAAGGGTAAAAACGGGACCCTATTACTAAGACTCCGCGATCCGTCTGTCTGTCTGTCTGTCTGTCCGTCTGTCACCAGGCTGTATCTCATGAACCGTGATAGCTAGACAGTTGAAATTTTCACAGATGATGTATTTCTGTTGCGCTATAACAACAAATACTAAAAACAGAATAAAATAAATATTTAAGTGGGACTCCCATACAACAAACGTGATTTTTTTGCCATTTTTTACGATAATGGTACGGAACCCTACGTGCGCGAGTCCGACTCGCACTTGGCCGGTTTTTTAATTCTCATTATTGCTATACCGTAGTAGCAAGGGTTTACATACAACACAAATGGAATACGTACAAAAATGTGCCGACTCACGCTCATATAATATTGTGAGGTGATCAGTACAAGGAGAATATCTATACAGAAAAATAAGGCATTCCACGAATGACTAAAATGAAGTCTATTCATGTGGAAAATGGTTCCTAATGGAGCAAGTTCTTTAGGTCTGTCGGGCCTAAGCCTTTGTCAATTGAAAATCAATCATTTATTGTGAAGACTTGTGCAGATAGTGAAAGTCAAGTTCTTATTAATAGTACAGAATAGAATCTATTTTATTTTGATCAGGGGATACTACTCATGAGACTTTCTCAAAGGGCATTAGTTTTATATTATCACGTGGACCCAAAGTTAAGAAAATTTTTTTTTTACTTAAATTGCACTAGATGGTGTGATAAGCATGATCATAAAAAAAATATTATGTTCTTGTTTATTTAACTGTCCTCAAAATTATAGATGGTGATTTATCAAACTTTTAGGTTTACCCACTCGATTTTTTAAACGTGCAATGAAACTGTAAAAACGTGCAAAAAATACCACAAATCAAGTCGTCACTGTATTTAATGAAATAAATATTCACAAATCGAGTAAACATTTTTACTTTCAAATCACTGCTTACACGCTTACACCATCTATCGCGGTGAGACAGAACCGAACGCGATCGATGATATTTTAGTAAAAAGTCCGATAAGTCCGTCGAAAAACGCTAGTTACGTCTGCACAGTTTCTGTATTTGATATGAGGCATCTTATGCTAGTATTATATTGTCTGCTATCACAGACAAGATATTATGGGCGCACGTTTGGCGCAGTGGTTGAGCGATTGACTGCTGCGCTTCGTGTCGTGGGTTCGATTCCCGCACGGAACAATTATTTGTATGATCTACAAATAGTTGTTCCGGCTCTGGGTGTTTGTGTATGTGAGTTTATATGTTTGTTAACGCACCCACGATACAGGAGAAATTCCTAGTGTGGAAAAAAAAAAAAAAAAGTACTTTGGTAGAAGAATAATTGCATAAAAATATGTAAGCATTAAGGTTGCCCTAGTCGACGGCATGAGCTATTTTGAACGCGGGGTTAAAATGCATGCTATACCAACCGACCATATGTGCGAAAAAGATAGATGCTTTGATGAGCATTAAGAAGCTAGTTCGCGTAAGGATATACACTTTTGCAAATTTGTAGCAAAATATAAAACCGAGCGCGCGAAATTTTATAAACAGATCTTTGGGAGTATGGATATCATGAAAAACGACTAAATGTATCTGTTCAAAATAAAATGATTTGCATTGTTGAACTACTAATCTATCTTAAAGGTGACTGTTTTGCAATTTTCTTCTTCTTATGGTATTTATTTACGTCCTAAGATGCTTTAAAATTATTGTTGAAATGTGGAACTTTCGGCGCTCATAACTTCCATTTTTTTTTTACTTTTTTGTTTCCATACAGGGCTAGATAAAGATGTGACAAATTGACATCATTTTTTATTTTGAACGTACACCGTCAAGCAGTGGAGTAATTACTAGACTACGTTTGTATATAAGAATGATCGACTAGGGCAACCTTAAGGTATTATGTCTGCCTGCATGAAAGGTGTGCCTCGTTGGTCTAGGGATCGTAAGCGCTACTGCTACTCAGCATAGCGCATAGCTAAGGAGTGGAACTCCCTTCCGGGGTCTTTGTTCCCTGTTAGCTACAACCTTGGGGATTTTAAGTCAAGAGTGAAAAGGTTATTTCTAGGCAAGCGTGCTTCTCCGTAGACCACGTCATATATAGGCTCGCGTTTGACCACTAAAGAGATATAAAAATCTAAAAATCTATAGAGAATATAAAAAAACAAGGTCCGGGGTTTGACTCCTGGGTCGGGCAAAGTGTTATTTGGTTTTTCCATCTGAAATTTCTCAGTAGCAGCCCGGAGTCAGGACTTGTGTTCGGTTGTTGGCAATATGCTCACCCCTAGATCGAAAATGGAAATATTCCACGGCTAAAAATAAAATTACATCTAGCGGCCTGTATTTAATTTCTACTCATTTATTTTTTTATTTATTACATTCATAGTTTATGTACTGGTATCAATCAATATATATATACTAAATCTGTAGAAAAGTATTTTTTATACATTGAAAATATTTAAAAAAACATAGCCAGGGTGTTAAAGGATAACCAACAGAACTCATTTCCATTTTTTTTGGACTTTTTGTCTGTTTATTTATTTATTTATTTATTTAAACTTCATGTACGCATCACTTAAAGTGAACGAAACCAATGGAGATAACTTTTATACATAAAAATTGTGCGTAACTTGATGTGTTACTTAGTTGTTTGATCGAAATCGGTTCACTGTGGGTGTTCTATCAATTTGGCGTCATTTTCTGAATGGCAGTTTTATGATTCACCGCAAAAGAATGACCCTAGATTAAAATGGTAGGTAGATAGGAGTGAAGCCGCGGGCACAGCTAATGTTTAAGTATATTACGTTTATATACTTACCCATTTCATCATCGAAATCCCAGACGTACGGCGATGCGCCATCGAGTCATGGTGGTCATCCCACCCATACGCACAAAACGTTTTGGGACCAGTTTTATTATGCGTACAGCTAAGGAGTGGAATTCCCTGCCGGAGTCTGTGTTTCCCGACAGCTACAATCTAGGGGTCTTTAAGTCAAGAGGGAATACATTATTTCTAGGCAAGCGTGTTTCATCGTCGACCACATCATCGCTTACCATCAGGTGAGATAGTGGTCAATCGCGAGCCTATAGGATATAAAAAAATAACATTTATTTACACCAATTCGTACAATTAAATTAAGGCATCATGTCACATCGATTCGAAGAATCACTTAATGCTTGAGTCTTACCCACAACCCTATATCCGGCGCTTGCAACATTTAAAAAAAAAGGTCTTTGACAGCTGTCAGTATTAATAATCAATATTTATTCTGCCTCTCTGGCCAGATTATTTAACTAAAAGTTAAAGCCAAGTAAACTTTCAAGAAGGAAACAAAAGAATAACGTTCTATTTAACTATTCTTAATGCGTATAATAAAGAAAAACTTTCGTTGATCAACTTCCAGTACAAACTTAAGTATTTAATCATCAATTTGGTTCTGGCAAAGCCATTGTTTTAAACAATGGTAAATCGAACTTAATCGTATTTCTTTCAAAAGATCAACATAAAGCTATCTATAGTACCTAAAATACATTTACTTGGCGTATTGGTAAAATTGTATGTCCATACTAATTTTATAAATGCGTAAGAAACTCTGTCTGTCTGTTAGTTACCTTTTCATACCTAAAAAGCTGAATGAATTCATACAAAAATCTTTTTTCAAAAATCCAACCAACCGACTTCCAAATAAAAACATTACGAAGCGAAAAATAACTTCTTTATCGGGAGTTGAATACAGGCCTGCGGATCACAAAGCCAAGAGGCAACACTGGGACCCATTAGCAATGCTGCGACTCTTGGATCCTATAAGGTCTATACCCGCGAAACCACGATACGCGGCAGCGGTAAACTATGGGTTTGTTCTTTGAGATACCGATTCCCCAATTAGGTGGAAAGTGATACGAGCATGCACAACTTACAACTACTACTCACATATTTTCCCGTGGTGGTCTCCTGGTCTGGTTCAATCCCGTGTCCGGTCGAGGGTTATAAGGGGAAAAATATGTATAATAAATTTGGGATAACCGAAGTGGTCCAGCCTGAGATTCCTGGCACACATCCATACACGTTCCCGACAAAAATACTTTGCTGCGCGCGAAATATATACACAAACGAATGCACGGGTGACTCACAATACCACTCGCCGATCGCGAACGTAATTTCGAGTAACGATAGGTTGATTATATAGCAATTACAACAATATCAAAAACAAGACCTCCGTATTACGTCTCACGCTATCAATGACATTTTGACGTGACAACGTCTAATAAATCAATGAACGCCGGCTGCACGCACGAAAAAGGATGACTCAATGTAACGTTACGCTCAATGTAAACTTACGCTCATTGTAACGTCATAATCGTAACGTTACAATGACGTTAATTGTATCGTTAAGTATGCAATCATTTCATCAATGTTTTGTTATGACGTTGTCACGTTAAACTATCGTCCGTAAACCGTCTTTACAGGCAACCAATTTTTTTAAAAGTGCTGTCAACTTCAACTGAACCAAAAGTTGTCAAAACCAATGACAGCGAGTTGACACAGTGTTCCTGTTTTATTTTCTTCGTTTTTTGACACCAACTTTGCCGCAAAAGAGGTAATTTTCCACTTTGTAGTGTTTTTATTTGGAAGTCCGTTGTATTTTTATGAAATTAGTTTTTATTTTTCACTTTTTAGGTGTGGTACTAATAGGCAAGTTCTATAGTAAGGTACCTATAATGCCGGAATAGATTACCCGAATACCATTAAACTTAAACATAACCGGTGAAATGAGAGTGTACCAAGTACCAATCTGCAAATTTCTGCCATTTATTGAAGAGTTCTGACAACAGAACCGTATATCTCCGAAGTTCTTCATCAGATCTTCACCAATTTGGGAACAAACTTTAAAATAAAATTTACAAAATCAGTCCACAATTGACGGAGAAATAGAGAGATGAATACACACAAAAAAAAACAAGCATAATGTCGAACATAGAACCTCCTCTTTTTTGGAAAGTCGGTTAAAAACTTGGCGAACGGGAGGACCATGATCTGTATTTTTAGGGTTCCGTACCCAAAGGGTAAAAACGGGACCCTATTACTGAGACTCCGCGATCCGTCTGTCTGTCTGTCCGTCTGTCATCAGGCTGTATCTCATGAACCGTAATTTCAGTGGGGCTCCCATACAACAAACGTGATTTTTTTGCCGTTTTTTGGTACGGCGACTTCGTGCGCGAGTCCGACTCGCACTTGGCCGGTTTTTTTTTATTATTCATATGCTCGCTTTCACCACTATTACCTGATGATAAGTGAAGATGTGGTCGATGGTGACGCAGACTTGCCTAGGAGTAACCTATTCATTCTTGACTTGTAGAACCCAAGGTTGTAGCTACGAGGAAACACAGATTTCAGCAGAGAATTTCACTCCTTAGCTTTATTAAGCTAAGTAGTACTATATTATCTGTGGCTGTACGCACAACGAAAGTATTCCCAAAATGTTTAGTGTGTATGGATGGGATGTCCACCATGTACCGATGGCGCATCGCCAAACGTCTTGTACTCCGATGATGGAACGGGCTTGGCGGCATTCAATCATGCAATTCCATGGCACACGCCCCGAAATGTAACTAATAAAACCGGCCAAGTGCGAGTCGGACTCGCGCACGAAGGGTTCCGTACCATTACCGCAAAAAACGGCAAAAAAATCACGTTTGTTGTATGGGAGCCACTTAAATATTTATTTTATTCTTTTTTTAGTATTTGTTGTTATAGCGGCAACAGCAGCATCTGTGAAAATTTCAACTGTCTAGCTATCACGGTTCATGAGATACAGCCTGGTGACAGACGGACAGACAGACAGACAGACGGATCGCGGAGTCTTAGTAATAGGGTGCCGTTTTTACCCTTTGGGTACGGAACCCTAAAAAAACGACAGGTTCGTAACTCTGTGTCTATGTTCAAGACTCTGAAGCTTTGAATCGAGTAGTGCTTCATCCACGGATTGGGATATACTTACAATACTTTTTAACCCGCTAGGATGTCCCTTGGGATAATACAACACTTTTCTCGACGGTGAAGCCGCGGACAGAAACTAGTTTGTTTGTGTTATATTCGTAAAAGGTAATATCTAGAATTATTTTGACTTATAGATAACTACGCGATCGCTGTCTACTTTTTCTCCTCCAAAAAGCACAGTTCCTTTGATATAGTCACGAGTCGACAGCTAAGCCGGGGCAAGAACCTAGTCTGTAATGTGATGTAATTGTTTAGATAGTAACTAATATGCCTACCACCGCGATCTACAAAGGAACTTAATTTGTGTCAACATTGTCTACTTAGTTACTGGAATTCCTTAGGTAAATATAGTGGAGTAATTGTGTTCTATGTATAGTAGGTAACTACGAGTATGTTGATTGATACTTAGCTGTTAACTATATCGTGTTTTTTTACGATAAGGTAATATTATGTGTGTATGTTGAGAGCAGTGGTGGCCCAGTGGTATCGGCCGCGACTTACAAGTTGTAGGTCGTGGGTTAGAGCCCAGGCAGGCGCTTTACTTTGTGTAAATTATTTCATCACCATTGCTCTGAAAACGGTGAAGGAAAACATCGTGAGGAAACCGGCATGTCCTATAACCAGAAATTCAAAGACATGTGACATCCACCAACCCGCACCGGGCCCGCGTGGTGGATTACGGCCCATTCCCTCTCACAGAGAGGAGGCCTGTGTCCCAGCAGTGGGAACATTAATAGGCTGATGATGATGATGATGTTTATTTGTGAGTTTATGTATAGTATTTTATATAGCTATATATTTTTTAATGTAGTAGTACACCATAAGGTAACCCTGTTTTATTTTAAGTTCTTTAAGTCCATCCAAAGGTTGTCTGGTAGATATCGCTGTAAGCGATATGCGACCGCTTTTTTTATTCCATTCCATTACATTGCATTATATTCTATTCTATTCTAAACCCTATTTTTCTAGCTTTGCTGAGTTGGTTATATATTCCATTGAAAAGGGAGGACCTCCCAACAGACGGGTGTTGTGTCTGGTTGGCAACTGTCCGACGGTTGTTGTCGGACTGTTGTTTATGTTCAAATGGCGCGGAGAACTTTGCGCGAAGTAGATTTTGTTTTACGTCAGGTTTTTTTCGTATTCCGTACGTGGCGGTACAGATCTCGTGTTGTTATATATCTTTCCTTCGCTGTTTAAGATTTTTTTTCAAACTATTTACTGGCTTCACGGTAGTGATAAATATTTACTCGTAGTGAATGTCTATTCTATTGACTCACTGCTTCGATGTTAAAACTCTTTAAGCTATTGTTTAAGTAAATAAATACTTAATTCTGTATAATGATTTCACAAAAAAAAAAAAACCCGCAAATTTTAAGAAAGCTTCAAAGCTAAACTGCCAGTTCCGACTTAACTAACAGCGCGTGTTTACTAAATGCCCTCATGAACAGAACCTTGCGCACCTAGAGTAAAACAACCCTCAACTATAACGTGACAACGTACCTTTTCATCACGCATTAACCCTTATCTCGCTGAAACAACCTAATTGTTTGAATCAACAACTAGTGTCCGACCGAAGGACGTATTCTTGGCGAAGGCGAAGCCGAAGACGATTCGATACAGCCACATTTTTCGGCCGAAGACGAAGGTTTAATATTTACCCTGAAAAAATCAGTTAAACATTGAAAAAAGAAGTAACTGAACAAGTTTTTTAACCTTAAATTTAAGGAAACTGTCGCTATTAGAATTTACTTTTAAAAATTTTACAATTAATTAGCAAACAGCAAATCTCTGTTTGAATCGCAGAACGGATGGCCGTCGGGCCGAAAAAATCTGGAGTGGTGACCGCGTACTGGAAGACGCAGCGTTTGAAGGCCTTCCTCTGGGTGGAGCGACAACCTGGTCAAGACCGCGGGAGTCCGGTGGATGAGAAACGCACAGAACCGATGACAGTGTGGCGACGCTTGGGGAATGTCTTTCGGCTGAAATTATGATGATGAAATCTCTGTTTTGTAGCTAGTGAAACAAAGTTCACAAGACCCAATAAGTTCGTAACAAGCAACCATATTTTTCTTATTGTGTAGTTATGATTGGTTAAATGTAATTTAATTAATGGTTTTATTTAAACTTTATGTTGATTAAAGAAATAATGTGACTATTCAAACATAAATAATAACATTATAAAATAATTATTCGTAACAGTTCATTCAATTTCAGCTTCGGCCAAAACTTGGGCCCATTCGTCAGATGCCCGAAGCCGAAGCCGAAACCGAAGCAGAAGCTTCGATCATACACTACATACAAACTGCTGATAAATTCTAACTGCTGGTCTAAACGACCGCTTGTGATTAGTGGGGTTAAATAATAAAGGTACTGTTTGACCAAAGTGACGTGAGGGTTAGGTGATTAGCACGTCTGAGGTCGATTTTAATTGACCGGTGTAGGGTTAAAACTGTGCGTATCCTTGAGTTTTGTGTTTAGGTGTTTTATATTCAAAGTATTTTGGTAACATTAGAGTAACGTAACTGCTCGAATGAAAGTGAAAATAAAAGTGCGATGTTGTGTGCGATGAAATTGCATGATCTAATTCCGCCTAGCCCGTTTCATCATCGGTCTACAAGACGTACGGCGATGCGCCAACGGTACATGGTGGACATCCCTCCCATACGTACTTAACGTTTTGAAAATACTTTCATTATGCGTACAGCTAAGGAGTGGAATTCCCTGCCGGAGTCTGTGTTTCCAGATAGCTACAACCTCGGGGTCTTTAAGTCAAGAGTGAATAGGTTACTTCTAGGCAAGCGTATTACACCGTCGACCACATCATCGCTTACCATCAGGTGAGATCGTGGTCAAGCGCGAGCCTATCTATAAAAAAAAAAGTAAGTCACTTCAGTCCTGTTGTAACTCCAGTTGTTTTGTGTTTAAAAAGGTTTATTTTCCCTTTAAAAGTAAATGCTCAGTCTATAAAATAAAGTAAGATAAGAATTTCTTTTTATAGTTATTATATTTCGAAAGTTCAAAACTATTTTGATTTGATACCGAAAAACTATGAAAAAGTGAAATACCTAAAGGGATTTCGAATAAAAATAAAATGCGCTAAAGAAAAGATTTTTTTACTGCACTAAGAAAATTTGGTAAAAAGTTGCGAAGTTGTTAAGACGATGATGATCGTAGCACAGTAAATTCGCTTGTTAAGTCAAAGTGTCTACGCAAAAATTCGGGTCGTTTCTACTCACGAACTGTGTACACTGCCACGGTGCTTAACAAGAAAACAAATCTTCAAATTTGCTAAGCATGTACAGGTTGCCTGCTATTTTTATTCCATGTAAGTTTTATTTGTGACATTCAAAAGTGCCACTGGGTGGCCTAGTTGAAATTCAATCTTTATCTTTTGTCTTTGTCCTGAGAGCTACGCCGTAGCATAGTGCGTAGCGGTGTGCTACGGCGTAGCAGGTAAAGCTTTAGTTATGAAAGCTTACTTATGGCTTACGGGTTACGCTTTAGCATATTGTTGGTGCATGTTTCAAAACTAACACATAAATCCCTGAAGGTTAAGTCAGAGGGTTAATTATATTACGGCCTCATTTTGCCAGTTATGTTAACCTTATGTTTACCAGCTCAAATATAGACTGCGGGCTGCTACTGATTTCCATAGGGGAAACCTAATAACAATTTCCTGACCCGAGATTGCAAACCAAAACCTCATGCTTAACTAGGCCAAAACTAATTTCAGAAAAACGAGGAAACACTGATTGACAACCCATTCAGAATACATAAACATTGTTTGTTACAAATCAGAGAAATCAATCAATCCATCTAGCCTTGTCGGTCGGCTTCCAGTCCAACCGGAATACTAATAGGTGTTGTACATGAAGTATCTGCTTATCTGCCTTTCATAACACAGGTACACAGTAAATCAATACCCCTTTTCAGGCCTAGGTATCAGAGTTTTTGGCTGCCGACTAATTCCTGTAAAGGAGGTCAAAGATTTTCTCAATGTTCTTGTTTCATTTCTTAATGTTCACCGGCATGTTATATCAGTTCAATTCAGTAATATACTAATATATATAGAACTAGCTGTTCCCCGCGGCTTCGCTCCCGTGGACCACAGGACCCTGTTTCGAGACTATAAAATAGCCCATGTCACTCAGGAATAATGTAGCTTTCTATTGGTGAAAGATTTTTTTAAATCGGTCCAGTAGTTTCACAGCCTTTTCGGTACAAACAAACAAAAAAATCTTTCCTCTTTATAATATAATATTATTATAACTATATGTCGGGTTTAGTCAATAGTACGGACGTCAAAACAAATCACAAGCAAGCCCCTAGCGGCAGTCAATAGCAACTACGCATTGGCGCTTTTATAAGCACTTGCGAGGTGCGGAATATGGCAGTTGAGTACTAACAGCCGTAGAGCTAAGACGTCGTAGAATCAGTGTCGATCCGTAATATTAGTAAGCAAGAATGTAACTTGAGTCTTATTTGAAAATACACAGTGTATCGAATAACTTATGTGATTTCATTTGCACGATTGACCCACCTACCTGCCCACACACGATGTGTCTTAACCTAAGGGAATACATCCTGTCTTCCCGATGGTTTGCATCTATCGGCCAGCCTTGATGCGACATCAGAATTGGGATTCGGTCGTGCTAATGAGATCACACGTAAAAACAAAGCTAGTGAAAATGTCGGTTACATTCTTGCAAAAAAAAAAATCGCGCTGTCGGTTGCGACTACCCTCGAAAACAAAATAATGAAAAAACCAGTCCGTAACGGAGCAGCAAGGAGGCTAGCAACAACCAAGGAGCTGGACAGGTCAAGGAGGAGCTTGTGGACGTGTGGAAAGATCCATACACACGGATCTTTATGCTAATCTGGTGAGTCGTTTTCATTTTGTTATGACTATGGAAAAGTGTGAGTGTGTTCATTATTCAAAATTCTGGTTTTGTTTACGGTATGGCCCATGTCAGGTCCATAATCTCATTTTAGTTATAGCTGGTCAAGTTTTAATGTTACTGAAGAGTTGTTATTCTACTATCACTGTTAATAGTCCTAAGCTAGCTATTATTATTCGGACTTTAGAGCGATGTAGTAGCATTGCCGTACCAAATACATCATTCTGGAAATTATGATCTAATGAAATTATTAGTTTTGAGTTAATGGAATTTGATTATGAGGTTTCTATGCTTTTTCTTTTCAAGATGAGGTCAAAGTCTTTAGATAGTTTGGGCCTAATATGTGGCCTCGTTAATTGAGACTTCAAATGCCACTGACGTTATGGCATTCATTGGATTTTCTAAAGCCCATATACCTACCTGGACACTTAGGATCCTGTAATGTGTGGTTCATGTCCACAATAACCCATTTTGCTGTGCCGGTTTAGTTTACTACACCGCTGCATCGGTTAATTTCGATCAAAGCTGAGTATGGTTAAGATAACTGTGTGAACATATACTCTCGTAATGTTTTTCACGTTTCAGATACCATATTGCGTCGCAGTGGAGCCTCTGCTGCAGGCAAGCGGTTCAGTTGCTGTATGCGATGGCTGGTGGGATCTCAGAGGTTAAGAGGAACGGCAGGCTAGCAGTTCGCCGGTGGTCCGCCGTTATGACAACAGCTGTGAGGTCAAGCGCGCGCAAGTTTGGAATGGAATACTCGGTGAGTCGCTTCTATTTTATTTCGATAGTGAGGTCGAATGTTCTCTAGTGAAGAGATGCTATTTCAAAATTTAAGAGTGTTCATGTTTGACCACAGAGTTGGTCGTGGTTATATCTAGCACTATCACTAGCTAATTAAGACACACTTACTAAAAAGCAAGTAGTTAATGAGTTTCCTATTGGCGGAATAGTTTCAACATTTGATTCAGTACGTACTTTAGGATTAAATATCCCATAAGAAGAAGAGCTCGTGGCTATATAACAGCAGCCGCACGGGTCGATCATCAAGGTTAGGCAACGCTTGACGAGGTCGGTTCGTGGATGGGTGACCATTTCAACATACCGAGTTTCCTCCGAGCCTCGGAAGGCACGTTAAGCCGTTGGTCCCGGCTGTCATTTGAGGATCTTTGACAGTCGTTGCGGGTGGTCGGAGGCTTGAGGTCTGACAGCAGTCTTGCCAAGGGGTACCGTGTTACCCGGTTGCTGGGTTGTGGAGGTCAGGTGGGCAGTCGCTCCGTGTAAAACACTGGCACTTGGCTGAATCCGATAAGACTGGAAGCCGACCCCAATATAGTTGGAAAAGGCTAGGCAGATGATGAAGAAGATGAGCTATCCAAAGTGACTTAACAACTAGTCATTTTCAGTGGCAAAGCGAGTTAGTAATGTCGTTGGACCAACGCATTTGTATCGAGTTAGTAACGGTACTGGTCATTTACGTGTATTCAGAACAAACATGTTGCGTAACGATTAACAACCTTACCTTCAGATCTGAATTCAATTACTTACTTTCAAAGTAATATTATGATAGCAGTGGATCTCGCGATCGTTTTCCTTACATAAAGACTGAGTTAGAGAACGATAGTAAAGGGTTACTGTTAATGATGAGATTTTAAGAATATTGATCCGAATTAATTCGTAAAGCTCCTTCACACGAGCTACTTAGACGCAAATAATATCGGGCTTAATTGTTCCCCTGATATGAACGGTCGGTATATGCCGAGATATTTGAGTAGAAAGCGTGAATCTTGTGAGAAGGATCCCGGATCACCAAGTTCCTCGGGAATTGAATGTCATAGTTGATGACATTGGTAGTGAGACCAAATATGATTGACATGTCTACTCATACTCGAGGCTCCGGACCGCACCTCATGAGTAACATGTGGCGATGGGTTTACGAAGAGGTTTGAGTTGAGTATGCATTGCAAGAATTATGGTAAAGAGTAACAGCATTGTTACAATTACTTTGTTTAGTTGTTGAACTTGTTGATCGTCGGACCTTTTTCTAATGAATGGTGTTTTGTGGGAGGCTCTAGTTCTAAAACTAAATAGGCCCTGTATTAGGTCCACGATAGGTGATTATGACAGGACGGTGATCGTTATACAACGAAAGCTTTAAATAGGTAGGCTTGGAACCTACAAGTATGCACAAGGTAGGTTAGGGCAGATGCCAGCGGGTCATGTACCAGTCGATGTTGTTGTCAAAAGGATTTGATAATGATGAGCAAGCTTAAGGTGTCGAGTAATTCAGTCTATCGAACGTATTATGTTTGACCGTACCAGTGGATTCTGGTGTAGGTCGGGGTCTAGAGAGAGACCGAGAGACCGTTGTGAGAGCAATATAATTGCTGGTCGGCTAGAGAGCCATGGCGTTGGAGGTTTTACTCGAGGGTTTCTATAAGCTTGGCAGTTGTTGCTGCAGTAGAGTTTTAAACTTTGTTTGGAGCGACTAGTGGTACATGGCCCAGGGTAATGATTTTGTTAAAGAGTAGGGTTCTAAAATTTCCCTATTTTAACGAACCCAATAATCTAGTTCGGTCAGGAGTAGCCGAGCGCTGTGTGGCAACTGTTGGCCTGTGTGGCAACTGTTGGCCTGTGTGGCAACTGTTGGCCTGTATGGCAACTGTTGGCCTGTATGGCAACTGTTGGCCTGTATGGCAACATGGCAAGTGAAGGTCTTTATAGAAACTATAGGCCTGTATGACAACTGTAGTCCTTTATGGCAACTAGAGGCCTGTATGGCAACTGGAAGTCTGTGTGACACTATGTCTGGTGTGAAAATTCATGTTTGTGTTAGGAACCTTACAGAAAGATTCTAATGAGTTATGAGGTTAAAAGAAAGTAAACTCACATAGTCATGCGAGAGGTGAGGTCACCATGTTAATGTTAATGACGTTCGAATCGTCAAGCCCTCATTACGAAAATTGAAATAGTTTTGGTTTTCAAATTTTGACTACTATGCGTAGATCGTGTTGGTAAGACACACAAAGCTCAAGTACCAATTGAGATTGTAGATAAAGTAGTAAGTACTAAATCTCTGTGTGAACAAGGTCTAAGTTCAGAGAGTCGAGTTGACTCGACATCGTGGAGATGTGCGAGTAGAGCAATTAAGATAGCTAAGAGAGCTATGAGATAGCTAGTAGAGCTGTGTGATGGTTAAAAATCGTGAATAAGAAACATGGTATATTGTTTCTTTTGTTTGATTTAATTTGAGATTTATGACTTATTAGTGGTACTTGAATTTTGTAATCACGAAGATTAGGTGCTTTTAGGTACCAATTCGATGATTAAATTGCTATTTTCATTAAATTTAAAATAGAATTACTCGTTCCTAGCAATAGTGAACAGAGAGATTTAAATGATCATGTTTGATTGTTTCAAAATGTTTCCTCACTCTAGTGTATGAGTCAGGATTGGACGAGCAAATACTGTTTGAAAATTTTGTATTTTTCAGAAGAACATCCCTTGTATGATGGGAGATTGCCAGGATAGAGTGGACTAAGACGACGTGTGGTGCAACACGAGGTGACCATGAGATGGCATGGAGCGAGGACAAGAAGATGATGCCTGCGGGTGATAGATTTGGGGATCTGTCACCTAAGAGAGGCCCGAGAAGGCGACGTGTGTGTTCCACGTTCGCCTCTCAAGAGGAATTACGGCCTAGAGAACACCATGTGGTTTTAGTCAGTAAGAGTCTGACAGACCCCTCAGCTTTCCCCAAGGGCTGAGGACATCCATTGAGGATTTCCACATGATTCGATACACTGTTAAAACCTGACAATGAGGAACAGACGAGGACGCCTGTCTCGCAGGATGGCCGTGTCGGGTTTAGTCAATAGTACGGACGTCAAAACAAATCACAAGCAAGCCCCTAGCGGCAGTCAA
The DNA here is from genome assembly GCA_948252205.1 of Orthosia incerta. NCBI lineage: Eukaryota > Metazoa > Arthropoda > Insecta > Lepidoptera > Noctuidae > Orthosia > Orthosia incerta. The sequence goes on along the minus strand of OX411755.1, from coordinate 28,579,908 downwards.
TAGCAACTACGCATTGGCGCTTTTATAAGCACTTGCGAGGTGCGGAATATGGCAGTTGAGTACTAACAGCCGTAGAGCTAAGACGTCGTAGAATCAGTGTCGATCCGTAATATTAGTAAGCAAGAATGTAACTTGAGTCTTATTTGAAAATACACAGTGTATCGAATAACTTATGTGATTTCATTTGCACGATTGACCCACCTACCTGCCCACACACGATGTGTCTTAACCTAAGGGAATACATCCTGTCTTCCCGATGGTTTGCATCTATCGGCCAGCCTTGATGCGACATATATATTATATTGTATAGATAAGTATAGATGAGAACTCCAGTTGCCCTTTGCACATTGAGGAAAGTAATATATCGGGTATCTTTGCACTTGGTGCAGACCGGACGCTCTCAATCAACTTGGAAGTATATAGAGTTGTTAATAATTTTTTCATCATCATCATTTCAGCCGAAAGACGTCCTCTGCTGGACATAGGCCTCGCCCAGGCGTCGCCATATTGACCGATCCCATGCATCTCGCATCCAGCGCCTTCCCGCTACCTTGACCAGGTCATCGGTCCACCTAGTGGGAGGCCTTCCAACGTATCGTCTTCCAGTTCGCGGTCGCCATTCCAGAACTTTCCGGCCCCATCGGCTATCCGTTCTGCGAGCAATGTGCCCTGCCCACCGCCACTTAAGTTTGGCAATTCTTCTGGCTATGTCGATAACTTTGGTTCTCCTGCGGATATCATAATTTCTGACGAGATCACGCATGGAAACGCCGAGCATAGCCCTCTCCATTGCCCTTTGGGTGACTTTAAGCTTTCTGATAAGGCCCATTGTGAGCGACCACGTCTCAGTCTTCTTATATTCAATATATTCAATCTTTAACATAATGTAATTTACTTATTTTAAAATGGGAGGAAAGCTGCTAAAGCTGCTATTTTTACAGGTCTACATATTTAACAAAACAAAACAACAATAAAGTACTTAGTTCTGAATTCAAATGATTATACACGATACATCTAATAATTGATGGACATGGAAATTAGCATTCGTTTGTATTCGGAAATGCTATGATTGCCGAGGGACATTGGGAAAATAGTTGGATAAAAGTTGGATTGGTGCCCTAAAGGTGGTAATAGGACAAACACTGACTTTGTGTTTTACAGCTATATTTAAATAAAGATGACAAACGGTCGACAGTCAAAATACTGGGTTGAAGGCAAATGTGAAGCGCGCGCTCAGGACGGTGGTGAGTGACGCAGTGCTGATCAGCTGGACTGGCCGGTGCGCGCTCGCAGGTCGAACCCCCCTCCGCACCCGCCGCTCCGCCGCGGTCGCCCGGCATGTAGGGATGGCGGCAAGCGCTAGTGATGTCTCAACATGCTCCCGGCGTTGAAGACTTGTCTTCAAGGTTATGCTGGAAGAGGACAGATGGTCGACAGTCAAAATACTGGGTTGGAGGCAAATGTGAAGCGCGCGCTCAGGACGGTGGTGAGTGACGCAGTGCTGATCAGCTGGACTGGCCGGTGCGTGCTCGCAGGTCGAACCCCCCTCCGCACCCGCCGCTCCGCCGCGGTCGCCGCGGTCGCCGCGGTCGCGTGTAGGGATGGCGGCAAGCGCTAGTGATGTCTCAACAATAGTTGTACTGAACATAAAAAAAATACAGCCAGGAGAGCCCAACATGCTTTCCCCTTGGAAAGCATGTTGGCTGTAATTTGGACGGAGGTAAAAAAAATAATAATAATAACAAGGTATCTCACTATGTACAAATGGTCACCCATCCACGGACCGAACTCTGCAAGCGTTGCTTTACCTTGAAGATTGGTGACTGTTATTACGTAGCCATGAGCTCCTCCTCATGCTAAACTCATGCTCATCAGCCTTTTAATATTTTCACTGCTGGGATAACGGCCCATTCCCTCTCCGTGGAATGGGCCGTTATCCCAGCAGTGGGCATGGTAATCCACCGCTCGGGCCCAGCCACGCAACCCAACCTAAGTCCAGAAAAACAAGGAAATACTCGTAAATTATCACTCATCGAGAATAATACATTGTCTGTTACAAAACAGAGAGCCTATGAATTATAATGACTCCTATTATGTCTGCTAATGGCTCAATGTATCTATTATGTTGATTGAATAGACTCCTGCACCATCAGCATTACAAATGTTCATTAGTAAATGTCGCTGTGTATGGATTTTTAATGTGATTGTTTGTGTTTACAAGGATTGTTTATTACTTTCATTGTGAGAGTTATACGGTGACAGATTTATACTAACTTGGTAGAGGGTAGTTATTTTTATGGCAGTATTATTTCAAAACCTAACGTCGTGGTGGCCCAGTGGCTAAGAACTCGCCGGTCAGTGGGTCGTCTTAGGGGCGGAGTTTTAGGAGTTGGAGTATACGCTTAGGGGCACTATGAGCAGCAAGGAAAACCAACAAAAAAATAACATTTTGGTAATGAAAAAATTTTGGACTTAGTAAATTGTCATGAATTTTTTTTTTCGGCATTTTCCAAAATTTATTACAGAACCGGGTTGACCTTGATCATAACAATAATTTAGGTTCTGAGAATAGACAACTTCAAATAAATATTTCAAAAATTAGTCTTTTCTAGTGCATACTCTGTGTTTGAACCTAATAGTTATTTCATTTAAGAATGGCAATAACGGTCGTATCTCTTTCCACAAAATATCTTTAGAATAAACAACTATATAATTACATTTTTTCATTATTAAAATATGCTTAGCTATTTTATTGGGTATATCTTTAAATGTAATTGGGATTCAGTTGCCTCAGCGGTGGACTCTGCCGCGGCTGACTTCTGGCCCAGGCATTTAACTAAAAAAAATCTAAAAACCAAGACCTGCATTCGGAGAATACATATTCACGAGCTGGCTGACCAAAACCTGTATAGATATGTATCCTCAGCTGCACAGCATGATTTTCTTCTTGTTTACGTCATTTTAGTCTGCTTCTTAAGCAGTCGGGTTTTTTAATCTTTTTTTTTATAACTTTTAAGTTAACATATATTTTTTTTTCAAATTAGGTACATTTAAACATGTATAAGTATTATATACTTATTGAAATAACCTCTTGAAACCCTTTGTTTTGATATCCCACACGATGGGCTTGGAAGAAACAAAAAATTTGTCCCCCACCAATCCGCCACTTTTCTATTTTCCCAATTTATTGTAGCCAGTGACGTTTGCAAGGTTAACACGAATCGATTGACGTAAGAATCATCAAAATCAGCCAACGCGTTTGGCCTTTAGAACGCCTCATAGGAACAAACATATATACATACATAGACTGATAAACATATTCACTCCTTCGGCAGTCGGGTAAAACGAGCCTGTTTGTCAAAGACACGCTAAGAAGAAGAATGTAAGTGGATCAAGGATGGCTATTGCCATGCTAGAAAATGGTATAAGCACCAAAATCTCGACAAAAAGCGTTTCACGAGCAAAACATACCTAAGTCCAATACCGTGTTTCGAGGAACCGATAATAATCGCCTTGTCACCGTGCATACGTGGCGCCCTCAAACGGACATACCGCGCGATCCTTTGTCACTCGCTTATTGTTATTGCTGAGTGCGGACTGCGATACGCCGCTGTTTGCCGGATGATACGCTAATTAACGTCCCTAGACGAAGAAAATATATATAAACACCACATTTTCATCACAAAAAGATAGATCAATAAAAACTGTCAAGCCCATATCTACCAATAACAGAATATTGCATACGTATCACCCCATACAGACATTCCGCAGGATCTTTTGTCACTCGCGTATTGTTATTGCTGAGTGCGGACTGCGATACGCCGTTGTGTATCGGATCACACGCAAATTAACTTCACTTGACTTATTTGTGTTAAAATTGTCCACAGTCCTAGGTAGTGGTTTTTCTTAAGCGATATAAGCACCTATCTGCGTTTCTGAGCAATTTGCATCACATAAGTCCACTTTCGTTATTTGTTAGTAAATCACAATTGCTATCAGATACCAATGCAGATGCACAAATTTAGTGTGTATCGGTTCTGTTCCCTCTTGAGAGATCTTGTGAAATTCTGAGTAAAATATTCTATAGTACTATAAGGTGTCAAAAGAACCAGCAACTGCTCTCTCTGAACACATTCACTTCTAGTAATTATAAGCTTCAATTCCTGATTTTGACAGTAACAAATACAAAAGCAAAAACTTACGATAAGACATCAATGATAAAACAAATACGGTAGCCAGACCACAGAACATATTTACCCGTAGTGCTGGCGTAATTTGTCCGGCAAGAGATCGCCGGGAACACGCCGGATCCACCAATGTGCCTGCCGGTTAGCCGGCGGCTCAATACATCAAAGTTTATAATATATACTTTGATTTATTTATTTAACCATTAATGTACACACACATAGACAAAAAGAAGGAACAGAAAATAGGTACAAAGGTATATGCTTATTTCTAACGAAATCTCTTCCAGCATACCTGCGAGAGGCGAGTTTCAAAAAAAGATATGTAGAGGGGAATAAAAAGAAAAATATATTAAACAATTCACAATAAAGAAGATAAATACTGTATAGATAATTAATATATACTCTTATATACATGCATATCAATAAAATAAATATTACAATAATAAATACTAGCTAATATCATAAATTATATGCAACTAAGACGGAATGGAAAGATAATGCTCTTTCACTCTCTTTTTAAAAACTGCAAGAGTTTGGCAGTCCCTAATATCAGGCGGTAACGAGTTCCACAACCGCACCACGTGCATATTAAAGGAGTAGGAGTAAAAGTCTGTAGTGTGGGTAGGTGTTTCAAGGAGATGCTTAAGATGCGACCTGCAAAGTGCATCGGAAGGACGGGAGTAGGAGAAGCGTTCGCGGAGGTAGGAAGGCGTTTTAGGGTTGTGAAGGACGTTAAATAGCAGACACAAAATCCGAGAGTTCCTGCGAAGTCGAATAGGGAGCCACTTAAGCATTATGCGAAAGCCTGAAACATGATCATACTTTTTGAGGTTGAAAACAAAACGAATACATATATTTTGCAAGCGCTCAAGCTTATTTAAAAGCTCCTCGGTGACATCCACATAACAGGCGTCGGCGTAGTCGATGATGGGCTGAATAAGAGTTTGGGCAAGGGATATTTTGGTGTTCAAGGGCAAAAAGCTCTGGAGGCACTTCAGCGAGTGGAAAGTGTAGTGCACCTTGCGACTGACTTTTTGATGTATTGTTGCTAAATAGTATAGAATGCTCCACACTAATACCGAGAGATTTGCCGTCATTTATTGAAGAGTTATATTGTATACCTATCTTCGAAGGTCTTCATCACGTTAAATAGGCCCTATTTAACGTGACAAAGCTGTTGCTTTTCATGTGGCCCACATGAAAAGCAACAGTTTTCATATAAAAAAAATACATAAAAAGCGGTTTACTTAGTAAAAAGTTCTGAGGTAACAAACATAAAAAACAGTCGAATAGTCATCATTTGAAGTCGGTTAGAAAGAAACAGTAAATTCCTATATATTAAAAGTTTCATTACAAAAGTGTTTTTGGCTTGAGCAAAGTTTTCGACAAATTCTCTCAAAACAAAAAAAGGAGTTCTCTTGCGAAAGTATTTTATCATGTGATACTTAAAAGTTATCTAGCAAATAAAAGTGACCATTCTTTTGCACTGAAGATATTTAATTTACTCTGGTCTTTAAATGGGTGGAGCACATGAATAATACATTACCAGCTTCATACATTTTAATTTATTATGTAATATCAATCGAGCAATGTTCACCTGCCTTAATTATTATATAATTGAGATAAATTGTAATGATGCAGGTACTGGTTCGTAATAATTTAATTATTACGAACCAGTACCTAATAGAGTAAATAATATATTCATCTGAATTAAAAACAATCCTGACGTAAATAATAATAGGTATAAGTAATTAGGTTACATTTCGGGGAGTGTGCGATGGAATTACATGATTTAATTCCGCCCAGCCCGTTCCATCATCGGACTACTAGACGTACGGCGATGCGTCATCGGTGCATGGTGGACATCCCACCCATACGCACAAAACGTTTTGGGGACACTTTTATTATGCGTACAGCTAAAGAGTGGAATCCCTGCCGGATTCTGTGTTTCCCGATAGCTACAATCTAGGGGTTTTCAAGTCAAAAGTGAATGGGTTTCTTCTAGGCAAGCGTGCTTCACCGTCGACCACATCACCGCTTACCATCAGGTGAGATAGTGGTCAAGCGCAAGCCTATAGACAATAAAAAAAAAAAAACAATGGTTTTAATTTTTGCATGGTTTAGTTAAGGTTACACTAGTCGACGGCACGAACTATTTTGTGCGTGGGGTTAAAATGCATTTTATATCAACCGACAACACGTGTGGAAGATTTAGATGCTGTGATGAGCAGAAGGAAGCTAGTTCGCGTACGAATACACACTTTTGCAAATTTGTAGCGAAATGGATAATGATTTAGGACGAAACCGAGCGCGCGAAATTTTATAAACAGACCTTTGGGAGTCTAGATATCATGAAAAAACGACTAAATGTATATTTTCTAAATAAAATTATTTGCATTCTTGAACTACTAATCTATACTTGTATGGAGGCCGTTTCGCAATTTTCCTTTTTCTTATGGTATTTATTTCCGCCCAAAGATGCGTTAAAATTAGTGTTGAAATATGGAATTTTCGACGCTCATAACTTTTAAATTATTTATTTTTTTACTTTTTTGCTTCCATACAGGGCTAGATAATGATGAGACAAATTGATATCATTTTTATTTTGAATGTACATTGTCAAACAGTGGAGTAATTACTAGATTACGTTTGTATGGAAGAATTATCGACTAGTGTACCCTTAATGGGCTGAAGTGGAACAGTTGACAATCGACATCTCAGGTTCTAAGCCACGCTCACTGTTATCGATAGCTTAGGGACAAACTTTAAATTGGAGCGAAAAGTATTTGAAAATTAAATACACAAGGCCGACCACAGAAGCCCACATCATAAACGGACTCTTTCGATGTCAAAAATATTACCGCGCAAGTTCTTATTTCAAACTGGCGGCTAGCTTCTGATATCAGATCGTTCACTGTTATTTTGCCTATGAATGCAACCTTATTGCTACGAAAATAAAGATCACTAAAATAGGTAATATGGCTAGTGTCATACGAGTCTTTGCCGTTTAAATTGAATAAATAATATAATTGTGTCTGCTTCTATGTGACTGCCACATAATTATAAGAACACAGTAGGTGACTTTTTTATAATGGTTTTATTGCCAGATAATTTTATTTATATTATTTTAATGAGTTCTACTATACTGAATTGGACTGTGTAATGTTAACCTGAAAACTTTAAATTTGAATTGAGATTTGGTGCTTTCATTAATCAATTTAATCATTATTTACAATAGGAAAGACCCATCAAATTGTAAAGACACCTTAAATTAGCAAATATCCAGAACTTAGTAGGCTCGGTATTATCTTTTTTAGGCATGTTTAAAATATACAATATAATTTAGGACAGTATTAATATAATTTGTACAATTCGTAGGTTCATATCCCTTGTTTAGTATTCTCTTGGAATATTTAGTTACTTGTACAAGATGACTTTCCATTACCTACTTCAAATCATAATATATTTTTGGGCTATCCTGGACTTACTGGGTTTTGATATACACCAGCCCTCTGGGGTGAGGTCACGTGGTGCCGTTTTTTCTGTATAGTAGAGTTTAAAAACAAATAGACAGGGCGCAAAAAAACACGGTCATGTAATTTTTATCTATCTGTATAAATAAAAATGCAGTATGTGATTGTAAGCGTATCACTAGAGAACGGCTGAAACGATTTGTTGCTATTGTTTGTTATATAAAGAAAGAAAGAAAAAAAATACGTTTATATGCGCCAGACACGACGAATACCATAAAACACAAAGGGAAAACATAAATACAAAATACAGCGTATGCCTCACATCACAACCACGTATATGTGTCGTATATGTTACTGTAAAAGTCCGAACTACTATGAAACCTATTATTTACCGTTAAAACCTAAGATTTACTGTCTACCTGGTAAAAGTCCGAAATCATCATCTCCCTGCCCTTGTCCCATGTTACTTGGGGTCGGCGCAACACGTTTTCTTCTGCCATATCGTCCTGTCCCCTATCACGCTATAATTGACTCCATTTTCTTTCATATCACTCCTCACACAATCCATCTATCTTTTCTTTGGACGTCCCCTCCCTCTTCATCCATCCACATTTAAATTCATAACTCTTTTAGTAACATGCGTTTCATCCCTCCTCATCACATTACCATACCAGGACAAAAACTTTTCTGTCACTGGCGCCACTTTCATTTTGTTGATTGGTTTTACGATAACTACAATATCTACATTATTCATCATTTTGTGTAGCCATTGCTGGAACAGTGGGACTGCCGGGCAAAGAGTACACCAAAGTCATGTCCAGACATTCTTTACCCGCATCTGTACGCGTCTAAATCATCTCGGCCGGCCGGCTATTTCTGGGCCGGCCTCAACGGTGCGTTCCATCTTCAGGAACCATTGTGGAGGCTTGCCCAGCGGACTTGACACCCTCTTCCGCATACCCCAAACCGTATTCGGTCTGTTCTTTTTACATCCAGAATGCTGCGTAACTCTCTGGCAATCCCAAGTGCAATTCTTTGAGCGACCATGTCTGAGAACCGTAGGTTCTGATGAGCAGAATACATATATCGATGAGTTTACTCTTCAGGGTGATCGGCAGATTTATTGTTAATAAACAAAAATGATCAGTGCCGATTTGGCAAAATGATAAGGTCAATTAATAAAAATGATAAGATTCTTGGTGAGCTCTAGGTTGGGCATTTTGGTCAGTTCTAGGTGAAACAAAAATTGAAACAAATGGATACGGAGAATTTAGTTCTATCATTTCGAGACACTGCCAGCGCGGTGGATACGACCATTCCATGTTCTGTGTGTTTTCCTTCTATTGTTTTTACATGAACGAAGAAGGCTAAAATCGTATTAAATATTTTAATATTTTATTATAATTAATACAAAATTTAATATTTATATCCCATATTTTAAATATTTTTTAATTCAAATTGACATGATATTAGTTGTATTTTTAAAGAGGTTTAAATACTTTTTAGTTATGGACTTAGGAAGTAAACTATACGACATGAGTCGTTTATAATACAACAAATTTTGATGTTCGATACCACTTTTTGTTCCTCCTCGACTAAAAAAAACATACACTCGTAACTCATTTATATACCGTTCCACTAACAATTATAATAAAGAATTTACAGACATGGATCTTTTTAACATTTCTCTTAATAGCCTTAAACAAAAACTTAAAAGTAGTTAAATCACCTAATTAAAACTTACCTTTTATTTTTTACTTTGTCTACCTTCACTTTACTCTGTAAACTGATAATGATGTTTCATTGAACATAAGTTCAATGAAAGAATAATATGTATAGTAATAATAATATGTATGTTCTGATACAAAAATTAATAAGTATTTCTTGCACGTCTTTCTTTGTTAAGAGTTTATTGTACTTATTTTTACCATTATATCACATTGTCGGTACTATGTCTCGTACTCTGTCGGTACTCGGTACTGTCGGTACTCTGTCGGTCTTTTGTAAGTAACCAATTTTCTGAAGAATTATATTGATTGTATATGACTGTTTGATGCCAAAATAAAATAAAACAAAAATGTAGATGTTGGTGACAGCGGTTAGTGCCAGAGAATAATAAGAACACAGTCTTTGACAATTTTCCTTGTGATTTCGTTAGTTCCAATTAAAGCCATCAGGCTACATCATCTGGCTGTATTATACCTGATATTTTTTTGACAGATTGAACTGACGAGAAATAAATCGAATATTTTTTCACATTTTGCGGAAAAAAGTGACATACGTCCCCCTAGCAACGCCGCAAAGCGGTCACTGTTGAATTGCACTGGATATAAAGAGAAGCACGATGGAATTTGTATAGATTTTTTAATAAAATATAATAATATGAACTCCTTTTTTTATCTTATATAGGCTCGCGCTTGACCACCATGAAATTTCAGAATATACGACACTAATGTTTTCCGTCCTGTTATGATACGTTATTGTTGTTAATTGTACCAATGTTCATTGATTAGTATTACTCGATTTTTTTTTTGAAGATCACTTTAAGAGATTACTTTGCCGCTCAATTATATCGAGGTTTTTGTGCTTAAACGTGTTCCGGCCACTAAGCAGTTTTCAGAAATATGATCAAGATTAACATATCTTTTTTTTGCTACCACATCTTCAATAGATTTGGCAAAAAAATATATAAAAGAAAGCCTATTTTGAGTATTCAGCCCCCTAAATATTTACGGGTGAGAAGCTAGGGTATGGCATGGTGGGAATCGCTGTTGGTGGGAATAGCATTACCTAAAAAGTGCCAGAAATAGCTTTTGCTGTACTCGTGGCGGAGTACCGTATAAAGCAGAGCCCTAGCCAGTCCGAGTCAACCACGTGGGGCTGGAGGTCTGTCTTCTTTCACCCCTCCTTTTTATAATCGTCCTCGACGGCATCATGTTGCGCATTTACGATAGCAGGCGTCGTGGGATAGAGTGGGGATTGACAAACGTCTTGGGAGACCTGGACTATGCTGATGATCTATGCCTGCTCATCCATACACACGCCGAAATGCAAGCAAAACTGAATGACCTGCACCAGGAGGTGGCGAAAACTGGGCTCAAAATTAACATCCGGAAGACCCAGAAGAGGCGTATAGGTGTGAGGAATTCTTCACCGATATTAATCAGCACAGAGGTTGTGGAACGCGTCCACTAATTCACGTACCTCGGAAGCGTCATGTCAGAAACTGGAAGAACTGAAGAGGATATCACTTCACGGATCGCCAAAGCGCGAGCTACCTTCGCACAGCTGAGAACTGTGTGGCAATCACGGAAACTGACCCGGGGGATTAAACTCAAAATCATCGGATCCAATGTCAAAGACGTGCTGCTCTACGGGTGCGAAACGTAGAAGGTAACAAAGGACATCTCACACCAAATCCAGGTCTTTTTCAACCGATGTCTTCGTCGCATCCTCGGCATTCACTGACCCGAGCTGATCTCTAACATATAGCTGTTGGAGAGATGCCACGAGACCCGATCGACCGCCAGATCAAGCGACGTAAATGGTGTTGGATTGGTCACACGCTCCGGAGGGATTCCCATCACATTCCTAAACAGGCCTTGGATTGGAATCCTCAAGGAACAAGGAAGCAAGGCCGTCCCCGTCAAACCTGGCGACGCACCGTGTTGGCTGAAGCGACGAGTATTGGAATGACGTGGAGCGAGGTGAAGCGCAAAGTTCAAGACTGGTCTCGATGGAGGACTAATGTGGGCCATAGGATCTTAAGTCAACTAAATATTCACACTTAAAACTAAAACCACATCTGATCTAAAACATTATTTACAGACAACATTTTATTAACTTTAAAACTTTCGCGTTTCATAATTGAAAAACAATATATCACGGGAATTTAACAGTGTGTGTGTAGAAATGTGAGGGTAGAGAAAGAATTTTCTGCCCCAACGGACACCGAGACACCAGTCTACCCGGGACCACGGTCGTTGCAACACGGCAGAAACGTCGGGTTAAATAGGTAAATAAATAATCGCGTTAAATTCCCGAGACAAAATTTTTCTGTTTAAGAGGATATCTCTGGTAGTCCTGAACCGATTACAAAAAACGATAAGCTTTATGGTAAAGTAGAGACTGAATAGATTACTTCTAGGCAATCGTGCGTCACCGTCGTTCATATCATCGTTTACCATTAAGTGAGATAGTGGTCAAACGTGAGCCTAACTGCAGTAAAAAAACCGGCCAAGTGCGAGTCGGACCCGCGCACGAAGGGTTCCGTACCATTATCGCAAAAAAACGGCAAAAAATCGTTTGTTGTATGGGAGCCCCACTTAAATATTTATTATATTCTGTTTTTAGTATTTGTTGTTATAGCGGCAACAGAAATACATAATCTTTGAAAATTTCAACTGTCTAGCTATCACGGTTCATGAGATACAGCCTGATGACAGACGGACAGACAGACAGACGGATTGCGGAGTCTTAGTAATAGGTTCCCGTTTATACCCTTTGGGTACGGAACCCTAAAAACCGGCTAAGCGCGTGTCGGACTTCACATATTTAGGGTTCCGTACCATAGAAAAAATCAGATTTATCAATATACAGGTATTTGTTAGTAAAATATACGTAATAGTGAACATTTTCACCAAATTTCAAGTTCCAAGGTTAATGTGAAGTTAAAGTCTTCGGAACAAAATTGTGTGACAGACAACCGACAGACAGACGGACACGTGAGTGACAACAATAGGGCTCCGCTTGGACCCTTCGGGTACGGGATACTAAAAAGTTGATTGCCACGTGGACGAATACGCGGACAGAAGCTATTTTAGTTAAGGCCGTACCCTGACCAAAAAATCAGCATGAGATACGAGCATTCCTATTGGCCTAGCGGCACTGGTGGCGAATGAATTACAGTAGTGAATACGCCCAGATTTTAGAATAAAATCTTTATAAAATCGAATATTGGTCTTTTGAAAAAACAAAAACTTACAAAATGTTCGTTATCAAATTGTCAATCCATTATTGTTAGTACAAAAAATAATTAATGAACACTTTACTAGGAGATGCATGCTATCAATAATTATTTTTATGGTTTTGTTGGGAGGAGATTAGTGAAACATATACCTCTTTAAAATAAAAAAAAGTGTACTACCATTTTAGAATCAACATTATGTAGCAATTTAAAGAATTTTTTGTAATTGATATTTCTTTTTAAATAAAGAGTAGATAACACTTAAAAACTGCACAAAAACGGCTAGCGCGGCGTTTTTAGCGCCTCCCCGAGCGATAAAATTGTAGCTTATAATTGAGTTAATTCATTCACGTTATACCTTATCCAACCCGTCTGTTTTATTCTTTGTTAAAACCAAATTAAAGCAAAATAACAATATCATAGTGGCATAAGCCCATTACGGAGGAAATCCGTTCCTTTGTGCCTGGCGTATTGTTGTAGCGAGTGGTAGGCGGCGATACTCGTTGTTGTACCGGATTATACAGTAATTAGCCTCTGTTTAGTGATGTGACTACATAAATTCGAGTCTATTTTAGTAAGTTTTTTTAGTCTTTCTACGAATATTATAAATTCGAAATAATATTTATGTTTAGGTGTTTATTGAGTAATCATGCTTCAATAAAGGATTCGGAAGTAATAAGATAATTAAAACAAACTTAGAACATGACCTGGATTAGAGCAAAGGATACTTTTTAGGGTACCGTACCCAAAGCGGACAAGACATTATAAGGGTGATCAAATCTTTAAAGAACAAGAAGAGTTATGGATATGACGGTATTTCTACAAACGTTATAAAATTTGTCAGTTGTGCTATAGCTAATCCTCTAAGCCACATTATTAACGCAAGCATATCCGCTGGAACATTCCCCGATAGTCTTAAAACCACAATAGTTAAACCACTTCATAAGAAGAACACTAAAGAAGACATGGCTAACTATAGACCAATAGCTTTGATCCCCGTATTTTCCAAAATAATCGAAAAAGTAATTTATGAGTCATTTTATTCATTTCTGTCCAAATATCATATATTATGTGAGGAACAAAAAGGTTTTCGTAAAAATAAAAATATAAATATGGCCATATACGATCTAATAAATAAAATAATGGTTAATGTGGATAAAAAAATACCAATTTGTGCCATTTTTACCGATATGACCAAAGCTTTTGATTACGTGAACCATGAAACGCTTTTGGCCAAACTTGAAGCTTACGGCATACGAGGGAATGCCCTACGCCTAATAAAATCGTATCTAAGTGGGCGTCTTCAATATACGGAAATCACTAAAATATGCATCAAATCAAAACGTGAGGTTAAATATTTATCTGGTCCTAGGGCCATTAAATATGGCGTTCCGCAGGGCAGCGTTCTTGGGCCATTATTATTCTTGCTATATATAAATGATCTACCCCGACACATCCCATACCCTTGTGTGTTATTTGCCGATGACAGTACAATCCTAATAGACTGCCTCAACAAAGAGCTTTATGAAAAGGAAATAAATAATTCTCTAAAATTAATAATAAACTGGCTCAACGACAATAATTTAATCATAAACCTCAATAAAACAAATATAATGCATTTTAATCAAAAAGTTCTTCCTCTAAACCTAAAAATTAATTATAAAGAACAAACTATTGATAGCGTTAGCGTGGCTAAATTCTTGGGTATATTGATTGACAGTCAATTAACGTGGAAACCGCAGGCTGAAGAAGTTTGCAAAAGATTAAGCACGTCTGCGTATGCTCTCTACAATCTGTCCAAGAAAGTTTACGTTGATACATTAATGGTTGCATATCACGGTTTGGTGGTCTCTGTTCTAAGATTTGCAGTAGTATTCTGGGGTAATTGTTCCGAAAGGGAGTCTATATTTAAAGCCCAAAAACGGTGCATAAGATCCATTTTTAATCTCAAGACTACAGATAGTTGCATTCCATTTTTCAAGAAACACAAATTACTAACTTTTCCTAGTTTATACATTCTCGAAGTAGCTATATTCGTTAAAACTAACAAGCATCTATTTCCTGCATTGAATGATACGAGGATGCGAACTACTGCCTTGAGATCAAAATATCAGAGTCTATTGTGTACTGGTAGATATAACACTGTTTTGCTTAAAAAAAACATTATTGGTATGGCTCCTATCATATTTAACAAATTGCCAAATTGTATTAAGGATCAGCCCTTAATAAAATTCAAGAAACTCCTATCGACGTTGCTGACAGAGAAATGTTATTACTCTGTTACCGAGTTTATAAATGATGAATTGTAATATTTGCTTCACTGTATCTTAATTATTATGTAAATTATTTTAGACTAAGCTGATTCATGATCTCATTTTGAATTTAAGTACTAATTAATTTAATTTAATTTTAGTTTCTAAATTATCTGTAACCACTATATTTTTGTATGCCAACAGGCAGAATGTACTGGGAATATATCTGAAACTAACATCATTATTGTAATACCTGCATTCTATACAAATAAAGAAATTATTATTATTATCTCCTTTATTCAACTCTTTTCTTATCAATTACATTTTTAAATATTTTTACAAAACACAAAAATAGAAAAACATTTAAAAATATAAAAAATAGAGGCCCACCGGTATCGGGAACAGGGTCCAAGCTACCGGCGGTCAGGGCTCCAGAGAGAGGAACCTCCTAACAATGCGAGCCGTGTCCAGCAATACTGCTTTCTGGATCAGGCCCTTGATCCAGCCGCCTAACGAGAGCCTCCTAAGGTGTTGGTCGAGGCTCGTGGCTATTAAGCCATTGGCTGACACGACTATCGGTACAATGATCGCTGTGTCCACATCCCACATGTCGACAACCTCGCGAGCCAAGTCAAGATACTTGATTTGCTTATCTTTCTCGGCTTTCACGAGGTTCCCGTCATGCGGAACAGTTATGTCAACAATCATTGCACGCCTCTCGATTCGGTCCACCACCACTATATCCGGCTTATTAGCGATAATAGTCCTGTCAGTGATGATGGACCGATCCCAGTACAATGTGATATTGCCATTCTCGAGAACTGGGTCGGGCACATACCTGTAGTACGGCACCTCCGATTCCACAAGAGTGTATTTCAGAGCAAGTTGCTGATGGATAATCCTGGCTACAAGGTTGTGCCTATGCAAGTACTCTTCGTTAGCAAGTCGAGAACAACCAGAGATAATGTGGCGGATCGATTCACCCGGGCGGTGACATGCCCGACAGATGTCAACCGTGCCATCCTTCACGATAAATCTCCGGTAGTTATTCGTCATGATAACTTCGTCCATAATTGCACAGACAAAACCTTCGGTTTCTCCAAAGAGGTCACCGAAACGCAGCCAGGCTACGGACGCTGATTGGTCTACATCGGACCCATGTAGGGCCCGGAAAAAGCGTCCGTGAAGCTCCTTACTTTGCCATACCTCCCTGCGGTCGTTAGTGTCAAGCACTACAGGCCTGCGCCAGTTCTCATTCGCCAAGGAGAGTGGGGTGAGTCCCTTGTCTACTGCTACTACATCTCGATGCATACCGACGTCTGTGTTTATAAAATATTCCCTGAGATTGCATATCTCGCGGTTGTGGAGGTTTTTGGCATTTAAAAAGCCTCGGCCTCCACACTTCCGCGGGATATACAATCTCATGACCGACGATCGTGGGTGATGCATTCGATATGCAGTCAGCAGTGTACGGACCCGTCTATCCAGGGCGTCAAGTTCCGTTTGAGTCCATTTGAGTATGCCGAAAGAGTACATCAATACCGGCATGACCCAACCGTTGAAGGCGCGCATCTTGTTTCCGCCTGAAAGAAGGCTATTGAATACCTTTTTCAGGCGGCCAAAGAAGCGTTCCCTCAACGATTGCTTCATGTCAGTAGTGCTGATACCTAACGCTTCCGACATACCCAAATACTTATAGGTTTCGTTTGGAGAAAGGGATCTCAGGTTTATGGAATCCGCGAGTTGAATTCCTACGGATTCCACAATCTCCCCTCGCTTTACATGCATGACCGCACATTTGTCCACACCAAACTCCATCCTGATGGCACTACTAAAAGTTTCAGTTATCTTCAGTAGCTCCATCAGCTGAAGATTGCTGGGGGCAAAGAGCTTCAGGTCATCCATGTAAAGGAGGTGAGATATAACCTGACCACCTCTCTTCAACCGATAGCCCAGCCCTGAATTCTCCAGCAGCGTGCTTAGAGGATTCAGGGCTAGGCAAAACCAAAGTGGACTCAAACTATCGCCCTGGAATATACCTCGCTCGATCCGTACAGGTTCGCTATTCCTCTGGATATTTCGACATCCTGGATAGCGAAGGACTGTGCTCCATTGCCCCATACACGACATCAGGAAGGTGCGTAGAGTTATATCTATTTTATACAATTCTAGCACCCTCATGAGCCATGTATGAGGCACCGAGTCATAGGCCTTCTTATAATCTATCCAACATGTCGACAGATCCTTTCGGGAACGCCGAACCTGTTGGCTAATGGCCATATCAATAAGGAGTAGCTCCTTAGTACCGCGGGACCCGTTCCTACATCCATTCTGAGAGGCCGACATGATGGAGTTATTATCGACGTGTTTATTAATTTTAACTCTCAAAATGGATGTTAGAACCTTATAGACCGTCGGTAAACATGTAATAGGTCTATAATTTTTGGGTTCCGCGGTACTACCAGCCTTGTGGAGCAGGTGGGTTATTCCTGTTGTAAGGAACTTGGGTAGCGAACCAGACTCCAAGGCTGCCTGGTACTGAGATGCCAAACGAGCGTGCGACCTTTGTAGCCACTTAATCCAGAAGTTGTGCAGCCCGTCCGGCCCTGGAGATTTCCAGTTTGGCAACGGACGGACTGCACGGGCTACATCTTGGGGGCTGATCGTGATAGCCCCCATTTCTTGTATTGGATCGCACGCTCGTTCGACCTCCCGAGTCCATTCACCTTCCGTGTGACTGACAGGCACCGACCAGATGCTGCGCCAGAATGTACACATAGCGTCATCATCCGGCGGGCGCGTATCAGTCACACCTTGGTCGGGTCGCTCCCAAGCCCGATAAACCCACCTTTCATTACTTTGGAATGTACGGTTCTGGGTATATCGCTCCACTCTCCGCCTGTACCTACGAATACGGTTTGCCCATGCTAACACTTTTTGTTTCAGGAAGTCGATGCGCTCTGTGACACGGGATATATAGTCTTGGGGGCTGACGTCAGTTCCCCAAAAATGCTCGTCTCACAAAGCGCATCACTCTTGGGCGATTATTGCCCTCCCTGAAACAAATTAGTTTGCCAATGAGTGTTCTGGCCCCACCAATACGACGTTCGATCCTGCACTGCCAAGCCGGTACGGCTGGTTTCGGTCGTGTAGCCCTGTCATCTGCAAATCTGACGTGGGCTACACGACATGCCGCTACAGCCGCGCAGTACATGATCGAATGTGTATCAGTGAGGTCTTCGCAGTCATCAAAATAGTTCGACAACTGCG
This sequence comes from Orthosia incerta, assembly GCA_948252205.1. NCBI lineage: Eukaryota > Metazoa > Arthropoda > Insecta > Lepidoptera > Noctuidae > Orthosia > Orthosia incerta. Next base: position 28,561,760 of record OX411755.1, on the reverse strand, counting down.
AATCCAGAACAGCCACCAGCGCCCTATTTTTGTTATGCATGGGCAAACAAGGTAATCGTGGCCTAAGTTCGGGTGGCATGTAGCGATATTCCCGAATAGCACACTCCAAAGCACTCCTCAATTGCTCATTGCACTGGGTACTTACGTTTGTAACCCTGTCACTACTCTCCTCGTCAGCGTGGATGGGAATATGGTTGGGCTGTGGTGGCACCACAGCCTGCGACGATGGGGCAGTGACACGGTTACTCATTTCCGTTCGGAGGCGATCAAGTACAGTATCATCCAACATACGATTACGCTGGATGACCCGCACCTGATCCGAAAGTCGTTGGGCCGAAACGTTGACGGCTGGCTCAAGCACCTGAAACAAAGAGAGCATCCGGACACGGTACGCGGTCAGGTTGTTTCCTCCCTCTGTAGCCCCAAAGTATGCGCGCATGACATTTTCATTAATGGATTGTGTCCATTTCATGCGCTGCACACTTCCGCCGGGTGCTGGGACCCTATCAGAGACCGTTAAGCCTCGAGGTCCTAAGCGGTCCGGCGGCCGGCATCCTCCCCGTCGACGCGCAGGTGGTGGTGTCGTCGGCGGCGAGAAGTACTCGTCGCTCGAGCTCGACGCAACTGCCACGGCCGGCGTCACAGCACTCACGATGGGGCTGGGTTCCGGTGGCGGCGAGGCGGAGCTGGGCGACGAGGCCGGAGGTGTTAGGCGTGTGTTTTTGGCTCGGGCCTGGCTTCTTGTCAACATTTCTGCTTAGGTTGAAATTGTGTTGCTTGGATCATGCCGAAAAATTTTTATTGCGTTCTTCTTCTTGTTTTATTATATACACACGGATAATACATTATTAAAATTGTTTTTATTAGGTTCTTATATGGAAATTATAACGGTTTGATAAATTTAAATTCATAAAAAACAGGGATGAAAATTTTTCAGTTGTCAACCTTGACAAGTCAGGCCACACATCATTATTATTATTATTATTAGCGTAAAAACGGGCTCCTATTACTAAGACTCCAGTGTCCATCTGTCTGTCTGTCTGTCCGTCTGTCACCACGCTGTATCTCATGAACCGTGATAGCTAGACAGTTTAAATTTTCATAGATGATGTATTTCTGTTTCCGCTATAGCAACGAATACTAGAAACAGAATAAAATAAATATTTAAGTGGTGCTCCACACATAGAAAACACAAGAATGTTTTTAAGAGTGTTTTTTTGCCGATATTTGCGATAGTGGTACGGAACCCTTCGTGCGCGAGTCCAACTCGCACTTGGCCGGTTTTTAATCCCAGTGTTGTGTAAAAAAAAGAAGGTTTCGAGTCCAGTAGATAGCAATATTTAGTTACTAAAGCACACTGCAAACTGTGTGAAAGCAGTCCGATACAGATTTAATCACTGTCTAATCTATAGACTCAATGTAGCGTGACAGCAGAGTTCACAGCGATACCCGCTGATGTCTACCGGATTATTCGGTTACTACCGTCAGACTCACTAGTCTGACGCTCACATCACTATGTGATGCGCTATTTTGGAAGGATTTTTTAGTCTTGATGGTAATCTATATGATTCACGTACTCAATTGATGTGCGTACTATGCAAAGTTTTTATCAATAGCCTATAGGCTATTAATAAAACACCAATATGTTAGCAAGAATGATTTGGCAATTTTTTATGTTAGTTAATAGTCCGAATAAGTAAATTTTATTTAAAATTTTATATTTTCAATTTATTATACCTAGGGAAACAACTAAATTTATTCAGATGCAATTGAAAAAATCGATCGAGTCATTCAATTTTTTAATATTCTTCTAAGTAAAGAGAATAAAAGAGATTTTAATTAATTTGTTTCAGTTAGTGAACCAATTAGTAACTTTGGTTCTGAATAAAAACATCGTTTGTCTGGCGTCTGGGTCACTCACTTATTCAAGGAATAATTAAATCAATTGAGACCGAATATGTTTTTCTAAATGAAATCTTTTCGAAGTAAAATCTTAACTAAAATTGTTATTAAGAGACCAAAGTATTCTAAACATTGTTTTCATTTTTGCTCCATTGCCAGTTTTTGGTTATTCATTTTGCTTTTTCTTCGTTTATAAGCTTCGATCAATAATACTCGGGGCCTAAAACGGGCCGAAAAATAAGAGCACAGATACGGTTTTGGTCTTATTTCAAATTAGTATGGTTCAATCATAGCCAAATTTAAGACGTCAAAATGCATCAACGAAATTTATAAGTATGCATGACGCATACTGACTTGTTGCAAATAAACAATTTTCTTCTTCTTTCACGTCTTTTGAATACGCTAGTTTTAATTAGGTTATACATTAACGCCAGCATACGAATTTAAAAGGTAAACGGTTACTAAATAATAAAAAAAAACACTATACTAATTACTCACCAAATAATAAACTCCAAACGGCATCACAACCACAGCTACAAGTAAGTCTGCAACAGCCAAACTGACTATGAAATAGTTCGTGGCTGTTTGCAAACTCCTTTCTCTCGAAACACTTAATATCACTAACACATTACCGAACAATGTCAGTAAAGGAAACACTAGCAGCGATAGCGCCCAAAAATTATAGTCCACATCACTACAAGTTCCATTTTTGAACGTACAATTCGAATCACTGAATGTTTCGTTGAAATAGTCGATGTTGAATTCCGAATCGGAATTGTTCGAATCGATGTAATGTCGATAGAAGAATGTAGCGTTTGGGTCGGGTGGCTTCACGTCGAAAGTTATTTTCGATGAGTTCTGACAATCGTTCGTGCTGCATAGTTTTGATATTGTCATGTTTTTTATTAGTTCGTCTTGGTGATTCATTGTAGCTTTAGAAGCTCTAAGAGACAACGTTGTTTTTCTACATTGTTTTTTGTTTGTTTGGTGTTGTTTTCCTGTTTCTTGTTTTTTTACTTTTTTATTATGAATTCATAGTTAGATTTCTCCATACCTCTCTCGCACGATTAACTTATCCATAAATCTTTCCATTCTGTCATTTATTGTATTCCATTTTTGTTCTGTTATACATTTTATTTTCATTCAGCAGTTTTTGGCTGCACGGTTGCGTCTCTTTTCATTGTGTCTGTACCTGAAACAAAATTGTTTTTCATTATAGATGAAACATTTTTGAAATGAAATGCTAGCGAAAGAACAAAGGTAGTGATTTTCGTTACTCCGAGCTTCATCGGTATTCGGCTTTTATTAAATTGTAAATGTGAGGCTGGGTTTATATTGAATCCTTTCGCATATCTAATTAACTAACTACTCATGCAGAATATCAGGAAGAAATTCAATAAAATTTCCAAAGTTTTATTGAAAACGATTCAAAACAACATTTATTAAAACGTTTTGCCCTGTTTGAAAGCCAATTAATTGCGTACTGATCTATAAAAAATCAAGGTTAACTTTATCAAAGATTGTATTTATGAAAGTATTAAAAACAATATTTTAGTATGAATTTTGAATTACAATGTGGGAAATCAATAAATATATAAAACTTTCCGTTCTATGCATGATTAATATACTTCTGGGAAGACTATATAATTGTCAGTAAAAGCCATTAATTGCATGGGTTCTTTTCGGGCTACAAGTTAACGAACTTCTTTGCTTGTATGTAAGGTCACAATGTCACTAATCACGTTATTTCTTGGAGAATAACGTAAACGACATGCCACCAAGCACGTAGTTTAATCTACACGAACAATCGGTAGCTCTCACTGTATTTCTACCTAGGTATTTAAAAAAAAACACATCTCAATCAAACCCGCCATCTTCTATCTCGATCTTTTGTCCTCTCCCTCCTCTCTTGTTCGCGCCTAAAATTAGTGCTTAGTATTACGTCAAGTTGACATCTGTCAGAGTCATTAGAAACCATAGCTCTCTTTAGAACGAAATCTTTATAAGTGCCGACATACTTTTTAGGGTCGCTCAGAGACTCCTAGTATCAGAAAGCTTTAATTTGGAATCTTACTATATGTAATGTAATGTAATGTAATGTAATAATATTATAAAGAGGTAAAATTTGTAAGTTTGTATGTAGGGGGTAATCTCTGGAACTATTGATCCAATTCTAAAAAAAATTTCTCTGGTAGAAAGCTACATTATTCCTGAGTGCTATAGGCTATATAACATCACGCTACGACCAACAGGAGCGGAGCATAAATGAAAAACGTTGCAAAACGGGAAAGAATATTACTTTTTCAGGGCTTCCGTTGCGTACGCTGCGTAAACGGTTTCAGTTATGCAATCATGTATGTAGGGTAGGTGTAGGGAAGGTGTAGGGTTGGTGTAGGGTAGATGTAGAGTAGGTGTAGGTTAGGTGTAGGGTAGGTGTAGGGTAGGTGTAGGGTAGGTGTAGGGTAGGTGTAGGGTAGGTGTAGGGTAGGTGTAGGGTAGGTGTAGGGTAGGTGTAGAGTAGGGTAGGTAGGATAGGGTAGGTAGGATAGGGTAGGTAGGATAGGGTAGGTACGTAGCCAGTTGACGGGAGCGAAGCCGCGTGGGACAGCTAGTGGATGTATATACATATTAATCACGCCGACAAAGTGGTAAAATAAAATACCTCCTGTACATGTAAAGTGGGCATGCGTTTTTTTCTCGTCTATCCCATGGCTATTGATAGGCTATTCAAAATATTACGGGTCTGTGAAAACCATTTCTCGATTCAGGGAACCGTTTGCGTAAAATTAAGCTTTATATTGCAAATTTTTGTTAGAGTCAAGTAAAACTCAACCATTTAGCTGGCAGATATGTGAAAAAAAATATTTTATCTATAATCTTAATGTGTAAAATTATAAAAATATCTTATTTAAACTTTTCTTACAAAACAAAATATTTTTTCAATACAGTTGTTATACATGGCGTACTTTCAGTGGCTATAATTATGATTCGAAAATTAAATCTTACGCACAGGCATCTTTCTATTACGCGGTCGTGACTTTTGTTTACGAGCTCGATCATTAGTTTTGCAGTTGAGTTTTAAATTTATAAGTCAACTAGCTGACCCGCGGGGCTTCGCTCCCGTCAACTGGCTACCTTGCCTATTTAGTCTACCCTGCCTAACTTCCCTACCCTGCCTCTACTTACTCTACCTGCTCTACCTGCTCTACCTACTCTACCTAATCTTCCAACTCTTCCTTCTCTACCTACTCTACCTACTCTACCTACACTACCTACTCTACCTACTTTGCCCACTCAACCTACACTACCTACTCTTCCTACTTCACCTACTCTACCTACTCTACCTGCTCTACCTGCTCTACCTACTCTACCCACTCTACCTACTCTACCTACTCTACCCACTCTACCTACTCTACCTACTCCACCTACTCTACCTACTCTACCTACTCTACCTACTCTACCTACTCCACCTACTCTACCTACTCTACCTGCTCTACCTACTCCACCTACTCTACCTACTCTACCCACTCTACCTACTCTACCTACTCTACCCACTCTACCTACTCTACCTACTCTACCTACTCTACCTAGTCTACCTACTCTACCTACTCTACCTACTCTACCTACTCTACCTACTCTACCTACTCTGCCTACTCTACCTACTCTACCTACTCTACCTACTCTACCTACTCTGCCTACTCTACCTACTCTACCTACTCTACCTACTCTACATACTCTACCTACTCTACCTACTCTACCTACTCTACCTACTCTACCTACTCTACCTACTCTACCTACTCTACCTACTCTACCTACTCTATCTACTATGCCTACTCTACCTACTCTGCCTACTCTACCTACACTACCTACTCTACCTACTCTACCTACTCTACCTGCTCTACCTACTCCACCTACTCTACCTACTCCACCTACTCTACCTACTCTACCCACTCTACCTACTCTACCTACTCTACCCACTCTACCTACTCTACCTACTCTACCTACTCTACCTAGTCTACCTACTCTACCTACTCTACCTACTCTACCTACTCTACCTACTCTGCCTACTCCTCCTACTCTGCCTACTCCTCCTACTCTGCCTACTCTACCTACTCTACCTACTCTACCTACTCTGCCTACTCTGCCTACTCTACCTACTCTGCCTACTCTGCCTACTCTACCTACTCTACCTACTCTACCTACTCTACCTACTCTACCTACTCTACCTACTCCACCTACTAAAGATCTAAATTGTGCTTGTAATTAAATAATTCTTAAAAATAGTAGACCCAGTATTAATACAGTGACAATAAATAAAAGTGAAGCTAAACCCGAAATCTGGCAGTGACAGTGTTATTATTAATTAAAAACACCGGGTTACTATACAAACATTGATTCTCAAATATATAAACATTGACTACAAAACTCATTGCTATAAGATAAACCAGTGTAAACATTCAAATTTTAAGACATCATGCTTCAAAACAATCATAATTACTAATAATTCCTAGACTGTGGTGATAAAAAAGTGATCTAAACAAAAATTGGTGCTGGCAAAAATCGTTTTTTTTATTCAAATAATGCACCTACGTGACTTGAAGTTGTGCCAACGCCAGCGCCATCTAGCAAATACCCTATAAACCAACCACTAACATTGTTGTCGCAGTGTTGCCGAACAAATAAATAACAAATCGGCAATCAATATTGTAAATAGCGACATCTATTACACAAAGAAGGACTTGCGTAGTTAAAACGCCATTAGATTGCAAAATTGGATCCTACTGTTAACTGTACGAGTGGCTTAGCGGTGTACGAACTGACTTAATTGTTCGAACCGCATGACCGCACGTTCAAATCCGACGATTACTGGGAGACTTTTTGTGGCTTGTGATAATTTAAATTTGTAAAATTATCATGAACTTCCTAGAAAATATAACATTCCGTCGCACACGTACTATATCGGAACCCAATAATGACACCAGTGAAATTATTCCACAAACACTGGATGAGACTACTAATAGTATGCCGGAAATTTCGGAAGACGAGGAGGATAAGCAGATAAACATCCTTAAAACTGACATTGAGAACCTTAGGTCTCAATTACAAAGCGCACATCGAGAAATAGAAATACTATCTTTGGAAAATAGCTCTCTGAAGCAAACAAACGCCGATTTATTGAAGATTAATGAGATGTATAAAAAAGTCACCAGTAGTCCATTAAAGAAGAAATTACAAACACCGAAGGGAAATAAAATTAGTTCTACGGAAAAGAAGATCATTAAACCACAGACTTTCGAAATTCCTGATGATGGGGCATCCATAACTGAAGACCTTACTAAAAACTCGCAAAACCCATCGCTGCCGGTTGTAAAGAATAATATATGTATTTTAAGTAGTGAAAAGTCTAATAGATTATGCACAATCAGTCAGAGATCTAATTTAGGTAATTTTAATATATGTCACTATCGCATGCCAAATTGTGGATTAAAGCAACTATTAGATAGTATTGATAAGAAAGTACAAAACTTAACTTACTCCGACCACTGTGTTATTTACGTTGGGGAAGAAGATTTTAAAAGGACCCAGAACTATATAGAATTGGTTGCTTTCATTCGCGGTAAATTACAAGATTTAACCCACACGAACTTTATAATATGTCTGCCGACTTTTAGATATATGGCTAACAAAAATATAATGTTTAATAGTAGAGTCGACACCTTTAATAATTTAATCTACATGGATGTTGAGACATATAAATATGCGTATATTTTGGATTCCAACTTAAATCTTCCCTACACCTACGAAACTTATAACCAAAGGTATGGGAGCTTAAATAATAAAGGCTTGAATATTATTTTAAACGACTTACAAGTCCTAATCCTAGATTTAAGCACGATGAATGTACATGATGCATCTAATCAACTAACAGAATCTGATAATAGATTGAATTTTTTTCGTGTATAATAACTTATATATATTACATCAGAACATCAATGGTCTTATAAATAAATCAGATGAGCTTTCGTTACATTTGGAAGAGTTGAACCGTAACAATAAACATGTTGATGTCCTTTGTATCACGGAACATAATATGATCAATGAAGATACTTATTCACTGAAAATTCCCAATTACTCATTGATTTCATCTTACTCTAGGCACAATAGAAATGGAGGGGCGTGCATATTAGTACATAATAATCGAAAGGCTAAAATCTATGACATAAAGGAACATACTGTGAGAAATATTGTAGAGTGTAGTGCCATTGAACTCATAGAGCATAATGTTATTGTAATCAACATTTACAGGCCCCCCTGCAACACACTAGAAAAGGTAAACATATTTTTCTCTAAATTTAACGAAATACTCAATAAAACTTGTTTAAAAAATAAGAAAATTATTGTATGCGGCGATTTTAACATCAATGTACTAAAACGAGATAAAATTGTAATAGAATTAGAGCAACTGCTGGCTAGCTATAACCTTAAACTAATAATTAAAGAACCCACGCGACTATGTAGTAACACATGTATTGACAACTTTATTTGTAATAAACGGGGCACCAGGTATGAAATACTAGAACTAGCACTATCGGATCATACTGCTCAACTTCTACAATACCCAGTCACAGAAAGTTTTAACATAACACACTGGTACACACATAAACGAGACTATAGCGCCTCTAATACAGATAAGTTCGTTGAATGTATGCGTAATCTCGCCTGGGATGAAGTTTACAAGGCAGAAACAGCGGATGATGCCTTTAGCACATTCCACGAATTATTAAAATTATTCTATGATCTCTGTTTCCCTTTAATAAAGGTCAAAGTACCTACACACAAACGACCACAATGGATATCAAAGGGTGTCAGAGTCTGCTCCAAACGTAAACGTCAACTACTTTGGAAATTCAGGAAAGCACCAAGCCAACAATTTAAAGATTTATACAAAACGTATAATAAAAGATTTAAAAAAATAATTAAATTAACGCAAAAATCTCAAAACGATTACTATATTAAAACATCAGTAAATAAAGCTAAAGCTACTTGGAAGGTTATAAATAATTATAAAACAAATATCCACCAGCAGTTTAAAAAAATTGACAAAATTAATGTAAACAATTTACCAATCACAGATCCAATTACTATAGCTAATGAATTTAATAATTTTTTTACAACTCAGGTACCAGATAAACTCCCTATTAACAAAAAATCCCATTATAGAATTACATACAATAATTCCAACTCATTCTTTATGCGCCCGTGCACGCCAGGGAGTATTGTCTCAATAATAAAATCCCTAAAAAACACAAATAGTGTGGGGCACGATGGAATATGTACTAAAATAATTAAGGGAGTGGCGGAAATAATAGCGCCAGTATTGTGTTATATAATTAATAAATGCATAGAAGATGGGGTCTTCCCATCAAAATTAAAATTATCTATTGTCATTCCAATATTTAAAAAAGAGGATAGGGAAAATATGAATAGTTATAGACCTATATCTCTAATACCTATCTTATCAAAAGTGTTTGAAAAAGTCATCTATAATAATTTATACAACTATATAGAAAAACATAACATACTTGCGGAAGAACAAATGGGTTTCCGTAAAAATAAATCTATTAACAGTGCATTTCATACTTTCCTTAAAACGGTACTAAAAGGCATGGATAGTAAGAAACATGTCTCAGCATTATATATGGATATGACGAAGGCCTTCGACTGCGTCAATCATGGTTTATTATTAAATAAATTAGAAGCGTATGGAGTACGGGGAAAGGCTAGAGATCTCATAAAATCATATTTAAGTGACAGAGAACAACAAAATGAAATATCTAGCATCTCACATGTCACAAAAGTAGAAATAAAACATTTGTCAACACCAATAAAAGTCTTCAGAGGTGTACCTCAAGGGAGTATTTTAGGTCCGCTGCTCTTTATTATTTATATAAACGACCTCCCCAAATCCATAAAATCCTCTATGGTTCTGTATGCTGACGATAGCACTGCGATAGTAGTATCTGAAGACCCCTCGACTCATGAACATGAGATAAACCATACGCTATCATCTATAGTTAATTGGTTAAACTTAAATGAACTTAAAATGAAAAAATGAATAGTTATAGACCTATATTTAACTAAAACATTTATAACGACATTTAAAACAAAAAATTCAAAATCCAATACTGTTAATATACAATATGAACAAATAAATATAGAAAAAATCAACTCTACAAAATTCCTTGGACTACACATAGACTCAGACATGAGATGGAGGACACATATCGAACAAGTCTGCACTAAACTAAGTCGGTATTCATATGCCTTGGAAATGCTACGTAAAGTTGTCAACCAAAGTGCTCTTCTATCTGCTTACCACGCTTACGTTGGTTCGACGCTAAGGTATGGTATAATGTTTTGGGGGAATGCCACTGATAGAGAAACTGTCTTCAAAGCCCAAAAGAAATGTATCCGTGCAATATGTACCCTAAAACCTACAGATACGTGTAAACCACATTTTATAAATTTAAAAATATTGACATTCCCATCACTGTATATTTATGAACTAGCATTAGACATTAGAAATAATATTAATAAATATGAAACGTTAAAAAGTACCAGGCTGGCAAGTACACTTCGTGCAATAAGCCATAGGACGGCTATGTTTGACAAGAGTGCATTTTGTATGGGCCCTAAAATTTATAACAAATTACCAAGGAATATAAAGGCCGCTGAGAATTTTATGTCATTTAAAAATAAATTGAAGACGTATCTAATCAATAAAGCTTATTATAATGTAAATGATTATTTAAATGAAAAAATGTAATAAATATGTACTAACTAGATGACTACTAATTTTAAAATTTGAAATGGATAATTAATAATTAATGACGAATAAATAAAATAACATTTGACATTTGCATGTATTAGTATTTAATATATATTTGCACGCCTGTTGAGGTAAAGTATGGCAATAAGAACTTTTTTGTTTGTAATATCTCATGTACCCATATTCCAGCAAATAAATGATTTTGATTTTTGATTTTGATTACTCTACATACTCTACCTACTCTACCTACTCTACCTACTCTACATACTCTACCTACTCTACCTACTCCACCTACTCTACCTACTCTACCTACTCTACCTAATCCACCTACTCTACCTACTCTACCTACCCTACCTACCTAATAATTTTCTATCTATCATCAATAGTTTTCTCTTAGCGCAAGCCAATGAATGAATTTTATAGGCAACAATTTGCTACCTTGTATTCTTTGTAAAAAAAATATGTCCAGTTGCAAAAACGCGCCATTTTCTGAAATTTTTATTTTTGTGAATAAACAAATCTAATTCTTTGATTTGTTTTTACTATTTCCCACAACTGTATTGAAAAACGTCGTGTGATACACGGGTGTGTAGGTTATTGCAAACTCGTGTCATTAAAAACCCTCGCCTTCGGCTCGGGCTTGTTAATAACAGCTCGTTTGCAATAACCTACTTTCCACCCTTGTATCACAATGTACTATTTTTTAAGACAGTGTACGTTACTCATTTAACTTAACGACATACTCAGCTAATTACCGACATGTCTACGAGTATCTATTGAACTGAACAACACTCCTTTAGTAATAAGTAGCGTGCAGAGAAGCAATAATAATGTGAGTTCCTTGGCTCGCCCAAGAGAACCTTCACTCTGAGAAATATGTAGACGTAAATAGGTACTGGTTTATTTTGACGTTGTACCCTTAATCAATTAGATATTTTGTTTATGTGTGTTGTAATTGTTTATATCTATACTTATAATAATATAGTAACTCGGCTTTGTCTGTGTCTTGAAGATATTTAATAAAATTTTATACGGAGGGGTCTTTATATCAGCAACAGATGCCAAAATAAATATTTTGCCAGCATGTTTGGCATTTTTTGTGTTTAGTTGTGCGCGCATCACATAAAATGTACGAAAACAATGTAGATAACTTTTATACTATCGATAAAAAAATCGTGTCTTGAAATTTAAATATTACGTTTTTTCCATATTTTTTCGTCATTTTCTCAAGTATGTAAGTAGGTAGGATAGGTATTTAGGGTAGGTAGGTAGGGTAGGGTAGAGTAGGTAGGTAAGTAGGGTAGTACAAGCGTTTGACAGGAGCGAGGCACAGCCTAGCTAGTAATCTCAATAGCAGTCGCTCTAACAGTGAAAAAATAAGCGAAAGGTCACTCACACACTCATCACGAAAAGTCGATATCCACTTGACGTATAAAGATGAAATTTGGCAGAGAGATTCCTTTAGTAACGTAAGTGCGCACTAAGAAAGGATTTTTTGAAATGCCACTCCTAAGGGGGTAAAAGTGGAGTTGAAAGTTTGTATGAAATTTCTAGTTTGTAAATTGGACAGATGAAATTTTACATTTACGCTTACAAAAAGAATTCATGTATTTATTGGTTTTTGTAAAATTCCACCCGTAAGGGGGTGAAAAGGGGGTCGAAATTTTGTATGAATTTTCTACAACTTGTAAGTTGAGCACGTGAAATTTTTGATTAACGCTGTTGGTTGATAGAAATAATTTTATATATTTATTGGTTTTTGGAAATTGCACCAAAAAGGGGTTAGGTTAAAAAGGGGTTAAAGGTTTGTATGAAATTTTTACAGTTTGTAAATTGGACAGATGAATTTTCACGCTCTTAGTTGATAAAAATAATTCATGTATTTATTGGTTTTTGGAAATTCCACCCATAAGGGGATAAAAAGGGGGTTGAAAGTTTATGTGAAATTTCTTCTGTTTGGAAGGTAAAATCATCTGATATTATTGGTTTACGCTCTTGGTTGGTAAACAAAAATTGTTTTTTTTTTAATTTAGGATATTCCACCCCTTAGGAGGTAATAAGGGGGTTGCAAGTTTATATGAAATTTCTAAGCTTTTAACTGTGACACGTGAAATTAAAGATTTACGCTTTTGGTTGATAAGAAAAATTAGGAGGATTTAGGATGTGTTCAAGGTTTTTGAAGAATTTTACTGTACGCCCGCGTAAAGAAAGCCTTTCTTTTTAAGATGTAGGGGAGCACTAAGAAGGGATTTTAAATTCAACCTTTAAGGGGGTGAACTAAAAAGTCATTAGTCAAAAGGCATAGAATACGGATCATGCGAACGAAGTGCTAGTACTTTGATAAAAACAACAAAACATTGTTAAAAACATCGTCTTTATCCACACATTCATTATTCTCTCCTAAAACCAAAAACGACTGAAATTGCCGATGTCAGCTGCGAAAATTTAATAGAAGTGGTATCGGATTGATGTGTGGCAGCCATTGTGCCGGTAATTGAATCGCTCCGCACGCATGCTCGTCTAATATCGTACTCTTATTTAGTGGCACCGGGAGAGGGTTTGGACGGGTTAGGGTTAAATTTATATGTGCATTGGAAGTTATTTAGCTGGTAGCCAGTCTACCTCGATATCGTGTTTGTCTAGTTTCTCCATAGAAAATACTGGTATTTATCTGCCTATAGTTAGACTAGAAGCAGATTCCAACATAAATGAGAAACGATAAAGCCAAGCAATCTGCTTTTCTTTTTTTTTCAGGTGTAGGAAATTATCCAATTTCATCTTCCGCTCTGGGTGAAGTGGGAGGGCGTGTCAGACTTTTACTGCCTTAAAACCACACCTGTTCCTTCAGTTGCTTGTGCCAGGGTCGCGGTAACACTCTTTCAAATTTATCCGCGACCCAGACATGCATCAGCCCTAGCGGACCCGTCAGTTTCTGCTGACCCCTATTTGAGGCGCGTGTAGAACACTACGGCCATTCAGGCCTGGTCTTAATCGGACGGCGAGCTACCCATTACTCGCCGTCCGCAACCCCGCGTCTACCTAGGGTGGCCGGGAATCGACTCGCGACTTCCGACGCCCAGGCTATCTCCAGCGGTGGCTAGGGGCAAGATTGATTGAGCCTGGCTTGGTTTTGTTGTTCAATAGCTTACTGCGAAATAGCCAATGGTTATAAATTGCTTTCAGCAGTTGTTATTAAATAGAACACCCAGGTTAAAAAAAATCTTCATGACTTATTCATTATGGCGTTTATTTCTAAGTCTATTGCTCCAGTTGAATCTTATTAGTTTACAGATAGGTTCTTGTTCTTCATTGACATTGATCGAGGATTTTTTACAGTTGTCATAGCGTATGATTCGGATGGAGAGGAGGAAAGTTCTTATTATAAAAGTACTAGCTGTTGCCCGCGGCTTCGCTCCCGTGGAGCACCCCACAGGACCCATTTTTGGGATAAAAAAATAGCCTATGTTATTGGTGAAAGAATTTTTAAAAACGGACCAGTAGTTTCGGAGCCTATTCGGTACAAACAAACAAACAAAAAAATCACTCCTGTTTAAAATATTAGTATAGATTTACAAGACTTGCAGTTTTTCCCCGATAAAACAGAATTTAAAACGAAACTGTTGACGCTAGACAGATAGCTCTATATAATTTATGTAAAAAAAACTAAAATCTCTGCGATGGATAATACTAGCATACAGATGCCTCATCCCATACAAAGAAACCGTGCCTACTTAACTAGCGTTTTTCTTCTGATTATACCGATTATTTTTTAGGGTTCCGTACCCAAAGGGTAAAAACGGGACCCTATTACTCCGCGATCCGTCTGTCTGTCTGTCTGTCACCAGGCTGTATCTCATGAACCGTGATAGCAAGACGGCTGACGGCTTTCGCAGATGATGTATTTCTGTTGCCGCATTAACAACGGTAGATGGCGTTGTGAATTTGACGTCATTTTCTGAAGTATGTAAGTAGGTAGGGTAGGTATCTAGGGTAGGCAGGTAGAGTAGGGTAGAGTAGGTAGGTAAGTAGGGTAGTACAGGCGTTTGACAGGAGCGAGGCACAGCTAGTAATCTGAATAACTTTTTTTAAGTTAAGCAGTCGCTCTCTTTATATATATATAAAAGCGAAAGGTCACTCACACACTCATCACGAAATGTCGATAACCGCTTGACGTATAAAGATAAATTTGGCAGAGAGATTCCTTTAGTAAATGGGGTTGAAAGTTTGTATGAAATTTTTACAGTTTGTAAATTGGACAGATGATTTTTTATGCTCTTAGTTGATAGAAATAATTCATGTATTTATTGGTTTTTAGAAATTGCACCCATAAGGGGATAAAAAGGAAGTTGAAAGTTTATGTGAAATTTCTTCTGTTTGATATTATTCGTTTACGCTTTTGGTTAATAAACAATTTTTTTTTATTTAGGATATTCCACCCCTTAGGAGGTAAATAAGGGGGTTGCAAGTTAATATGAAATTTCTACGCTTTTAAGTGTGACACATGAAATTAAAGATTTACGCTTTTGGTTGATAAGAATAATTCATGTGCTAATTGGCTTTTCGAAATTCTTCCCCTAAGGAGGTGAAAAGGTGGAAATTTGTTGGGCTTATATATTTGAAACATGGCATAAATACTAACATAAGTAAATAGTAAAGGTCATCATTATTAGTTTTTCAAAACAACTCTTAAAAACGATTTAGGAGGTGTTTAAGATTTTTGAAGAATTTCACTGTACGCCCGCGTAAAGAAACCCTTTCTTTTTTGATGTAGGGGAGCACTAAGCAGGGGTTTTTGGAAATTAAACCTTTAAGGGGGTGAACTAAAAAGTCATGTTGAGGACAGAATACGGATCACGCGAACGTGATCTTTGACACAACAACAAAACATTGTTAAAAACATCTCCTTTATCCACACATTCATTATTCTCTCCTAAAACCAAAAACGACTGAAATTGCCGATGTCAGCTGCGAAAATTTAATAGAAGTGGTATCGGATTGATGTGTGGCAGCCATTGTGCCGGTAATTGAATCGCTCCGCACGCATGCTCGTCTAATATCGGACTCTTGTTTAGTGGCGCCGGGAGAGCGTTTGGACGGGTTAGGGTTAAATTTATATGTGCATTGGAAGTTATTTAGCTGGCTCGGTATCGTGTTTGCCTAGTCTCTCCATAGACAATACTGGTATTTATCTGCCTCTAGTTAGACTGGAAGCAGATTCCAACATAAATGAGAAACGACAAAGCCATTCAATCTGCTTTTTTTTTTTTCAGGTGTAGGAAATTATTTATTTATTTATTTATTTAATACTTCAAGCACACAAATGTACAGAGGCGGACTTAATGCCTTAGGCATTTTCTACCAGTCGACCTTTGGGTGATGCAGAGACAACTAGTGGTAGGTGCAATATTGACGAATAAGGGTTATGCAAAAATATATATAAACTATAAATACTATATAATTATAACATATATACACAAAAGAATAAACTAAATATATAGACATACTTAAACATTAGTAATATTAGATTAATAATTGAAAAACATTAGCGTTGTGACGATACTGCTGCCAACTTCTTGCGAATGTGCTCGCGAACTTTAACTTTGAAGGTTCCAATCCAATCCAATCCAATCCAATCCAATTCCGATCCAATTTCATCTTCCACTCTGGGTAAAGTGGGACGGCATGTCAGACTTCTACTGCCTTAAACCCACTCCTGTTCCTTCAGTTGCTTGAGCCAGGGCCGCGGTAACACTCTTTCAAATTTATCCGCGACCCAGACATGCATCAGCCCTAGCAGACCCCGTCAGTTTCTGCTGACCCCTATTTGAGGCGCGTGTAGAACACTACGGCCACTCAGGCCTGGTCCTAATCGGACGGCGAGCTACCCATTACTCGCCGTCCGCAACCCCGCGTCTACCTAGGGTGGCCGGGAATCGGCTCGCGACTTCCGACGTCCAGGCTATCTCCAGCGGAGGCTAGGGGCAAGATTGATTGAGCCTGGGTTGGTTTTGTTGTTCAATAGCTTACTGCGAAATAGCCAATGGTTATAAATTGCTTTCAGCAGTTGTTATTAAATAGAACACCCAGGTTAAAAAAAATCTTCATGACTTATTCATTATGGCGTTTATTTCTAAGTCTATTGCTCCAGTTGAATCTTATTAATTTACAGATAAGTTCTTGTTCTTCATTGACATTGATCGAGGATTTTTTACAGTTGTCATAGCGTATGATTCGGATGGAGAGGAGGAAACTTCTTATTATAAAAGTACTAGCTGTTGCCCGCGGCTTCGCTCCCGTGGAGCACCCCACAGGACCCATTTTTGGGATTAAAAATAGCCTATGTCACTCAGGAATAATGTAGCTTTCTATTGGTGAAAGAATTTTTCAAATCGGTCCAGTAGTTTCGAAGCCTATTCGGTACAAGCAAACAAACAAAAAAAATCTTTCCTCCTTATAATATTAGTATAGATTTACAAGACTTGCAGTTTTCCCCCGATAAAACAGAATTGAAAACGAAACTGTTGACGCTACACAGATAGCTCTATATAATTTATATTAAAAAAAAACTAAAATCTCTGCGATAGATAATACTAGCATACAGATGCCTCATCCCATACAAAGAAACCGTGCCGACGTAACTAGCGTTTTTCTTCTGATTATACAGATTATTTTTTAGGGTTCCGTACCTAAAGGGTAAAAACGGGACCCTATTACTCCGCGATCCGTCTGTCTGTCTGTCACCAGGCTGTATCTCATGAACCGTGATAGCAAGACGGCTGAAATTTTCAAAGATTATGTATTTCTGTTGCCGCTATAACAACAAATACTAAACACAGAATAAAATACATATTTAAGTAGGGCTCCCATACAACAAACGTGTTTTTTTGCCGTTTTTTGCGATAATGGTACGGAACCCTTCGTGCGCGAGTCTGACTCGCACAGAAGTATAATCAGTACAGTACTTCGGCAAGGTTTCATTGTATGGGATGAGACACCACTGGCTCTGGCCACTTTTTTGAGGCATACAAGCGTGATATCACTGTGTAAACCATAACTCTTTTAACTCATAAACTCATATACATTTTTTCATGTTTTATTACGAACGCTTCGCATTTCATTCGTGTGAAAATAAAATCATTTTCCAACAGTTTGTTTTACTGTTCAAAATGACGATATAGAAATATGTGCGATTGAAAATTGTTTCAGTTAAAAGATAGCACCTATATACATTTACCTACGTTAAGAAGTAAACTGACACTTGCCCTGGCTGGAGAAGCAGTAGCCAATCACTCTGATTGAACTGCGAGTCACCAAAAAAAAAACAAAAATATTTTTTTTACTTACATGTTTATTTTTGGTTTAGGGATTTATTAATATTGTCTACTAGCTGTTACCCGCAGCTCCGCCCGCGTTAACATAAGTTATGCCAATCAATTCTGGTTGGCGACATACAGGGTGAGAAAATCCAATGTCGCAGTTTTAGTTTTATTCAAAATCGGCCCCGTGACTCCTTTGATTGTTTTGTGCTATTCTTCATAGTGATGATTTGGCCATCCACGCACGTTTGGAAAACTCAGCCTGTATAGATACAGGAAGCATTAACTTATAAACGATTAACTTATTTAAATGAATAAAATTGTATCTACAGCTAATTTACATTACTTAATTATTCCGTTAATCATGGGTACAACATTTTATGACGCTGCTATATCCTATATTCTAGGTCCTTTCATTTGATGCTAATACATACACATTCTGGGCCTTAGACATACGCGATTATAGCAGCTACATGTAGCTGGTCGTTGGTAAAGCATGGCTTTTCCAAATGCACCCCTGCTATCCTTGAGCTTTTTTAATAGTAATAGCAAAACTAAGTTTCAGCCAGTGGCGTGTTTTATGCAAAAAAAACCGGCCAAGTGCGAGTCGGACTCGCGCGCGAAGGGTTCCGTACCATTATCGCAAAAAACGGCAAAAAAATCACGCTTGTTGTATGGGAGCCCCACCTAAATATTTATTTTATTCTGTTTTTAGTATTTGTTGTTATAGCGGCAACAGAAATACATCATCTGTAAAAATTTCAACTGTCTAGCTATCACCGTTCATTAGATACAGCCTGGTGACAGACGGACAGACAGACAGACAGACGGACAGACAGACAGACAGACAGACAGACAGACAGACAGACGGACAGCGGAGTCTTAGTAATAGGGTCCGTTTTTACCCTTTGGGTACGGAACCCTAAAAAAGTAGCCTATGACCTTCCCAAGGTATCAATCTATCTAAATCGGTACATCGGTTTAAGCCCTATTAAGAAGTTTCAAATAAACTAACGCCCCATTTCTGCCCCCTTCGTGTTTTATACAAGTAGCCTATGTCCTTCCCAGGGTCTCAAACTATCTCCATAGCAAATTTCATGTAAATCGGTTCATAATAGGAAGAAGTTGCATGATGCGAAGTTACAGACAAAGTTAACCCTCCCCCATTTCGCCCCTCTCGTGTTTTATGCAAGTAGCCTATGTCCTTCTCAGGGTCTCAAACTATCTCCATAACAAATTTCATGTAAATCGGTTCATAATAGGAAGAAGTTGCATGATACGAAGTCACATACAAAGTTAACCCTCCCCCGTTTCGCCCCTCTCGTGTTTTATACAAGTAGCCTATGTCTTTCTCAGGGTCTCAAACTATCTCCATACCAATTTTCATCTAAATCGGTTCATAATAGGAAGAAGTTGCATGATACGAAGTTACATACAAAGTTAACCCTCCCCTATTTCGCCCCCTTCGTGTTTTATGCAAGTAGCCTATGTCCTTCTCAGGGTCTCAACTCTATCGGTTCAGAATTAGAAAAAGTTGCATGATACGAAGTTAGATACATAGTTAACCCTCCATGTCAAATTTCATTTAAATCGGTTCAGCGGTTTAAGCCATAATAAGATATTTCATACAGAACTACCCCAACCCCCATTTCTCCCCCTTAGTGTTTTATGAAAAAAAAGTAGTCTTTGTCCTTTCCCGGGTCTTAAACTATCTCTATACCAACTTTTATCTAAATCGGGTCAGCGGTCTAAGCGTGATAAGGTAACAGACAGACAGACAGAGTTACTTTCGCATTTATAATATTAGTATGGATTGTAGGAAGCTTAAGGCGCCGATTCCCTTGAGTAGCTGATTTTCAAATGAGAATCACGTCTAAATGGCTAGTCGTAATTTTTTGAAAAAATATATATTATATTCGACTATTTTTTTAATTATTTGATCTAAGCAAATTTTGAGTTTTATTCGTATAACATAGTGTAATTAATTTGTAAAGTTATGTCTAAAACGGACAAAAACACGACAATCACACCAAAACCGCTGGGCGTATTTTAATGAAATCAACACCATCTCAAAGCTAATTTAATTATCAACATTTTGAACAGAAGCTTTTTTTTTGAAGTCATAGAATAATAAGGAAAGTACAAAAAACTACTAAATTTTGGGTCGCGCGGGTGTGCAACGAGTGCGCGTTTTGTTACCTCAAGGTCGTTGGCGTTAGTCTTCGTCTTAAAGGCTAAATAACAGATAGCCACAGTAACAGCCACGTGGGTCAATCTGAGGTCGGTCCTCAAAAAGGTGATCATTCTTTAAATTCCTCCGTGACTCGGAAACCACGAAAAGCCATTATTCCTAACTCTCATATGTAGATTTTTTACTGTGAATAAAATATATTCATTCTAAAATTCAATATCCTAAAATTCTGAATAGCTTAATAATTTGTTTACTTTTCAAACAAATGAAAATTTACGGTGGTAGGGTAAGCAAAATGATACTGTAACAATGTCTTGTCTTCCTGAAAAACTACTTTCATTTTTAGTTCGGACAGAGGGTAAAAACTTAGACAGTTAGACAGACACCGACCTGATACCTTTCATTTTTAGTAAAGTTTTAAATGAAAATTGTAGAAGAAAATTATTTATAAGAAGGATAGTCAGTGTTTTCTTATGATTTAGAAACTGGCATATCTTTTCATTAACTTTTTTGGCCTCGTTATTGAAGCAAAAATTCTTGGCTATATTCCTGAGCCTTTTTATCGCACTTTCTAACTTTGCATTCAATTTGAAACCATATTTTACATCGCAATAATTCTGGCTTTTTGTGCGGCATTTCTTCATAGCAATTCTACCGGTTTTGATAAGGTTATCTCCATCACGTAGATAATTTGGTTTCAAAGGTCTACAATAGATTTATGTTCAACTTAGATATAGCATAATTTTTTTTTGAAAATCGCCATAAAATAAGAGTACCTACCTAAATCAATAGTCAGTAATAAAAATTAAATGTATTCATAAGACATACAATAAACGCGACTATAATACTTCTATATGTAAGTAATACGTAATAACTATTTATGATAGTTCAAATATCGTTAATTACATCGCACCCAAAAAGATATAAGTAGCTCACAAAACTAGAACTAAACTAAAACATCTCGCTATAAATAGTATGACACCGTTTCCTCTTACAATGTTCTTGTTCTACGGAGGTTACGACAAACTTCACATTAATTGTGCTGGAAAACAAGTGTACACACATTTGTAGACGTCGTTGTACAGAATAGCGAACTTTTGTCTAAATTCTGTGTGAATGATTTTCTTGCGGAAATGTATTTTTTCATAGGTTTTTCGAGATGTGTCTAGATGAGCTTTGATTTAAGAAATTACCAATATAAAGAATTAGTATCTGCCAGTGGCTCCGCCCACGTGAATGTTACAAATTGTCCCTGGGTAACGTTTTCCAGGGAACCCATCTGATATGTCCTTTTCCAATGTCCGATCTATTTGTATAGGCCCAAAATTTACAAAAATTGATTCAGCGGTCGGACTGTATTACTTAAGTATTCATCCTTACTGATATGAATTTAACGTATTCCTCATCTATTATTATGGTTTGATGAGATATTATAATGCTTAATTAGTAAGTAGGTTACTTAAATAAGTATGATGATGGGACGGTGAGCAGCGCTATAGAAAGATGAAATCAAGAAGGGAAGCCGAACCGACTCCTGTGCGAATGCTGTATCCACTTATCGGCATCGCGCCGTCGGAAATTCGCAGGACTATCGCAAGTAGCACAAAGAGGGCGAAACTAGAAAACGACCCACGCCACCCAATGCTCAATTACAGCTCAGTGACCCAGCGCTTAAAAGGCCGGAAAGGTTTTCAAGGATACATAGACCCATGTGATGGCAACTCCTTTTCGGCGAGATGCGACCTTTGGCGAGAGAAACTCAAGCCTCCTGAAAATTTCATCGGGCCATCGGAGAGCCTTCCTCCTGGGCACACTCTGCCGTGGTCGACATGGAAAACCCTAGATAGACTCCGCACTCAGGTTGGCCGCAGCAAGCACAACCTCTACATGTGAGGGTTCTCCGATGACACTAGTCTGCAGTGCTAGTGCAGCATCTCTCCGCAGACCATGGCCCATCTCACGGAGAGCGCAGCATGCCCTGTCACCTGTACTTACGAAGACCTTATGACTGCGTCACCGAATGGTGTTGCCGTGGCTAAATTTTGGACCAAACACAATATTTTACTTTTTATATTTGCCATCGACACGCTAAGAAGAAGTAGAGAAGAAATAAATCTTGATTGCGTGGCTTAATTCTGCTGAGACTACCGTAGTTAGATAGACTGTCCTAGTATCTAGTATTTTACCAGAAGATGTAGAACAAAATAAAGCCCACAATCACATGTCTGACACACTCACAAGTATCGTTAATCTAACTATTAACAGTCACGAACGTACGACAACCACACTCCACCTACATAATTAACTAGCCCTTGATTACGACAAACATGACGTTACACAAAATCACATTGCGTGAAAGAATTTCGCGACACATTTGTATTCATTATACACAACATTACCACAAAAATACATACTTAATATGTCAGGGTCAGACAACCTTGACTCTTGATGGCACGAAACTGGCAAAAATTTAGATCAATGGTAAGACGACGTTGGACGACCGTGCGTGGTTGCAAGCCACCCTACCAATTCGTTTTGGTGGCCTCGGCGTCCGCAAAATTTATAGTGTAAGCTTACCAGCGTTTCTGTCTTCTGTCCACAGCACTGAAAAGCTAACCAGAAAAATTTTAGCTCTTTCCCTGGTTGACTCGGAAGTGCCGTGCTTGACAGACGCAGAGAACGCCTGGAAAGTGGCTTGCCCGGATACGGATCGGCCCGAGAACCCATTTTCCCAGAGACAGTGGGATGAGCCGCTCTGCAGGTTGGTACGGAATAACCTTATTAATACGTCTACCAATACTGCTGAGCGTGCCCGCTTGCTGGCTGTGGGTGAGTGGGAGTCGGGCCTCTGGCTTCAGGCACTACCGTCGCCTAACATAGGCACTATGCTAGGTGACACAACCTTCCGACTCGCTACATGCCTGCGATTGGGCGCTCCTTGTGGGGCTCCACATCGCTGTCAATGCGGTGAAGCAGTCGACTGCCTCGGACACCATGGCCTTTCTTGTAGTAAGAGTGCAGGTCGTATTGCGCGGCACGCTAGCATTAATGATCTCATCCGTCGTGCTCTTGCCACCGCCGGAGTGCCAGCTGTCTTAGAACCCAATGGCCTGGCACGCGTTGATGGGAAGAGACCAGATGCCTTGGAAGTTGGGTAGGTCTTTGGTGTGGGATGCAACTTGTGTCGACACCCTTGCACCATCCCATCTTCCTAGCACGGTGGGCTGCGCTGGGGCGGCTGCTGCAGGTGCTGAAAACCTCAAACGGCGCAAATACAACAACTTAATTGGTAATTATGTGTTAGAGCCGTTTGGGGTTGAAACACTAGGGCCGTGGGGTCCGAGTGCACACCTATTATTTCGGGATATCGCCAAGCGGTTGGTCGACTCTTCACGAGACCAGAGGGCTGGCCTTTTCTTTGGCCAAAGAATCAGCATTGCCATCCAACGTGGCAATGCTGCCAGCCTTCTAGGCACTTTTCCTGTTGACAGCGATGTGGACGAATTTTTTGACGCTCCGTAATTGTACATATGTTTATTCTTATTTTAGTTCTAATATTAGTTTGTAAATAATAATGTACATATGTAAATAAATATTATTAATAAAAAAAAAAAACAAATGGTAATACAATAATATATACAAATATAATAAATGGTAAATAATATATGGTAATGGTAATGGTATACATAATATTAAATCTGCCTAGCCTTTTGCCATGTATGTTTAGTGTCAGTATTTTACATGGACCGACTGCCAATCTGACCTACTTCACCCAGTAACTAACTGGGTTCAGCACATCTTTGCGTGCGGCGTTATTTGTGGGTAAGCATGTGTGGGTGGTTGTTTGCTCGGACGCGGACGACGACTGCCACATCACTGCCACACAAATGCATCACACTTAATGCTATAAAGGCGAAAGCTTGTGAGTGTGTGTGCGTGTGTTAGTATGTTTGTTACTTCTTCACGCTCAAACGGTTGGACGGATCTGGATGAAATTTGCCTCGGCAAGTGTATGCTTAACCTCGGAGATCTAACCGTACGGCTGCTTCATTTAAAATCTGACCAATCAAATCATGGCAACAGTTTTGCAAACTTGGTAACGCCGATTGGCGGAAAGATCCAAACAATTTTTCAAATTTGAACGAAAAAAAAATATTCCATGGATATTGATCCAAATCGCTGCTAACAAGCAGCGACTTGGATTTAAAAAATTGTATTCAAAAGCAAAACGAATTTCAAACCGCGCCATCTATTGGAATAAATTTTAAATAATCCATTCAAATAATCTTTAAAATGTGAATACTTCTTCATCTTTTTGACTCGATGGAAAACTCTTTATAAATTTTGGGCCCAGTGGGTGGAAATGTGAATAAATAACCCAATATTCCATAATGTTGTGCTTAGGAGAGGTTAATTTAACAAGAACATACATTTTTTATGATCGTCTCTAGAAAAGCCTAATATTTCACAAAACTCAAAAACCAAATCGAAGCTTATCACGCCATCTAGTACAATTTATTTGAACCAAATTTTCTTTCTTCGCGTTGGGTGCCCGTGACTATACTATCTTAGAGTGTTATAAGGTTTTATCCCGGAAAATGAGCTGTTCCAGAGGTCAAAAGCTACCTAGAGCATTACCGAGTCCAGAAATCGTTGAGAAAAATATGCTGGCATTTGCAAAAGAAAATTCGCGACTTCTTTAATAAGATTAGATAAGTTCTAAAAGGTCAAGTCAAATGACCTTTTCGTTCATGTCCTTCAAAAGGTCAGGGAAGTAATTTCAATCGAACAAATGGAATAGGAAGTGGGAGTGAACAGGTGTCTACGTAAATAAACCTTATTCCGGTTGTGTTACCTTTTCATAGGGCGTTCCGAAAGATTAGATTTATAAACCCGCATGAGTATTCTCACATTGATACTCGTATCAACGAATACGAGTACCTTACCTACCTAAATACAAAATTGGATAACTTTCCTTGGACCGTCCTGTCGGTAAACATATGTTAAAAACCCTTCACGTTAACGATTGGTAAGCAAAACAAATTTTAAAGACCTTTTTAATTAGGTTTTGCGATTAGCTTCACCGCCGTGAATGTTCAAAAAAATCACAGTGTCGTACTAACCGGACAAAACGTATCTTACGATCTAATCCAGGGGGTGACCATAAGCACTTAGAGTGAGGTAATTTTGAGTATGTTTTGATATATGACTTGTAAACATCTCACAGTCACACTCAAAATAACCTTACTCTAAGAGCTTATGGTCACCTCCCTCGCCATGGTGTAATATATTTGATATAATATTAACCTCTCTCAAAGAGAGGAGGTCTGTGTCCCAGCTGCAGTGGGAAAATTAGAAGGCTTATGATAATTTTATTTAGTGTGCGCATGAAGGAAAATATCGTGAGAAAACCTGGATTTATTGGTAGTTAATATAACTTAATGCCAGCCCGCCTTGAGCAAGCGTGCTTATGTCTTCTCTATATGAGAAGAGGCTATGGCAAATGCCTTTTCTTAGCTGCAGGCAGTGGTACAATATGAGGCTGGTTTTGTAAGGGTATAATATGTAATAGTTATGAGTAATGTGATATTCTACGTGATAAAAAGTTTTCTTCTCAGGAGGCAGTACAAAATGCTTTCACACAGTTTGTCGAATCTAAATCACCAGAGGTATAAAAGGCATAAATGACCTTCCTGTTAGATGGCAGCAATGTATAGATAATAATGGTAATTATTTTGATTAAATAAATATGTTAAATTAAATAAAACTAATATAAATTTTTCGTATCGACATAGAAATCGAAAGAAGGATACAGCAAACTTGGAACAAATATTAAAGGAAATATTTAAAAGTAACATGGCAACAAGTTTAAAAACCAAGGTGATGAACTCGAGCCTCTTACCGTGCTTGACATACGGATGCCAGACTTGGAAATTCACTGCAAAAGCCAAGCACAAAATCACCACCTGCCAGAGAAGAATGGAGAAAAGCATGCTTAAGATTAAGAAAATAGACAAGATAAGACACACCAGGATAAGAGCAATAACAAAAGCCACAAATGCCTTGAACTATGCCCAGAAGCTCAAATGGAAATGGGCAGGACACGTAGCGAGGCTCACGGACCAGAGATGCACCCTCAAAACTACCTTGTGGAAAAGAGGAAGAGAAAAACCGATTACACGATGGGAAGATGCAATCAAGAAAATTGCAGGCCCAAATTGGTGCCAAACAGCTCAAAATAGGAAAACTTGGGCATCCTTGGAGGATGCCTTTACCCACCAGGGGTTCTTGTCTTAGATTTAAGTTAATTTAGGAAATAGTTTAATGTTAAGTAATTTACTAAGAACAAATAAAGGCTTTTTTATTTAATTTTTTTGTTTTTATTAATTTATTTTAATTTCAATTTTTCAGTACAAATCGGCTATTTCATAACCCCTAATGCACTGTAAATAAAGGTGAAACTAATTCAGAAATATTTTAGTGACGACAATCAGATAAACCGTAGTCGTTCGGATCTTCCATTCGAGCGGCCATTCCCCTCTGACTGAACATTTGAAATGCCATTAAAATGATTCCAGTCCATCGGTTTAATTCACTTGATTCGAGTTGACCGCTGAGTCGTCTAGTAGGTCTGGAAGACTCTTTTCTTAATATCGATTCAATTTAATTTGGGGACACGATATATACTTCGATCGTGAGTGGAGCTTAATTTAAGAATCAATTGCCAATGAAAGGATTATTAACTATCTACAAACTATTGACTCTTATCTATACTAATGTTATAAAGAGGAAAGATATTTTTGTTTGTACCGAATAGGCTCCAAAACTACTGGATCGATTTAAAAAAATATTTCACCAATAGAAAGCTAAATTATTCCTGAGTGACATAGGCTATTTTTTAATCCCGAAAACGGGTCCTGTGGGGTGGTCCGCAGGAGCTAAGCCGCGGTGAAATATAAGTTTTTAAGCTGACATGGCCACAATCATTAGAATTAATATTTGTGGAATGAGTTTTGAGTGTAATGAACGTATCCATAGGTGTGAGTGAAAGGTATAAGAGTGAAAGGGACGGAGAGAGAATAAAAAGATGGCGAACGGTGCTCAGAACGACGAACGAGACGGACGTGTTATTTAAGTTTTTTTATAAAGATGTATTTGATTTTACTAAATTAAACAAATTTTCAAGTGGCAAACCATTTTATTTCACCCCTCGATCCCACATATTTGTTTTGGGATATTTACCATTTTTTCATATTTAGATTTTTGTTGAGAGCTCGATCAACAAACATCTAAAAGTACATGGTAAATATCACGAAACAAATATTAATTCTATTGACTCTTATGAAGTTTATTTAGGTGTAGGTATACCTTGGATAAACAGACTATAGGTACATACATCTGCACATCAGTCATAAGAATTGAATTAGATAATCCGGTACTACTGCTACGAGATTCATTGCCAGTTTCCAAATTAGGAACACAAAATTTTTTTTTTTCAAAATTTGTCCATGTTTTTAGGCAAAACAATGGTTGGAGAAATACTTAATATCAAATGAATGTTGGATTAAAATCGCTTTAATTAAGATTAAACAGACCATCCTGAGTAATATACACAAACAATTTACTCAATAGCCAATCTCAATTATAATAAAGACAAATTCCCATACAGTATTTTTTTGCTACATATCGAATAAAATCAGTTAAGGCGTATATATTCCCCAAAATTAACGCAGTACTCGCCGTGCGCCCGCTCGGAGCCAGAATATGAATATTGAACCTCCATTTGGTCAATTTTGTTTGAAAAATATTCTTTTAATTAGGCACACAGAAAATATAATACTAGCATACAGATGCCTCATCCCATACAAAGAAACCGTGCCGACGTAACTAGCGCTTTTCATCTGATTATACCGATAATTTTTTGTAAATAGATCGCGTTCGGTTTCGTTCCACGGCGATAGATAGATCACCATCTATATCCGTAGAAAGGAACGGAACGGAACCGAATGCGATCGATGCACAAAAACTAATCAGAATAATCAGTATAGAACGTCAGCACGGTTTTTTTGTATGGGATGAGACACCACTGATTTAGGTAAATATGCTATTTCAGTTTTGAGGAAATTCTAGACATTAATTTTTCTGTGTAAAAATATTATTAAACATCCAAGTCGTTTTGGAGGAGTATCCAAAAGTAGCGAAAAAATATCGTGTTGTTAATTATTTTTTTAAGCGAAACTATTAGTTAAGTAAGTACACGAAAAAACCATGCTTCACAAATAATGTAAATAAATCAATTATAAATAAATGAGCCCCTTTTCCTCTCCCCTTTGTAAGTAAGTTTGTTTTGTTATTAGGCATAAGATTAGAAATATTCAATTGTATATATTGTTTAAATTATAAATAAATAAAAATATTATAAATATATATTTTATTCAAATCTTTTAACCTAACCGTTACTAATGAGTATACTTTAGAAAGTAACCGTTTTACGGCACTAAAGCGGTGGATGGCCCTTAAATAAAGCATGACACATAAAATACATGATGTATCACTACCAAGCATACCAATTAAGTAGTGTGAACCCGTTTATTAAAATAAATTTTGCACAGTGAGTCAAATACTGACACAGCTGTACAATGCTGGGATTCCTATCACAGTAGCAGGATACATCACTAGTCCAGACTCGGGCTGTTTCTGAGAAAGTCCAAATGGATTAACCCATCGAACCCAGGACCTCAAGTTGCTTAAATAAATCAGGTAATTAAAACATCAAACATGTGTATCGGACTCGCGCACGAAGGGTTCCGTACTATTATCGCAAAAAAACGGCAAAATAATCACGTTTGTGGTATGGGAGCCCCACTTAAATATTTATTTTTTCAACAGATCATCTTTCAATCAAAATTTCAACTGTCTAGCTGTCACCGTGCCTGAGATACAGCCTGGTGACAGACAGACAGACGGACAGTGGAGTCTTAGTAATAGGGTCCCATTTTACCCTTTGGGTACGGAACCCTAAAAGCATACCAATTATGTAGTGCGGACTAACTTATTCAAATAAATTTTGAACCGTGAGTCATATTGTGACAGCTGTAGAACATTGGGTCTCCTAGCAATAGTCTAGGATACGTCACAAAAGAAGATATTTTTTTTACGAAAATTGAGTTATTCGATTTTCTGTACCCAATTGACCTTTCAGCATTTATAAGGAAACGATGAAAATCTAAACAAATGCGTTTAGATCTTCATCGTTTCATGATTTATTTTTAGTTCTTTTCTCGTAAAGGTCAGACCATTTTAGAATATTTGGATGACCAATTCTGATTGTGATTGACGAAGGTACAAAAATATAGATCTGAATAATCCTTTCAATTCTTGGTTACGACATTTCGAAAGTATGGATTTTTCAATATTGTGAAATTGAAACATAAAAGTTACCAAGATGCCACGTATATTTGTTAATAATTTAGACCTTTTCGCACCCTCAGAATGAAAGTGACCTAACTCAAAAAAAAAATTGATGGAAAATGATCAAAACAGTCTATAAATAACGTATAAATTTGAGTACTAAAGTGACCGATCTATAAGCTGCCCCTTTCTTACTTATAAATTCGGACTCTTTTTTACCACACAGTCTTAAAATATTTGTGTCAGTTTATAGCAAAATCAGAAATTACAGGCATTTTTAATTAGGTCACTTTGAATAAATTATAAAATTAAAAAATAAGTTTATTTCTCCTCACAAAACAAACATTAAAAGTTATACAAAATATACAGGTACATGTTCGTAGTTTAGAATAAGTGAGGAGCTGGTGTCTAAATTACGCTCAAGCCATTTCTTCTGTTTTGTAGCCTCTCATAACAATTCATTCCAGTAGCATAGTAACATTTGTAACAATACTGGTCATATATCAGTTACAGAACATATAACAGCGGACCTAAATAAATATGGCCGTTCCCATAAATAAATACAGTCCTTTGTGGGTATTATGACTTACACGTGTATCCATTGGTCCGTTCCTTTGTAGTACAAGCCTAATGGATAACGTCAGGTGGATAGACAAAAGCATCTTCCTGTGCACCGAACCAGAATTACATCTTACGAGTATAAATTGGATTTCATACATAAATCCATCCATAGTACGTTTTCGAAATGTCACTTCATGTTCGGGTTATTCACTGGTTTTAGGTTCCACTTTTAAATTCCACTGTTATTTTGATTCACTTGTATTAAAAAACACTGTGGTTCATAAATACACTTTTACTACATTTTAACACAAGTTCAGGGATAAGGTTTGTTTAATTTAAAGAGATTTTTTTACATATTATTATGCTTTTAAAGAAATTTCTGGAAGTACTGACCTATTTCGCAAAACGATCCTGTCAGTGCTCGTACAGGTTAGGTTAAAAGGCAAAAAGGTCTGGCCTTTAATTTTATTAAAACCCGTCACCGTTGCTTTAGCATAAATTGTCACAAAAAATCTTGCCCAGTATTTACAGAATTGAAGAAATCACTTATAACATGATGTTTAGGTCTTTGCAGGACCATGCCTTTAGCAATTCTAGTTGACTCAACAGAGCACTTGTAACAATCTTCATCATCACTTTAATCAAGCCAATTGCAGTTTATGTCACTTCGCACGCACTGATTCATATAGTGCACATTGCTCATTGTTCTAATCAATGATTATTACACACGCAACAGCTAGAATTTCTAAGTCGTTTCAAACATCTTTTGAAGAATGTACCGAATTATCAGATTTCACTTATTCGGCAAATACATCTCTTATACTTCTATTCATATATTTCATATGTGTAAAGAGTGATATGAAAGAAGTCAGTGATGCCGGTTGACAGCTCGGTATAGAAGAAGAAAACGTTTTGCGACGATCCCAAGTAACATGCACACGGGACACGGACAGGAAAATGATGATGAATTCTATTCATATACCGTAGGATAAATTATGTATGAATTTTATCTTATTATGATTTTGTTTAGTGGGACATAAAACAGTTAAACATTACAATATAAATGTGACAGAATAAAATGAAGGACTAGATAAACGTGTAACCTACGCCAATTTCCGCGAAATAATGGTTTTAGATACATTTAATGCGTGCGTTGGTATTACAGAAAAGTAAGAAGTACTCGTACATATTTCATATAGTGGGTATAAAATGGCTATTCTAAAGATTCAATAGCCATATTTTTGAACTTAAAGAGAAAATGAAAGATAAAGGCGTGAATGAAAGCATCACAGTAACAGAGGATAATGGAAGGGGAACACTTGTTTTACCAACCCAGACTAACATGGGACAAGGGCAGGTAGATGATGATGACTGATGACCTATATCAATTCTATAGACTTTGTAAATTGTTCTATACTACTCCAGTCATCAATCATTCTTTCAAGCCTTATCTGACTTATGACCATGTCCTTATGTCCATTCTTCGTTCTGTGTGTTATTAGTTTGGCCTTTTGTCTAGGTCTCTGTTCCGTTAAAATAATAGGAATTGTTTTTCAATATCATCACTTCATTACCCGACTGCAAGGAAAGGGTTAGGTTTTTCGCGCGCATCTTGTAGTATGTAATATTCTTTATTACCTCATATCAAGACTAACCCGATCTAAACCGCTAGACGGATTTATATAATTAAGACATCATTAATACGTCTTGAACGCCCAAGTGTTCTTAAATAAGTGACGTTATAAAAGAACAAACATGGTGGATAACCCTTTTCTTGCAGCCGGTAAAAAAATGAATAAACCCGACAGCTAAAGAAGCGAACTAAGAATATGTAAACAAGAAGAAAATCATGCTCAGCAGTCGGAATATAGGATACATATTCGCGAGCTGGCTGACCACAACCATAATAAAATATGCATCCTCCGACTGCAGAGCATGATTTTCTACTCGTTACTTCTATTTAGATCGCTTCTTTACCAGTAGGATTTTTTATTTGTATTGTTAATTCAGGTCTTCTTAATATCATCAGACCGTATCCTTTTTAATCATTCCGAACCCTCGGAATTAATTTATTCCTTAATTGTTCCGTTTATTGATATTATTTACTGGGACTTGGTTGCTATGGCACTAGGCTTTTGTCCTCAATCGGCTCAATTTGGGTCAGTAACCTCAAGTATTTTAGTGTTAATATTTTTCAAATGTAATATATGAAATTTCACCTTGCTTTTCTACAACAGCATCAATTTTGTATATAAACACTGCACTTCTTTACAAATTTTCCAAGTTTTATATTACCAGTCTACCAGGACTTCAGACAGAACTATCACACACAACGATTTCACAGACTCCATTTCCTACCGGTGCATATTTAATATTTAATCAGGTCTACCACTGGGAGGTAAAAAGTGTGCGCGCCGAGATCGCCCGTAGCGGTACAATTGAATTAGTTCTGCTGAGACACTCCTAATGGAACACTGACAGGATTGGTACAGTTGGCTGGACAAGTGGTGGAATAGAATTTAAGTGTTACTTTTGAAGCTTGTTACATTATATTTTAATGTTATATGAAGAGCAGCTGAATTTATACAAGCATTTGTATAAATTGTACAACTTGCAATATTTGTGAGTGTGTGGGTTAATCCTACAGAGTTGAAATTTATATGTTGGTTCAGTTCTGATGATAATACAATATTATGATAATTATGACCCGGCTCCAGCCGAACCAATTTCTCAACGGTCAATAGAACGGACACGAAATTTTATATATGCGTTTAATTTAACCCGTTCTTGAATGAATGATTCATGAAAATTCTTTAGATTTTATTATTATCTAAAACCTTGTTTTTGAATGTTTTTTTATTACTAAACTCATCATCATCATCTGCCTAGCCTTTTCCCCAACTATATTGGGGTCGGCTTCCAGTCTTACCGGATTCAGCTAAGTACCAGTGTTTTACATGGAGCGACTGCCTATCTGACCTCCACAACCCAGTAACTGGGTAACACGGTACCCCTTCGCAAGACTGGTGTCAGATCTCAAGCTTCTGACTACCCGTAACGACTGTCAAAGATCTTCAAATGACAGCCGGGACCAAAGGCTTAACGTGCTTTCCGAGGCGCGGAGGAAACTCGGTATGTTGAAATGGTCACCCATCCACGGACCGACCTCGTCAAGCGTTGCTTAACCTTGATGATCGACCCGTGCGGCTGTTATTATTTAGCCACGAGCTAGAAAAAAATGTTTCGACGATTTAATGTAATTTGAACTTTCATTTAATTTAATATTTTATTTCAACTTAAATTTCATTTCGACTGTGATTGTAATTTTAATGTTAATTCTGACAAATTTTTATGTTTCGATTTTAATTTTAATTTTGAGTTTGATTGTAATTTTAAATTTGAGATTGATTGTAATTTTAATTTCTCAATGTGATTTTGATTTTGATTTAATTATTGATTATGATTTTAGTCTTTGTTTCGATGATTTTACTTTATTTTATTTTCAATTTTGATTCGATTTTTACCTTGATTTTGATTTGATGATTGTGATTGAAATTTGAATGTTAATTCTGACATAAATTATGTCTTGATTTTGATTTTGATCTTAATTTTAATTTGAAATTGAGTTTAAGTGCTCGTCAAGTGCGCTACCTAGCTCAGAGGTCAGGATTTCACGATTTTTGTAAATTTTGAAGCTACTAAACTATTTATTAATTTATTTTTGAGACATTCATTTCTGATCTCTGATCTGATCATTCTAATAATTTATTGTTTAATAGAATTAAAATAATAATATTATTCTTTTACTATATTTATTCTACAATACGCAATACAGACGACCCGGATTTAATTAAGTGGTGTTCAATTTACACATTCTATTTACGTTGCAGGAGATAAAATTGGATCCCTAGAGTGATGTAGGGAAGCTCAAGTATTTTTCATACACCAGAGTGTCTGTGTAGGTATTGCATTCCACATTGCTTCATATCTAGTTCACAGGAAAGATCGGTCAGGTTATGAGTACCTACAATATAACACTGAGTACCACATTCTATGTGGTCTACATAGTCGTAGAACACGCTACTGTCATGTGACGTCATAGATTCCGTGCCGAGATACTAGCGTTGGCACCACTGATTGCATTGATAAAAGTTATAGTTGATCGCTGTTGTTTGTTCTTTTACTTTATGCAGTTAATGTAGTTGATATATAAGATTAACTTCAGCTAGTTCTCGCGTAAAGATTAAGGCCCATTTTTTTATGCATAGTTAATTCAACCAATGGTTATATATTTAATTTTATTTATTTTACTAGCTTCTGCCAGTAGCTTCGCCCGCGTGAAATGTGTATATTTGTGCTATTCCAGACTAAAATCTATCTCTGTGTCAAACGCATTTTGCCGAAATTTGAAAACAATCCGTTACTATATTTAACCATTGGTTGAGTTTACTACGGATAAGAAACTGGGCGTAAGACTGAGGTTTCAACAGAAACATGAGCAGCAAGCATGGCAATAAATATTATAACTAGTTTTTATCCGTGACTTCGCCGGCTTCGTTTCAGTGGGTTATCCTGAAAGATCCGTGAAATTTTTCGTGTTAAAAAGGTTATGAGACTCAGCAATATAATTTTGTGCACCTCTCTATAAATGAAAGATTGTTTGTAATCGAATCAGAATTTTCAAAGGGCTTTATCTTAGACAACATCCTGCAATCAACACTTCATTTGCAAAGAAGGCAGGTGATTTTGCTACTACGCTAATACACCGGTATCAGTTAGATATGCATGTTTGCGAACTTAAAGCAATAATAATGATGCTGGTTAATTTGGATATGTCAGATGCGTTAGGTATCAACGCTACTGACATGAAGCAATTGTTGAAGGAACGCCTCTTTGGTCGCCTTAAGAAAGTCTCCTTCGACGGTATTGATGTACTCTTTCGACGTACTCAAATGGACTTAAACGGAATTTGACGCCTTCGATAGGAAGGTCCGTAAAAAGCTGACAGCATATCGAATGCATCAACCACGATCTTCGGTCATGAGATTGTGGAGTGTGGAGGTCGAGACATTTTAATTGCTAAGAACATTCACAACCGCGAGATATGCAATCTCAGGGAATATTTCCTACACACTGACATGGGTATGCATCGAGATGTAGTAGCACTGGACAAGGGCCTCACCCCGCTCTCCTTTGCAAATAAGAACTGGCGCAAGCCTGTTGTGATTGACACTAATTATCGCAGGGAGGTATGGCAGAGTAAGGAACTTCACGGACGCATTTTCTGACCTATGTGAGTCAGACGAAGACCAATCAGCGTCACTGGCGTGGCTGCGTTACGGTAAGCTTTTTGAGGAAACCGAAGATTTTGTCTGTGCAATTATGGACGAAGTTATTACGAACAACTACCGGAGATTTATTGTGAAGGATGGGACGGTTGATATTTGTCGGGCATGTCACCGGGTGAATCAATCCGCCACATTATTTCTGGTTTTTCTCGTCTAGCTAACGACGAGTACTTGCATAGGCACAACCTTATAGCCAGGATTATCCATCAGCAACTTGCTCTGAAATACTCTCTTGTGGGATTGGTAGTGCTGTACTATAGGTATGTGCCGTACTACCGTCAAGCATAACGAAAACCTCGTAAAAGCTTAGAAAGATAAGCAAATCCAGGATCTTGACTTGGCTCGCGACATGTGATGTGGACTCAGCGATAATTTTATCGATAGTCGTGTCAGCCAATAGCTTAATAGCCACCTGAATAGGTATAGGCCCTTAATAGACCTTAGCTCTCGTTAGGCGGTTGGACCAAGGGCATGATTCAGAAAGCTGTACTTCTGGACACGGCTCTTATCGTAGAAGGCTCTTTGGAGCCCTGACCGCCGGTAGCTTGGACCCTGTTCCCGATATCGGTGGGCCTACATTTATATATATTTTTAAACGTTTTGTTTTTAAAAATATTTAAGAAAAAAGATCCTAAGAAAATTAATTGAATAAAGGACGTAAAAAAAAAAACAAACATTCGAAGACATGTGACATCCACCAACCCGCACTGGGCCCGCGTTGTGGATTACAGCCCATTCCCTCTCACAGAGAGGAGGCCTGTGTCCCAGCAGTGGGAACAATAATCGGCTGATAATGTGATGTGAAAGGACATGATGGTTGAATGAGCTTAAGAATTCATTAATTGATTATAGGTCTATAAAAGTCGTACCCAGCGTTCTTAGACTGTTTTTATTTCACTATTACTATTTCACTAATACTGAAGAAACTAAAATAAAACGATCACTTTGAGCAGTAAACCAACTAAGAACTAATTAAACACGTTATTTTATTTCTTCTACCTTGTTAGCTACAAATGCAAACAAATTCTACTTTCTTGCAAATAAAAATTTAATTAAAAGCACAAATTAAGAGCTCAGTGAAGGAAAGGAGAAGTGTTGGTAATTTTCTGTTGCATGTTTTTTTTTAACTGTGGGGCTCCCGTCTAAGGTTAACGTGTTCTTTTTTGCACTTGCGATGAGAAACTTGTTCGAGATTTTATGTTAGCATTTAAAAGCATTTGGTTGAAGTAATTTTTTGTGTTTGAGCTTACAGTCACTCAAAGGGCAATGGAGAGGGTTATGCTCGGAGTTTCCTTGCGTGATCGAATCAGAAATGTGGAGATCCGCAAGAGAACCAGGGTCACCGACATAGCCCGAAGAATTGCCAAACTTAAGTGGCAGTGGGCAGGGCACATTGTTCGCAGAATGGATGGCCAATGGGGCCGAAAAGTTTTGGAATGGCGACCGCGAACCGGAAGACGATACGTTGGAAGGCCTCCCACTAGGTGGACCGATGACCTGGTTAAGGTTGCGGGAAGGCGCTGGATGCGAGACGCACTGGATCGGTCAATGTGGCGACGCCTGGGGGAGGCCTATGTCCAGCAGTGGACGTCTTTCGGCTGAAATGATGATGATAATTTTTTTGTGTTAGTTATGAAAAAAAAACTAATAATAGGTACTCATTATCATCATAATCATAAGACTGTCAAAAACCTGAGACGCTTGAATTCAAGACCAATCACATAAACGGAAATCCACATCGCGTATTTCATCTCGCATGTGATTGGTCGATTGATGGCGGTCAAACCCTTTGCCTTGCCAAATTCACTTGCGAAATTAGGCTGCTGGGTCTTATATCCTGTCATCATCAGCCTATAATAGTCCGATGTTAGACAAAGACCCATTTGTCTCGATATTCGGCCACTCTCACCCAGCTTGATACCAGAAACCCTGCGAAGATCGTCGCTCCACCTAACCTGAGTACTACCTACCGTACGTGTACTGATTTGCGATCTTCTTCCAACCACACCTATTGTGGTTTGTTGGTTTCAAAGCGTGAAGCAGTTACAATGTGTCAGTGACAGGTAAATCGGGCACATTTATGTAGTTACAGCGCCAGGATCTTAGATTTTTTTAAATATACGATTTTATTCATGGTGCTGATTGAGTAGTACAAGTTAGCATGCAATATAGTTTACTGAAAAAATGGTTTTTGTCGGTCAGGTAGATTAATAAAAAATATTGG
Organism: Orthosia incerta; assembly: GCA_948252205.1. Lineage (NCBI taxonomy): Eukaryota > Metazoa > Arthropoda > Insecta > Lepidoptera > Noctuidae > Orthosia > Orthosia incerta. The sequence continues at coordinate 28,523,977 of OX411755.1, read as the reverse complement.
GCACGTATTTTTCTTTTGACACGTAAACATAATGTGACGGCGATATAATGCGTTGAAATATCGTATGACGTCACGCCGCTAGTACACTTTATACTGCCGCAGTGACGTTACAAGCCCCCACTCCTGAACTTTGATACGCTTTATCTTTGTCAATTTTTATTTATTTGAGAAAGCAAAAAATACGGCTCCAATATTATTTGATAATCTCACTGACGGACTAAATTGAATTGTTATTTTTCTACCCAGGAAACATCCCTACTAAACGTAAGGCGCAGATACCCTTGAGTAGCTGATTTTAAAATGAGAATAACGTCTAAACGGATAGTCGTATTTTTTTGGAATAAATATATATTATGTTACATTAGACCATTTACTTAACAATTTGATCTGAGAAAATTTTAAGTTTTATTCCTATACCATGGTGTAATTAATTTGTAAAATTATGTCTAAAACGGACAAAAACACGACAATCGCACCAAAACCGCTGGGCGTATTTGAAAGAAATCGACACCATCTCAAAGACAATTTAATTTTTGGTCTGAAGCTTTTTTAGGGTTCCGTACCCAAAGGGTAAAAACGGAACCCTATTACTAAGACTCCGCGATCCGTCTGTCTGTCTGTCCGTCTGTCACCAGGCTGTACCTCATGAACGGTGATAGATAGACAGTTGAAATTTTCACAGATGATGTATTTCTGTTGCCGCTAAAACAACAAATACTAAAAACAGAATAAAATAGTGATTTTTTTGCCGTTTTTTGCTATAATGGTACGGAACCCTTCGTGCGCGAGTCCGACTCGCACTTGGCCGGTTTTTAATTTTTTAATGTCATAGAATAATAAGGAAAGTACAAAAATCTACAAAATTTTGGGTCGCGCGGGTGTGAAACGATCGAATACATGTTATAGAGCAATTAACATAAGTCTTTAAACATGCAATAATGATGATAGTTATTTCGCTATCAAAAGCCAAATGTTTTTGTTTTCGTGTACAGGGAGGGGTCTAGAACCATTTGTCATGTCAGCCATTTTAACAGCACATGAATACATGGTGCTTTGCAAAAAATATAGTGATAGATGATTTTATAAAGTATTTTAATTATATACTGTACAAGGTCGATTTAACAAAAAAGGAAGCCTTTAATTCTGGCTTCAAGAGTTTGCTTGTAAGGTCTGCTGAAGGTCTTTGGGTGGTGGTGGAAAAGAAACCTTGAGATAAGAACAGTAAGGCAGCAATTTTCGTAGACGTATTAAAGAATAATATGTTGTTGTAAAACGTATAAATGTAAATTATACGAATAATTTATCTAAACTCAGTTCATATAGTGAGCTTTAAAAAAAATACGTGTTGTTTTTCACACTACAGAATCTGGTAATAAATTATACTAGTACAAGCGCCCCAAAGTACAAGTTATGTGATGCGATTGGCTGTTTAAAAATTCGATTAACTAATCACAGCAGCTAACGCACGTTTGACAATTCCTCACATTAATTAAGCGATAATGTTCTTTGAAGTAGAAGGTTTTCACTAATTTACGGTTTGACCCGACGGTAGGTAGTAGGTACCAAAGGAGGTACACATCAACGCAGTTCCTATATAAAAAAACCGTCCAAGTGCGAGTCGAACTCGCGCACGAAGGGCTCCGTATAAATAAACGGTAAAATAATCACGTTTGTTGTATGGGAACCCCTTTAAATATTTATTATATTCTGTTTTTAGTATTTGTTGTTATAACGGCAACAGAAATACATCATCTGTAAAAATTTCAACTGTCTTGCTATCACGGTTTTGAGATACAGCCTGGCGACAGATAGACAGAAAGACAGACATACAGACGGACCGCGGAGACTTAGTAAGAGGGTCCCGTTTTTATCCTTTGGGTACGGAACCTTAAAAAAGCACTTAACGACCCGCTTCCAGTCTGTCACAGCACGAACCCTTACAAAATATCCTCGACGAAATCTATTTATATTCCCTAGTCAACACACAAATTTATAAAAAGTAGCATCGCTTGTTTTTATTAAAACTCTTCACTTAGTTGTTACTTTTTGCAGCAATGAACTGATCATAAAGGGGTAGCTGGCGGAATTGTTATCTGAGTAGTTGCAGCTTGCTGCGAGAACACCGATAAAGTATATGAAAAGTTTCATACCCCTTGGTCAGGTGTCCACTTACAGATTTCCAGAAAGGACACTTAAGGTGCCCTAGTCGATCATTATTCCATACAAACGTAGTCTGGCGATTACTCCACTGTTTGACGGTGTACATTCAAAAAAAAAAAAATCTGTTTGTCTCATCATTATCTAGCCCTGTATGAAAACAAAAAAGGAAATATATATATATTTGAAAGTTATGAGCGTCGAAAATTCCATATTTCAACACTAATTTTAACGCACCTTTGGGCGCAAATAAATACCATAAGAAGAAGGAAAATTGCAAAACGGTCACCATACAGGGATAGATTAGTAGTTCAACAATTCAAATAATTTTATTTTGAACAGATACATTTAGTCGTTTTTTTATGATATCCATACTCCCAAAGGTCTGTTTATAAAATTTCGCGCTCGTTTTCGTCCTAAATCATCATCCATTTCGCTACAAATTTGTAAAAGTGTGTATTCGTACGCGAACTAGCTTCTTACTGCTCATCACAGCATCTATCTCTTTCGTACGTGTTGTCGGATGAGATAGATGCATTTTAACCCAGCGCACAAAAAAGTTCGTGCCGTCGACTAGTGCAACCTTAACGTGCAGGGTCGTTAATTTAATTTCATCGGGTGCAGTTTGATGCAAAATAGGTAAATCTGATGAAGAAATTGCGGGCTTTCCCTAAATCTACTTTGCAAAAAGTTATCTGATTTAGCTTAGGGAAAACCAAAACATATTTGAAAGGAAACATCAAGAATATATCTGAAATTTTTAGACATGTTCTCGGTGTTGTCTCAGCAAGCCACGACTACTCATCTAAGTCTCAACATTTCGTCCTTTTCGTCGTTTTTTGTTCAAAAACCTGCCAGCTCACCCACTATCAAAGTTATTCTCTCCGTGGCGAAATTAGATTCCTCTTCGTGTGAGTATTTTGTGAGCGAGTGTACAAACGATCGAGTTTGGCATGATTTAAGATACTTCATTAAAAAAGCGAACTAAAAAGACGTAAACCAGAAGAAAATCATGCTGTGCAGTCGGAGGATATATATTGCGAGCTGGCTGACCAAAACCAGATATGTCCTCCTATGCTTTTGTCACAGAAAAAGGCGGGATACGTGGTCGGGTATTTTGATTTTTTGAATTAACTTTTTATTTATAACTTTTTAGTTAACATTTTTTTCGAATTAGGTACATTTTAAACATATAAGTAACATATTAAACATAAAATAATATTCACTAATGTATATATCTTTATCGTCTCACTTTAATTAACGCAAACGTAGTAGGATATGGTGATTGCAGTATGTTGAAGTCCCGCAAAGGAAAATGCTGTTTTACATCCTTTTGACATTTAAATTTCTCATTTAATTTTACAAGTGTTTCCATAGCATAAAAATATAGTTGAGTAAGATTTGCAATGCTAAACTCACCACCATAATCATAGTTGTTAGTCATTATTACAAAAAATTTACTGCGTGAAACGATTCTTGTTGTATGTTTAATGTTCATGGGTTTTTTGGTTTATACCTGGATATTCCCATAGATCTTATTAAACCTGTTTCTTTCTTTCTCATTTTCAATGTCGCATCCACACAATATAAAGTACGATGAAGTTTAGTATTCAGCTACGGTAACACTATGTGCCGACGCAGTCAATTGAAATGAAAAACACTTTTCATCATCATCATCTTCATCATCGTATCAGCCGAAAGACGTCCTGGACATAGGCCTCCCCCAAGCGTCGCCACATTGACCGGTCCCATGCATCCCGCATCCAGCGGATCCCAGACGTTGTGTTAGGGAGGCCTTCTAACACAACGTCTTCCGGTTCGTGGTCGCCACTCCAGAACTTTTCTGCCCCATCGGCCATCCGTTCTGCGAGCAATGTGCCCTGCCCACTGCCACTTCAGCTTGGCAATTCTTCGGGCTATGTCGGTAACCCTAGTTCTCTTGCGGATCTCTACATTTCTGATTCGATCACGCAAGGATACTCCTAGCACAGCCCTTTGCATTGGCCTTTGGGTGAGTGTAAGCTTTCTGATGAGGCCCATTGTGAGCTACCACGTCTCGGAGCCATAGGTCATAACTGGCAACACATACTGGTAGACTTTCGTCTTGAGACACTGTGGTAAGTTGGACTAGAAAATACCGCGCAACTTCCCGAACGCTGCCCAGCCAAGTCAAATTCGACAGTTGACCTCTTTCTTGAATTTGGCCCTACCAACTGGATCGTTTGTCCCAGGTAGACTTAGTCGTCCACAACTTCGAGTGTAGAGTCTCCGACCTTGATAGAAAAGGATGTAACAAGGACATTCAACATAACATTGGTTTACTCCATGTTCATTTTAAGACCCACTCTTTCGGAAGCTCTACTGAGGTCCTCCATGTTCTCAGCACCACTCCACTATATCGTCGGCAAACCGAAGATGTGTGATGTACTTGCCATTGAAGTTGATGCCGCGTTCTCTCCACTTTAGAACCTTGAAGACATCCTCCAGTGCAGTCGTGAACAGTTTTGAAGATATGAAGTCTCATAGCAGAAGGATAGTTTTCAATTTAAGTTAGTTAAAATCCTCGGCTACCCAACGACTCTGTGCCCGAGCGTACCAGCAATTGAGCTAGCATCTTCTCTGATTGGGCTTGTCTAGCACCAGCACCTAATAATACTCGTACATACCGATCTAATTAAAAAAAAAAAAACGATATTGACGATTGGTACTTTTTTACTAACTGATATAATTACGTACAAAAATAAAATTTTGTTCTGCAACAAAACAGCAAGTCTTTTTTGGTACAATATTTTTAAGACACGAAGGGAAAATTAAACTCAGTCAAATCTCTTTCTTAACACCTCTGTGGCCGGCCGTACTAACAAATTGAGCTAGCATCTCCTCTGATTGGGCCTGTCTAGCACCGGCAGATATTGACGAATGGTACTTACATTACTACTGCCATGCTTCCTGGCCGTGACGTCACAAGTACTGGTAATTTATTTGTGTTATGATGTTCAATGATGTTATTCACCATACCCGCATGCAAAGTCTTTGCATGCGGATAACAACACCTGACTGTAGGTAGGCATACATAAGAGTTAAAAAAAGTTAACTGGTCATTTATTTGGTCATAAGATGTTCAATGATGTTATTCACCTGTGGGGTCTTTGCATGCAGGTAACACCTGACAAACATAAGAGTGAAAAAAATTAATTAAAAAATCAAAAAACCCAAGTGCTTGTAAGAAGTGAACGTGTTCAGTCGTCGCGAACGTCCTTTTTGGTTCTCTTCTTACTAAGCAGTCGGGTTTTTTGAATTATTTAATTATACATATTTTTTTTTTTAATGCGGTACCTCCATTTTAACATATAAGTGTTATATTATTTTTAAAATCACCTCTTAAAACCTTTTATTTTGATACACCATAAGATGGGTTTGAAGAAAAAAAAAGTTGGGCCTCCACAATATGGCGCTCAAAATCCATTTTTCTATTTTCCAATATTAATGTAATGATAGACGTAAGAATTATCAAAATCAGCCAACGCGTTTGGTCTCTATAACGCCACATAGGAACACATTACTCTCCTTCGGCAAAAAGATTGGAACTCTTCCTTTATTAGGTAGATATTTTTTATTTATTCAAAGTAAAAGTCAAATGTATTTATTTCAATTAGGCACTTTTGTTAACAATTAAAATTTACAAGTAACAAAAAATGATTCTACCGTGCATTCAGAAAAGTAGCTTGTTATGGAGAAGAATGCACAAGAAACTCCATACATCTTTAAAAAAAAATGTTTTACAATATTTAAGTACATACATTAATAAATTAATGATTAAAAAAAAGATAAATAGGAACATGGTTCTCACATACTTACAAATATTGCATACATAGGTAAATTACCTAATTCAACAACAACGGAACAGAGTGCGAGTCAAATTAATTTAAACAAAAGTAACAGGAAAAATTATAAAAATAATTTTTGTTTGATTTTGTCTACACTAAGGATTGCCCTATGGAGCAGGACCAGCGTGTTTCCAAGCATTCTTATATTGAATATAATCATCTAGTTTGTAATATGCTTGTTTACAAAGTGAACCCACCGTGCCCTTTATACAAATATGAGATTATCTCTGGTAAAGAAAGCAACAAAATTGATTATTTCATACTGTTTAAATCTCTGGCATAAAGGAAACTATTTTCAGATATCAAGTGATAGAAATTACCGTTTGAATTGTAGTGTTTTGACATTTATCAAAATAGCATAATTATCGTGTCAGGGATGAAAAGATGGACGGACTGAGTGAGGACAGGACGGTATGCAAGAAGAAAACGTGTTGCGCCGACCCCAAGTAACATGGGACAAGGGCAGGAAGATGATGAACCTGTCAGGGATTGGGTGAATGTCATTTTGATATGGATTTTACCAGACCTATCTATAGTATAAAATACTAAATTAACAATAACTACCTATAAATACACTTAAATAAAAATGAAATAAAACTACAAACGCGTATAAATAGGCACTCAAAGGGCGTCAAAAAATTCGTCCACATCGCTGTCAACGTGAAAAGTGCCCATAACGCTGGCAGCATTGCCACGTTGAAGACCTATCTATAGGATATTTTGTTTCCGTTACCTATCCTATGGAAGATTTGCATTTTTCCGGGATACATGTAAACTATGGGCCGGTTTCTGAATTGAGGAGAATATGAAAGTGTCGAACCCAACTTTAATTATTATTAATCCATATATTTAAGGTGACAGGGCCTATATTAAATAACTTAAACCTAAACATATAATTGTCAAAAGGATAAAATAGTATTTGACAAATACTTAACTTAGGCAAATTTTTTAATCCGTAGTTAACTCAACCAATGGTTAAATATACTAACCAATGGCATAAAATTTCACTAAATTGCGTTATTTCATCAATTGTTAGCCTTACAAATAGTCACATAAGTTGGAGAGTTAATTATTAGACTATTTTTCAGACTAACAATTGATAAACAAACACACACAAACAATTGAATTTTAAAACCATTGGTTAGCATATTTAACCATTAGTTAAGTTAACTTGCGATAAAAAACTAGGCCTTAAAAGTCTTAATTCAGGTAGATATTAGTTATTTTTGTAATTTAATCAGTATTTACAGAGTTTTTTTATATGGCTTTACCCTCTCGATAAACTAGTTTAGATAGATTTAGACTAAGCAGCTCTAGCATGATTCTATGCACATGTAGGCATACTGAAGCCCCACCAGTACGTTTGCCTGCACCAGTTCACAATCAGACCTCATTAACGCAATCTATCGGATTAGTGCTCAAATGTTAATTAAATAGCTAAATCATTTGCCCAGGTTTAATTAGCGGTATGTGAGGTATTAAATGGATGTTTTGATTAAAAAAGAAGAATGTTTAATGCGGCGTTTAAAACTGGTTGTGCTGAAAGTAATTGTAGAAGTTTTAGTTGCAAATCTTTTGGCGATGACGTGTGGCATTTAGTAAATTATGATAATTTTATTTTGTTACTCTTGTATATTTGTTTGTCTGTGGCTTAGACTGTAGTTTTCTGAAGAATTTCATTGCGGTGATCAAGGCAGTAGCATACACAGCATCGTTTCAAGTTTGCAAAGTTTTGGCGTAGTTGGGGTAAGTTCGCGCATAGTGCACGAACTGAACAACCACCATATAGAGCGAACGGAACGCGGATGCGACGCGATTGGTCAGTCGACCCTTGTGACGTAAATGTAAAAGTTCCCCGCGTCCCGCTTGGTAACCAAAGAGACCCAAAAAATGACTTGTGCGCATCTATCGACTCTTGCCAAGTTACATGCCGAGGACTATATTTTTGGTGGCCGCCACTGTGGATTCTGCCGTTGCAGTGGTTGAAGATAGTGTGACAGGTATGTCATGTACAAAAAAATGTGTATGGAAAACTATGATCAGTTATTTCTTCACGATGATTATACCAGGAAAGTTTCACGACTTGTGTGCTTTAATGGAGTCAGGATACAAGAAAAATCCGACTTTTTTAGGGTGCCGTACCAAACCGCAAAATCAAGTTGGTTGTAATAAGAAATATGAGGGAAGTTTAAAGGAAAAACTGATTTATTAATATATTGGTATTTGTTAGTAACATATACGTAACTAGCTGACCCCGCGGCTTCGTTCCGTCAACTGGCTACCCACCTACCTACCACCTACCTACCTACCTTACCTACCATACCTACCCTGCCCACCTACCCTACTCTACCTACCCTACCTACCCTACCCTACTTAGCCTACCTACCAATTTGTTAAACTATTTATTTGAATAAGAATGAATACTACAATACGAATGTAACCTACTTTTGTTTCTACCGGCGATCTAATTCAAATTTTTAACATAAAAGCTGCTATTGTGACTTAACTATTATAGTTAAATATATTCTCTCACAGACTTTTTTGTAGGTAATAATGAGTACTTTAATCATGTAGGACATAATTTTAATGAATCATCAATAGTTTTCTCAGCGCACGCCAAATAATGAATTTCATAGGCAAAATTTTGCTACTTTGGGTTACATCATTGCAATTTTCATAAGGATCTCAATTTTTTTTATAAATTATAGCCTTTGTCACTCAGAAATAATGTCGCTTTCTCCTGGTGAAAGAATTTTCATCGGATTACCCCCTACAACCTCACAAATTCAAAAACGTTTCCTTTTTATAATATTATAATTTACGTATTATAGATAATAAAAAATATCACCAAATTTGAAGGTTCAAAAATGGGCAGTTCTTCGGAACAATTTTTTTTATAAGCTGACTTTGGTGGCTTCTCAGTCCTTTGTTTTTCAATATTTTAAAAACAACAAACATAGTATTTATCTGCTCAACGAGTTATAAACAACTCGATGGGGTAAGTAAAATTTTGTTTTCACTCTCTCTTTCTTTTTTTTACGCCCCTCTTTCTTTTTTTTTCATGCTCCGTTTGGCTACGGAACCCAAAAAAAAAGTGGTAAAATATTACAAATTAAAGAGAAATTGTGAAACGGGTGAAAAATATACTGAATGGGCGACTATTATATTAGTATAATAGTCGCCCATTCAGTTTATTTTTCACCCGTTTCACAATTTTTTCTTTAATTTGTAATATTTTACCACTTTTTTACTTAGGTAAGTAACTATTTATCCAGTTTGAGTAATACCTGCGAGCTACGTTAATAATACTGTTACATTGTTTAATTGTATTTGGAGTTCTATTCTTCTATTTAAGCATATTATTCTTTTGAAAATAGCAGAACAACCGACGAGGTGACATCGCTGTGCAGCGCGGGCGTTCGGGTGTATTCGCGTTTTCAGCGAATTAGGCCAAGAGCGAGCGAAGCGAGCTCGGGAACTTAGGGCACTGACACAGATAGGTTAGGTTCGATGTTAGGTTACTTTCGATATCTTACTATGTACTACTTACTTACTTTTACTTTATTTTCAAGTCGCTGTATTAAAAAATTGTATTCGCCCACTGCTTGTCGCCGGCTTAGTATTTCAGTAAAGCATATTCAGTATTTTTGACACCTTTAATTTGAATTTATTTTCGCTTATTTAAAACTATCCCAATGTGTCTACACCAAGTAAATTTTGAATTTTTTTGTAGCAATACGTAAAAACTTAGCAGAGTAGAATTGCCGAGCCTCATTACGGAGGCCATCGCAAAAGCAAATATCAAAAACACATAAAAAAAGTCAGGAATCGCATTGACAACGTCGAAAGTCATCGAGCGTGCAATCCTAGATCTATCCATTACCCCGTTTTTATTACGAGCCGTTATTGGTAACCTCTACGGAACGTTATTGGAAAATGCTGAAGGAAAATCAAAGGTTTTAGATTACTTGTGAGTAATAACTGGAAAGAAAATATTGCCCCAGATTGTGTGATCAGGTTTCAGCATTTGATTCTTGATAAAGTTGTTGAAATTATATGTAAAGAATAGGCACCTCAATTATAGATTTCGTAGAATACATCCAATTTGTTAAGATGAGTATAGACTAGAGTTCACTAGAGCATTTACTTGTAACATAACATCGAGCATTCGCTGTTTTTAAATTTACTCGAACCTCACTTCGAACATGATGCTCGATGTTTTGTTATAACCTGATTTTAGAAACCAACGAGCGTTTTGGTGTAACATATAATCGAGCAAATGCAAGACCACAGTTGACGTGGAGTGAGGTCAATAATTAACGCAAGGTACAAATAAATATTACAGGTGAAAACTCACTCGCCGTGAGCATTACGTCGGACACCCGCAAGAACGTTACATTATATGGAAATGCTTTAAGAAAAAAACATTTGTCTGTATTGTACCGTTCGTAAGAACGTCACATTACATTGTAATTCTCGCGAAAATGCTCTAGTGTATACACACTTTTATTCATACACAAAACACTCACATTCATATTAAATTACCTATGGTAAGGATGAACCACGAACTAGAATACCTGATCAATAGGGAAAGGCTCAGATGTGCAATTCACCTGGCAAGAATGAGCGACGCCAGAGCCGTTAGAGTCATGTCCAAGTGGACTCCGAATTGGAAAAGACCCAGGATGCTTTTAAAGATTTTGGCGATGAAGATTTGAGGAAGACAGAAAGAAAAACATCTTGGCGAAGGGAGGCCTGTGACAGAGCGAAATGGAAGAAGATCGTTGAGGAGGCTAAGACCCACAAAGGATTGTAGCTCCAAAGTAAAGGAATATAAGCACAATTAATCTCAAAATTCCATGTAAGCAGGTACCACATATTAATTTGATTGTGAGCTTGTTACTGTCCCACTGTAGGACAAAGGTCTTTTGTTAAACAGGAGCATAAGGAGGATTATGCTCGACCGGAAATCCGGCATTCTTTACTATTTCCTTTATTTATTTACATTCTTATTGAATAATTTTTTAAATATTTAAAAAAGAAAACATAAAAAACAATTTATTATAGACTATTATTATACAGAACATATTCTTTATTATTATACAGAAAATGCATTGAAACCAAACCCCTCAAAAACGCAGTCGTGCCTTCCACCTCCGTAACAGACAAGCGGTAGCACCTGCCATGAGATGTTGAGTGTTCGACCCCACTCAAGGCAGGGGCTACCAATCACCCATAGTCCCCATCCAAAATAACTCGGCGTCACTTTGGATAGGTCTCTCAACTACAGGAAAAATTGTGAGATTGTTAAGCGAAATGTGCATGCCAGAAACAGCCTGCTAAGTCGCCTTACATCCACTAGATGGGGAGCATCTCTCCAGGTCTTGCGAACTACTGGAGTGGCGCTCTGTTTCTCCGCTGGTGAATATGCCTGTCCAGTATGGAGCCGCTGCGCCCACTCCAGCTTAGTGGATACCTAGACGAGACATGCCGAATATCCACTGGATGCCTTAAGCCGACCCCGGTACGATTGCTTTATCCACTTATCGTCATCGCGCCTCCGGATGTGCGTAGGACTATGGGAAGCCATATAGAAAGGGCAAAGCAAGAAAGTGACTCGCGCCACCCAATGCACAACTACACCTCAGTGCCCCAGAGGCTTTAAAGTCGAAAAAGTTTTCTTGGTTGCGTGAGTCCATCTACTGGAAACATCACCACGGAAAGATGCGATCTTTGGCGAGAAAAATTTAAACTCCCTGATCATTTCCTAGAGCCATCGGAGACTCTTTCGCCTGGGCACGCATTGCCACGGCTGACCTGGAAAACTCTGAACAGGCTCCGCACTCAGATCGGCCGCAGCAAAGACAATCTCCATAGGTGGGGTTTCTCGGATGGTTCCGATCTTCGGTGCTTGTGCGGCGTCTCCCCGCAGACCATGGCCCACCTTACGTATTGTGCCGCATGTCCTGTTGTCTGTTCACCTGAGGACCTTATGACTGTGTCAGCGGAGGGCGTTGCCGTGGCTGAATTCTGGGTCAGGCAAGGCATTTAACTAAAAAGAGTGTTTGTCATCGACAGGCTAAGAAGAACAAGAAGAAGAAGAAGATTATAGACTAGCTGACTCCCGTGGCTTCACCCCCGTCAACTGGTTACCTATCAACCTACCACCTTCCTACCTACCTACCAATTTGTTAAACTATTTATTTGTATAAGAATTAATACTACAATACGAATGTAACTTTTGTTTCTACCGAGCGGTGGCGATCTAATTAAATTTTAGAACACAAAAGCTGCTAGATATATTCTCCTTACCTATTCACTTTTGTCTTACAGCCCCGTAGGTTGTAGCTATCGGGGAACACTCCAGGAAATTCCACTCCTGAGCTGTGCGCACAAAGTATTTTCAAAACGTTTAGTGCGTATGACAACCATGCACGATTCCTGGGTTCAAACCACAGTTTTCGAGAGAAATCCCTGGTTCCCCAGAAACGTGTTAATGGATTTCCCCATAAGGTTTTTTATAATAGAATCAGATTTATGCCTGAGTAGTAGTAGTAATATAATCGGACCCTATTATCTAGACATTTAATATATGTGGGAATGTAACGTGTTAGTTAAGTGGCTACACTGATTGAATAAGAGAATGTAAGATGATGGAGTGGGAACACTGTGTGAACGAAAGAGCATTATAGAGACAGACAGATAAAGAAAAGACGTTAGGTTGTAAGCTGTTATTGTAACTATTTTTTCTGAAGGATACAAATAAGAAGTCAAATTTGCTTGTCCCGTTTTATTTCGAAGATATCACAATCACTACATATATATATCTGGCGATTCGATTACAATCTCTCAGTAGTCAGACTAAAAACAGTTCAGGGGCTTTGGGAATTTAAGAATGACGTCAGAAACCGATATACCTAATTAATTTCCCGTTCGACTGTAAATTTTTCATAACAAGGAGGGTAGATATCCGTCGAGTGTGGAGGACGTTGTTATCAAACTATCGACATTGAAGTAATTTGATATTATCATGTCATAATCCGATTTTAGTTTAATTCCCCATCTAGATAATATTGATAAATTAAAAAAAAAACCAGCTAAGTGCGTGTTGCACTTCGCGCATTTCGGGTTCCGTATCAAAACGCGAAATCAAGTTGGTTGTAATAAGAAAAATGAGGGCATTTCTAAGGAATAATCTGATTTATCAATATATTGGTATTAGTTAGTAAAATAAACGTAATAATTTACATCATCACCAAATTTCAAGTTCATATATGTTAGCGATCTTTATATTTAATTGAGCACACTAAGTGATTTTTCTATGTTGGCAATAATTTGTTTGATATTTTTATGCTTGCAACAAAGATGGACTGTTTTTTGTCAGGTTGGTAAACGACAAGCTTGCACTTCTCGTTTCCCGCCCATTTCGAGAATATAAATATTGTAGCTCTTGCCATCAAAGGCAGTCTATTTTTGATCGAGGCTACATTAATAAGTATTAGGGTAAGTGCTTTATAAACTGTATTCTATAAACTGTGTTCTATAAACTATGTTCTATAAACCATGTTCTATAAGTTATTTTCCATAAACTGTGTTCTGTGTGACTGTGTATTTGATATGAGAATACACTGGGTGAGTAAACCCTTTCCAAGCATTTTTATTTACATTGCCATCCCCGCCAAAATACCCACACAAGATTTTAGTCTTTTAAGTAAAAACCGACATATATCAATGGGATGTTAAAAATTCTTCGGTTTTTTTTTCTAAAAAGCTTACTTCAGTGGCTTCTCATTACTTTGTTTTCCAATATTTTGAAAAACAAAAAATACTATTTCTATCAACTCAGCGAGCTCTTAACAACGATAACCCACTCGATGGGATAGATCAAAACATTTTTTCGCGCCCACCGCTTCAGCTGAATTAATTGCCCTATTTTTTGACAATTTGTATGGCTTTCGGTCAACAAGATGCTTATACTGGAAAAACTGTGGCTCCAACCGTTTGGCTATAAAACCTGTGTGACAGACGACCGACAGACAGACAGAGATGTGCATCAGCACAAATTTGATGAAGATGATACAAATTTATTTCTTCATTAATTTAGGTTCATTCTTACAGATGAAATGAAAATGCTTCTGAAGCTTGAATGGAAGACCCAATTAGCTACAGCCTCCCACAATGCGACAATAAGGTACTTTTTTCAAATTGTTGTACAGGTATAACAAATTCTATAAAAAAAATAAAAAGAACTTTTTTACAAAACTACAACCGACTTCAAAATAAAAACACTACAAAGTGAAAAATAACTTAAATTTCGGAAGTCGGTGTTCCTGCTTTTGTTTCTTCGTTTTTTTTGACACCGACTTCCGAAATTTAAGTTATTTTTCACTTTGTAGTGTTTTTATTTTGAAGTCGGTTGTAGTTTTGTAAAAAAGTTTTTTTTACTTTTTAGTTGTGGTTCATAATATACCAGTTCTATAGGCTAGGTACCTATAATACCCAAAGAAAAGACAAAATAGATTAACCTAATAACATGAAACTTGAACAAAACCCATGGAATGAGAGTATACTAGGGTGAACTGTTCACACCTGAGTACCTTTTTAGACCGTACCAGTGTGATGTTATGTTATGAAGTGGTGTAAACAATAAACAGAATAGCTATTGCAGCTATCCCAAGTGATTTGCCGTAATTTTTTGAAGAGTTCTGATGAATATCTCCGAAATTCTTCACCAGATCTTGAAGAAAATTAAATGAGACCAGACGACAAGCACCAGCTTTCAAATAAAAAAAGAATCATCAAAATCAGTTCACCTAGTAAAAAGTTCTGAGGTAACACACATAAAAAAAAAATACAGTCGAATTGAAAACCTCCTCCTTTTTGGGAAGTCGGTTAAAAATAAAAGTTGTCGCATTTTCGCGTCGCACCTCTCTGTGGAAGCCATAAAGTATGTAGGAAAATTTTGCCAATAACCTACCTTACTGGGTAAATGGTAATAAAAACAGACAACACGACGATTCTTCGGAATTCGCTCTCGACATTCATTCGACTGATCATAAATTGGAACGCAGATATCGGATATGAATTTGAAAGGAAATATTAAATGAATACGTCATACGGGCTCGGAACCAATTTAACGGATCATTGAGAAATGGGTATTTATATCAAGTATGCCGTTTGTGAACGTTTCTTAAGGGCAAAGCATTTTAGGGTTAGGGTTCTGCTTTGATGTGAGCTAAAATTTAACTTGACAAGAACTGTATTACGAAGTATTTGGAGGCTTTTGATGTTGAAGTTCACGGTGAAAATTCTTCAGACAAAAATGAAAGAAAATTGGGCAGTTTGTAATTCAATCACGCATGAATAGTGGCCATGTATTTGGATAAATTTAACAACATTGAATACTTTTATATATATAATATCCGGGTAAACGAATGACACCAACTTGCTTCATCATCAGCATTTTAATATTCCACTGCTGGGACACAGGCCTTCTCTCTATGAGAGATGGATTGGGCCTTAATCCACCACGCGGGCCCAGTGCGGGTTGGTGGATGTCACATGTCTTCGAATTATTGGTTCTAAGACATCCCGGTTTCCTCATGAAAATAAATAAATAAAGAATTTACACAAAGTAAAGCGCCTGCCGACAAGTAAATCGAGGCCGTTAACACTTGGCCACCACTGCTCCCACTTCCCAATTGTTTCTTCCTTTATGCCTTTAACATTGTAACCTCATAACAGATACAATGTATCTTATTCATCCCCCAAATTATCAAGTAATAATCATATTTTTACGACGACCATAAAATCTGCAGTACAAATGATGAGCTCCTTTATGACTTTTCTATACCAATCTAAAAGTCAGCTGTGACAATAATATTGCACTTAAGACGACGACTAACGCCAACGACCATGAGGGAACAAAACGCGCACTCGTTTCACACCCGCGTGATCAAAATTTTTTTAGTTGTTTGTACTTTCCTTATTATTCTTTGACTTTAAAAAAAAAGCCTCAAATCGTATTTAAAATACGCCTGGCGGTTTTGATGCGATTGTCGTGTTTTTGTCCGTTTTAAACATAACTTTACAAATTAATGACACTATGTTATACGACTAAAATTCAAAATTTGCCTACATCAAATTATTAAGAAAATGGTCTAATATAACATATTATATTTTTGTCCAAAAAATTACGACTAGCCATTCAGACGTGATTCTCATTTTAAAATGAGCTCTTCAATGGAATCGGTGCCTTGAGTGTAAGATGCAGGAAGGTAAGTCGGTGTCTTTGATACCTCTTGTTTTTATCGTTTTTCAACACCGACTTCCGATTAAAGTTATTTTTGCACTTTTTTGTGTTTTTCGTTTGAGTTCTTTTTTTTTTAGTTTTAATTTCTCTATTTTTAGTTTTAGTACCCTATCATTCAAATGTAAGCTATTTCTATAGAAAGGTACCAAAAAGAATTATAACCATAATATCATAATTTATCTTGAACAATGCTGAACTGATTTTGATGAAACTTACACTGTTCCCTAAGTTGAGAGATACCTAATTAATGAAAAAAGAATGATCACGATCCGATAAGTAGTTTCGGAGAAATGCGTAGACAAACATGTATACATACAAACATACGCTAATGAAATTTGGCACACATGTTTAGAAGCCAATATTGAGTAACGTATGTAAATATTGTGCGATTCCGACAGTATCACATACATACGTGTCAAAATCAAAATCAAAATATTTTATTTTTATTTTACATAGGCCTACATGGGCACTTATAAAACGTCGCCAAAAGGTGCACGGTTCGGGATAGTCATTTCCTATCGAGAAGAACCGGCAAGAAACTCCATGGTTACTCTTTTAAAAAAAATGGTTTGGTTTTACAATATTTCCATGTTATAGCATTAGTACTTAGATATGGGGGGACAACGTAGGCCCGACAAAAAGTCGTAAGAAATAAAAAAAAAGTAAATTTTATTACGAATTGATTACCACCTTCTTTTTGAAGTCGGTAATAAAAAGTCACACATGTATTCTCCGAGAGATTGAACAAAGTTTTACGATTAATACTACTAGTTGTGTGTGATTAAAAGTCCCATGAAATAGGGTCGAGCCTGTTGCCATGAACCAAGCTCAAATCTACACTCTGGGTTGCTACTGAAAAATTTCAGTAAGAAATACCCAAAAACATTTTGCTCGACCCGAGCATCGAATCCAAGACTTCAGCTCAGCTGTAGCGCTTACAACTACTAGACCAACTAAGCAGTTAGCATTTAAACATACAAACGCAAATTCGTATTTCCTATTAGAAGTCACGTTTTGTGTATTCTAAGAGGCTCTCGGATATTTTAGAGCTTTGCAAGAAGATGAGAGTCAAATTATGTGTATTATAATAATGCCGAAAGCCTTAAGAGATCGCCATATTGTTTGATCGTTAAATTGAAATGATGAGAAGATTTATTTTTTGCTGACATCAATTATTTGAGAGAAGGCTCAAGGATATCATTATGAATAGGATGCGAATTTATAAGCATCATTTTGGACCTGAAGTGGTATTAGACTGGACACGTTTGATGGTAAATGTTATTTGTACCTGTAAATTGGTTTAATTAAACACTTTTACAAGTCATACAAATATCATGTCTTAAAACTAGACGAGGTCGGTGTCCTTTCTTACTACCTACTCTGAAAAGAAATAGGTATCGAAACAAACTCAGAGAGAGGTCACAGACTCTTAAAGTTCAGAAGTTTTGCTGGCTACATTGACAACCATATAAATGAGTGTCTGAGGTGTTTTTAACACGCTTTTATTAGCTTGGTATGTATGTATCTATGTATCAATGTAACGGAATCTTTGAACGTGATTTTCACCCACTTCAAAACGTAGGATTGATTTGAAACTTTGCACACTTATCAAGGACCGATGACAATGCAATAATTTAAACAGTTTGTCCCATTATCCTTACCATTAAAGCGTGTTTTTTAGTTTTTAGAACTACAATTTTTATTTCAAGTAAAGTATCCCTAAATGGACCTTTCCAGTTTGGAGTAAATAGATTGATTCTTAAAACTCATTCTCATTCTAAGCAGTAATTTATTTTATTTATTTTTGCCCTTATACCATGTTACTTGGGGTCGGTGCAACACGTTTTCTTTTTCCATACCGTCCTATCCCCTGTCACGCTGACTCAGAATGGAGTGAATGGAACACTAACTTTTATTTAACTAATTATATGTCAAGGTTGCCCCACGATCTTTTTCTTCATTGTTGTCGGTGATGTCCGTGATAAACTAATATGAATTGAAAAGGACACATTGGTACGTGCCCGGATTTTAACCCACGACCAAAAGCATAAGTGCCGAGGTCTTAGCCACTGAGCCACCTCGATATATTAAGCTAGACGCACGATGCACTGCTTGATCTAGAAGCAAGTCATTTTGTTGAAGGTTTCCTTCTAGAACGAATGTGAACTCTATTATAAAGAGAGATTTTTTAATTCATCTCCTTAATAGGCCAAATAAGGGATAAAAGTTTGTAGCAAATAAAATACACTTATTCCTGTAATTTGGGGTTAGATATGAGAGCTATAACTATCCCGCCAATGACATAATGTCGACAATCTAGCAAAAACAATCTCGACTTATGGTTATTTCTCATTTCCTGTCTCCATTCTTCCTTATCCACATATCTTCTCCACAATAATTCTCTAACTTTCTGTATTAAAAGCGCAGTGTTCTGCAAAGACTTCTTTACGGTTAACGGACGCAATTTAACCCCCGCGTATATCAAGATCAACCCTTTGGACATTAAATCACTGCTGAGCGAGTCGTCAAAACATGTTGATACTTGGACCACAAAGTAGGTAGGTTTAAAAGTTCCACGCCTAGCACAACTTATTATCGAACATTCTGAAACAAGTAAAGCTCTCGTTTAAATTCAATCATACACAGTTATGTGTATTTTAAGACGTACCTAAGTAATTTATCTGCCTATTACGAACATGCTCGCCAAGCAGTGACTTTGCTAAATAATTTGACGATATAAGTTGAGTCGCTTCTTAAGAACTTAGACTGCAGAGTTCAACTTCAAAGCGACCAAGAACCCCCCGGTGGGTTCCCGTATTGTCGAAGCGGGGGGCTCAGTAGCCGTGGCTTGGTTATCCACAGTGATGCGAAGAGGAACCCGAGGTGGGGCAGTTCGTCAGGGCTTTTGCCTACTAAGCCGACGACGGCGACTTAGCGGCCAACAAGGCGGGCTGTGATGTCGTATGGGACCTCCCATACCCATACGATATCGGGGCTGAGGGTTGGAGGCTGTGGTGAGAGAGGAGTGCCAGTATTGCGGTGCGCCGCTCTCCCTATCTTCTGCGGTCCTGACGGGGTCGCCACCGTCTGATGATGGACGCGCTGGTTTTGTCCCTGGGGTGGTCACGGCATGCAATGTGTTCTGGTGTGCCGGTGATGACGGGTACCCCTCAGAGGAGAGTTCGGTGACGGACAGCCGCGGCTGGTTCGCGGTGAGTGCTAAAACGTGCCCGTGTTTCCAAGATAAGCGGCACGGGAGGACACCGTGGAGTTTTAGTGGGCTGGAGTCCCACATAACTGCGCTATCTCCCCGTGTTAGCGCAGTATACATGAGCATTTCCTCAAGAAAAACAAAGGCTTCAGAGTGCAGAAGCGTGGATTCACATGTATTCTCTTTTTGGGAAACATACAAAAACGTAGAACGGTGGATATGAATGTCTAGGTGAGTTCCGATTTGTAAGCTATGACTAGCGTTCAAATCTTGTGGTTACCTATTACTGGAATGAAGTGGAGTGAAGAACAGACACAGAAGTACCACCTTCTGTGTCACTTCACAATGTACTTAGTCTGACCTACTGACCTGTTAGAATATTTTCCTTACTCTTTGATTCTCTCAATGTTTGCCACGTGACGGTAATAAGAAAACTATGGTTATTCTCTTGTTGATGTCGGGATGTAGGGGCAACGCCCTCTTATGAGGAAAAACTTGTTTTTATGACGGTTTTGATAGGAACACTTTTTGCATTAAAGTATTTTGGTATAGCAAAAGAAAAACAGTCGTACATGTGTAAAGGGTTGATATTCTTTTTATAGATATCTGCTAAACTATAAAAATTTGAAATTGAGATGTTTGTAAGCACAGAAATTGCCAATCCACAGTTTCTATTGGAATGTTAGCTTTATTCAACCTGCTAAAATCTTGAAAAGATTATAATTTAATTTTTCATCAAATATTTTAGTATAAGTAAAACATTATATGTGTCCAGTTTAACTTAATGGTAACAAAAACAATCCATTCAAAGATACTTAAATCACTGGTACCGAAATAAAAACACCATTACACCATGGGCCCCACTATAAAATATCTCCCGAACTTGTCTGCAAAGACCATCCCATTGAACTTGTCTGAACAACAAACAAGTAGTAAATAACTACAGTGTGCCCGATTAAATGATGCGCTAAGGACACGTTCAGATTGAGCAATAAATGTTGCCAATATGTTGCTGGCAATGGTAAGTACACCACAACTGTCATAACAAAGGCGGGATTCCTTGCCGTAGGTCTAGATTGCTTACTACGACAGTAGGATGTGACGATCTACTGTGAATAGATCGTAACGTTCTTAGTTGTAGTACCAATATTGGAATTACTTTGGAGGTGCCCACTATAGAATCACCAAATGATATGTGGAGCACATTCATAAACACAAAATTCGTGCTACCTAACCTCAATTTATCTAATGAAGACACAATATTAGATAACCAGATAGCTGCAGAATAGGGACGAGAGAGTCTACCTTACGAGTACACGACATTGGCAACTTCGCCATAAGCACTTTGCTGGTGGGACGAATCGTCTGCGCTATAATAGTGTGGCGACTAAGAAGATATTATCAACAAGCACGCAAGAAGAGCAATAGTTCGACGGCCAACAGAACGCAAGAGAGGACGGAGAGTATTGAACAGAAGGAGATTCCTGTCTACGGTAAAATAAGAAGTGAACCCTCATCGAGCAACCGTCTACAGAAATCAAAAGCAACAAGATTCAAACTTTGAATATTTAAGAATTCATGTAATTTCATGCTTATTGTTTAGATTATTTAAGAATTTGTGTATTGCTTACTGTTCACAAAACTTTTATGTTATATCATTTTACATTCTGTAACGCTAGTGATCTGAGCACGTATGCCTTTCCTCGGGAGCATGTACGAGTCAATAATGCTCATACAGCAAAAGAACGCCTATTAAAGTACTGCACAATATTAAGTAAATCAGTCGTAACAAAAAAACACAGACACTGGCACAACTATTTGTAGATCATACAAATAATTTTTCCGTGCGGGAATCGAACCCGCGACACGCAGCGCAGCAGTCAATAGATCAACAAGAATAATCTCTTGCTCTAACCAATAGAACTTGTAACTTGGACAAAACTAATTCTGTAATTATAAGTTCGTTTGCAGACGCTGTTCTGCTAACATGTTGAGTTATCAGTTTAAAAATACTTTAACGGAAATATTAATTTAAAAAAACTGGCCAAGTGCGAGTCGGACTCGCGCACGAAGGGTTCCGTATCATTATCGCAAAAAACGGCAAAAAATCATGTTTGTTGTATGGGAGCCCCACTTAAATATTTATTTTATTCCGTTTTAAGTTTTTGTTGATATAGCGGCAACAGAAATACATCATCTGTATAAATTTCAACTGTTTATCTATCACAGTTCATGAGATACAGCCTGGTGACAGACAGACAGACGGACCGACGCACCCTTTGGGTACGGAACCCTAAAAAAAAGATTATTTAACGCTATTCTGTAGGCAACACCAACTCCACAACTCATAGTTACCTAGTGAGAAGCCAGCCTTACCCAACACCTCATAACAAACGTTCGGTCTCCTCAAGTAAACGAAAAACTTTGAGAACTTGATTCCTTGAAATATTACTTCGGAAACTTTAATATTGTTACCGTTCGTGTCAAGAACTGAGAAATGAGATGTTGTGGTTCTTTTAGAGATAGCAACTTCACGTTTTTGTTTTATGCTCAACGTTTGCACTTTAAATACTGTTCTTAAAGTGGAAAGGAAACGGGGAACTATAAAAGTTTGAACATGATAACTCATGGCTATTTATCAGAAATTCTGCTCTTTAGGTAGAGGAATATTTATGTTATCCTAAAATCGACTCGGCTTTTCGACTTTTTTTACGATTACGATAAGATTTATGATCTCGTTCTTTTACAAAAAGAGTATCAGCGGGTGTAATAGATGATCGATCGATAGCAATGGGTGGGCCGCTGTAGGTACAACGTACTGGTCAGATGAGGGTACTCCGATCAGCCACAATGTGATTGTGGAACCACACCGCAAACGATGCCCCATCTTTTGTCCTGCTCTATGTGCACAAACACCTGCACCATGAGGGACCTGTGCGAGGCCGACGCTAGGGCTGTGGACGTGGCTGAGTTCTGGTTGAAGCACAACATCTAAATTAAAATTTAAAAATGAAATCATCGACACGATGCAGAAGAAGAAGATCGCTATGTTTGGTCGAAGGAAATCAATATGGTAATGATTAGGAGATCGTTCAAAGACTTTCTTTTTAAGTGCATCTTTGTAACTATATTTCGTTTAACCAAAGCTACAACTTAGCGTCAAATCACTAGAAACTTTTGTTTTTTTTATTTATTGATAGGCTCGCGTTTGACCACTATCTCGCCTGATGGTAAGCGATGATGTGGTCGACGGTGAAGCACGCTTGCCTAGAAGTAACCTATCCACACTTGACTTGAAGACCCCAAGGTTGTAGCTTCCTCAAAAAAAAAAGAAAAATAAACTCAGGAAAAGGATATCAAGTTATTAACCCAAATGAACCAACATTTACGCTTAACTAAATGCTTTATACACTTTTGTCTTCCTTTTTATTATTCTAGACATAGATAAAAAGTTTACACCTCCTCGTCACAGTAGGGTAAACAAACAGTGCCATTAATCAGTACTCCTGTTGATAGTAAATCCAGTTTCAACCGGTTTGTTCAAGTTGATTTGTGGCCACCATCTTGGAGCGACTAAATTAGTGTTTACGGAACCGATAGGTAGGTGGTGGTTTTGAATTAAGTACCCTATTACTTCTTATGAGTGTCTTGAGGTTACGAGAAGGTTTACGTTTCATTAGAAGACTTAGGGAAGGGGTATTGTTACGTATTGGGTTTGTTCTGCTCCATAATAAATTGTTTAATCATTTGAAATTATCCTAAGAAACTTAGAAAAACGATATAACTGAAAGCAATGCATTTAATATTGTATCTTCTTTGTTTTGTACGAAAATTAGCAGTGTCCCATATTTTTGATGATGTATTTTCTGATTGATCATCATCTTCATTATTTCGAGAGTAGAGGTGGCCCAGTGGTAACGGCCGCGACTTACAAGTTGCAGGTCGTGGGTTTATTTCATTGACATGACATGCCGGTAGCAAATCAGAATTAGAATCAAAAAATTCAACCAAATGTGACATCCACCAACCCAAATTGGGCCCGCACGGATTACGAATTCATTGGATTACGGCACAATCCCTCTCACAGAGAGCATGCCTGTGCCCCAGCAGTGGGAACATTAAAAGGATGATGACAGTGATCATTATTTCTACCGAAAGACGTCCACTGCTGAACAAGGCCTCCTCTGATTTTCTGAGTATTATTATACATGATTAATTTATCTTATGAACTGTAGTCTATTTTCTCACCACATTATAGAAACCATCAAACACAGATTTAGATGGTTGGACATTACATCACTAGAGACACAAATTTTATAAATATTTCAGGGTGACTGGTGCCTTAAGTTTGTTTCACAATTTGTAACTTGGTCACCAGCAGCATAATTGCGCAAGTGAATTCGGCAAGGCAAGGGGTTTGACCGCCACCAATCGACCAATCACATGCGAGATGAAAGACGCGATATTGATTTTCGTCTATCCGATTGATGGCGGTCAAACCCTTTGCCTTGCCGAATTCACTTACGCAATTAGGCTGCAGATCCCTGTTAGCCATAAATACGATCTGGAGTGGATACTAGGGTAACACATTTTTGTTGTTCCATTTCCATAACTTCATAAAATCTCGAGCCTATGTCTACCCAGAACCATTCGAATAACATTTCCTCCAAATACCCGATAGATACGAACCTTCATCCCCACATGCTTCCGTTCGGCCCAAAGCCATTACTGCGACCACACAGCTGACCCCAGTGAATCAGAGCGTGAAAATAAAACAATTTCTCAAGCCACCAGCGCTTTTTAAGGGGGATGTGTTGAGATAGACTAGGACTTAGGAAAATATTTTTGTTTTCTGAAAATGATAGTTCTGTCTTTGATTGTATATGTTGATTAAAAATTATGATTATCCTGATTAATATAATCATAAAAATTATCTATATTTCCCATGATTTACACTCGCAAGCAGTATATAGGCTTTTAGCGATAGGGCCGCCCATTGTGTCACCCAGTGTAATGTTTTCTTCGTCTATACTTTCTGTAACTTATATGGTGTACATAATAAAGAGTATTCTATTCTATTCTATAGGGTTAGATAATTCTTTAGCAATCTTTCATTATACATTCTCATGCAACATCCTTCAAATTTTTCTTTCCGCAATTTTAGTTTCAATCTCGGCAATCGCAAAAAAGTATTATATTTCCACTGCTGCCTAAGACATTCCTCTCTTTGTGGAAGGGAGTGGACCGTAACCCACCACACAAGTACAATACGGGTTCGAGAATGTCACAAGACCTTAGCTTTCAGTTTTAGACCTGCCAGTTCCTTCACGATATTTGGCTTGAAAATATGATTAGTGCACTTGCTTTGTGCACTAGCTGCCTCGCTCGCGTTCGCGGGCAGAAACAACTTAGCGTTTTTTGACGCAGATTCTATAGCGGCCGTAGTTTGACCACTGTTAAATTGTCGAAAATGTTAATACCACCGTGCTTTCATAGTGAATTATACTAGCTACACATTTATTGTAACATCTGCTGCGATCCCTGGACAGCTAGGTGTCCTAATGAATAGTTTTTGCACACATTGAAATCATATCCTCCCCTGGACTTGTAAATAAACATTTACTTGTAACGTATTCAACAGCAGTTGTTGTTTGAGAGTTTCGCCAAGTGTCACATTGAAACATGCCCAAGGTGTCCTGTAGGACACAAGATGCTATGTCATCCTTAAAGTTAACATACAAAAAGTAGTGTCATCAGCCTATTAATGTTCCCACTGCTGGGATACAGGCCTCCTCTCTGTGAGGGGAATGGGCCGTATTCCACCACGCGGGCCCAGTTAGGGTTGGTGGATTCTAGAACATGCCCGTTTCCTCACGATGTTTTCCTTCACCGTTTTGAGAGCAGTGGTGATCAAATAATTTGCACAAAGTAAAGCGCTTGCCTGGGCTCGAACCCACGACCTACAACTTGTAAGTCGCGGCCGATACCACTGGGCCACCACTGCTCAAAAAGTAGTGTCCAACACAGGTGAATTACAACCTATTCGCGAGAGGTCCTGATGACGCTATTTATAGGGCAACTGTACAGCACTCTCCTTAAACTCTAAAGCAAGGGCTTGTCTGAAAAGCTTTTGTATTTAATATCTCTCCCGCAAAGTTTGTGTTTGTTCGCAGAGTAAATGTGGGCTTAAGTTAGATATTAAACCTTCACCTGGCGTGGCTTGAGTTTAGATCTCAACTGTTAGGAAGTATTGAGCAAGTTTTTATTGAAAGAGCTTAGTATTGTTCTTGTTTGAAGGGGTTGGTAGAATAAGTGTCAATCAGGCGTTGTATTTTTTAATCTGATTGGTATTATAAACTGAATCTGATCTAATATTACGTAAGACAATTCAAATTTACAATATAATGCACACCCTTAAAAGTTATGGTATCAATATTGTCTAAAAGTTCACCTACCCCATGCCCGATACACGGGTGCATGTAAGGACTGCAAGTACTGCATAAATGACCCGTCCAACCTGTTGGCAACGATAGCAAGGAGACTGTTGCCGCTGCCCCGCACCACGGTAAAGATATTTAACAGTATTGTGACTCGGCCCTGTCCTTGAATTAAGTGCCTACAAGCGCGCGTCACATAAACACGCGTTAGGGCCGCCCGCCTCTGCCTACTTGAGTTTCTTTCTAGTTTTATGATTGTAAATATCTCAGATTCTTTTCTCTAATCTCAGAAAAATATTATATTTATTAATCTCATAGGTAATCATCTCATAATGATATTTTTTTCTAATTAAATAATATATGTAAATAGCAATAATAATAGTACATAAGTAAGTAGATAGCCTAGCCTAGGCAACTACCTACTAGTTTTTTTAACCCGAGCGTAGGTAGGTCACTCGTGTGTGACTTTATCACCCTATCCACTTATTATTAATACAGGTATTTTACTCGGTGGAAAAGCGGTTAGGTATTATTTTTTATAGTCATGCCTTTCGAAGGTTCCAGGTAATTTATAAAATGTTATCTCTGGGTGCGTTATAGAAGAATTCAAGCAACCAAAACAGCACAATATTGTCTATAATTACTGCTCTTTGCCATAACAATTAAGAACTTGTACTTATTTTAAAACAAATATTCACAAATCGCACGCTTACTGCACGGTAAAGATTATACTGCTTATAAAACTTCACACCGTTCGTTCATCACTGCGGCGCGTCCGCGACTGGTAATGTATCGAGTGTGGGCTGAGTTCGAGTCACGTGGGCATGACTCGCGTTCCAACCGTTTGTATGAAGATAGAATACTGTAGATATCTTTACCGTGCCCGCACTCTTCTCGCTATCGAGATCGTATGCTTGTTTTATTCCCTTGCGAGTGTCAAATATGCGTCATAAGTAAATGTATCTCTTGATTGCATTGATTTAGAAATTTGAGAAGTTCACAGCTCCAAAGGTTTGCAGCCTTGAGTATACGATATTAATTTCAACTTGATACCTCCAGGTGGTCCAGAGAAAAAGGTGTTGACACACGGACAGACAGACAACGAAGTGATCCCGCGTGTCCGCCGCTTTCCGCACCGCGCTGCCAGTCTGACCAAACACTTATAAGGGTTCTTCTTTTTAGGGCTCCGTACCCAAAGGGTAAAAACGGGACCCTATTAGACTCCACGATCCGTCTGTCTATCTGTCCGTCTGTCACCAGGATGTATCTCATGAACCGTGATATCTAGACTGTTGAAATTTTCACAGATGATGTATTTCTGTTGCTGCTATAACAACAAATACTAAAAACAGAATAAAATAAATATTCAAGTGGGTCTCCCATACAACAAACGTGTTTTTTTTGCCGTTTTTTGAGGTAATAAATAGTACAGAACTCTTCGTGCGCGAGTCCGACTCGCACTTGGCCAGTTTTTTCCTTTTCAGGAACAGAACCCTAATTACATACATGTTGAACTTTCAACACTTATTATTCATCATGATCATCATCATTTCAGCCGAAAGACGTCCACAGCTGGACATAGGCCGCCCCCAAGCATCGCCACACTGGTCGGTCCTGTTCGTTTCGCATCCACCGGATTCCCGCAGACTTAACCAGGGCATCGGTCCACCTAGATCGCCATCCAATGTTGCGTCTTCCGGTTTCCGGTCACTATTATTATTAATATCATCATCATCATATCAGCCGAAAGACGTCCACTGCTGGACATAGGCCTCCCCCAAGCGTCGCCACATTGACCGGTCCCGTGCGTCCCGCAACCAGCGGATCCCCGCAACCTTCACCAGGTCATCGGTCCACCTGGTGGGCGGCCTTCCAACGCAACGTCTTCCGGTTCGCGGTCGCCACTCCAGAACCTTTCTGCCCCATCGGCCATCCGTTCTGCGAGCAATGTGCCCTGCCCACTGCCATTTAAGTTTGGCAATTCTTCGGGCTATGTCGGTAACCCTGGTTCTCTTGTGGATCTCTAAATTTCTGATTCGATCACGCAAGGAAACTCCGAGCATAGCCCTCTCTATTGCCCATTATTAATATCAATCAATCATTTATTTTCTTTACAAGAAAACTAGTACTGTATACTCATAAGTACTAACTATGCAGCAAAACCCATTTTTATAAGAAAAAATCAAATAAGAAGCAATTATCGCTCCGACTCAGCATTATTTAGGCCTGAGCCGCAGATTAAATATATTCATGGGAGGAGGGTTCTTATGAAATCATTTTTGAAAGGAAAATCTCGCCGCGGTTCTACTCAAGGAGGCTATGAATTTATTGCTTTGGGAGAACTTGATAAGGTATTAAAAATGTTTTATGGTGATTTCGTATTTATTACGAATTGTTAAGATATTTCATTTGATAAATTTGCACTGTTTATCTGATTACATTGATCTATTTGTAAAAAAATTTGAAGCGATAGAATCAATATAAAAAATTACGTGATAAAAAACTCATCAAACTCATCTTCCTGCCCTTGTCCCGTGCTACTTGGGGTCGGCGCAACACGTTTTCTTCCATACCGTCCTGTCCCCCGTCACGCTATCACAGACTCCCTTTTCTTTCATATCACTCCTCACACAGTCCATATTTTGTTTGGCCTTCCTGTCCCTCTCCATCCAGCCACATTTATATTTATAACTATTTTAGTAACGTGCGTTTCATCCCTCCTCATCACATGACGGTTTCCTTTCAACTTTTCTGTCACTGGGCGCCACTTTCAAACTTCCTCTCATTTCATACTTCATCCAATCTCGTCGACTTTAGGTGACTACTGAGCCGACCACTACGATATTATTACACAAAGCCGCTAGCGAAACCGGTGAAACCAAAGATCAGACAATGTTCGTATACACCTCACAATAATGTTAATTTGTATATAATTGGCCGATATGACCACACCATGTTAACTATGTGACGACTCATCCGATGATTCGCAGTCATCTTACAATTATAAAAGGGTAACGTTTTATCCGCGGATGAAATATTTTGCGGATTAGTTGTCACCTAAGTCATCTCGTCACGCCGCACATCCCAACATACTCAACTCGTGATAGAAAACTATGAACGCCAAAATAACTAAATAATACGTTATGTGTGTGTGAAAAGTATTTAAAATCTTTCGTTCGTTCTTTTTCTTTCTCTCTTCCATTATTCACACAGAACAGTTAAAAGAGGACCTCTTTTATCTGTTCTGTGCTGATTTGAGCTAGTGTAGTGTTTTATTAGTGAAAAATACTAGCAACAACTGTGCTATACATGAACTAAGTATTTTTAACGTATCAGACTCTAAGAAAGTGCTACCGAAGTGTATTAAAGTGCATGTTGGCACTATTCTTAGTCATAACATTATACAATATAATAATAAGTTAGAGTTAAATTGCTTATTATTCTGTTAAGGCTAGATTGTAATCTATTATTAAGAAATTTAGTTTTTATTAACATATACAACAATGTTTTTTGTTAAAATAATGTCATTTGACCAAGTCCAATGGAGTTATCTAGGTACGCGAAAAATATAACAATTCCATGACAAGTTTTACACTTCATCATTTATCAATCTAAGCATTCTAATCTAATCATTCATTAATCTAATTTCAACATATCGAGTTTCCTCCGTGCCTCGGAAAGCACGTTAAGCCGTTGGTCCCGGCTGTCATTTGAAGATCTTTGACAGTCGTTACAGGTAGTCAGAAGCTTGAGATCTGACACCAGTCTTGCCAAGGGGTACCGTGTTACCCAGTTACTGGGTTGTGGAGGTCAGATAGGCAGTCGCTCCATGTAAAACACTGGTACTTAGCTGAATCCGGTAAGACTGGAAGCCGACCCCAATATAGTTGGGAAAAGGCTAGGCAGATGATGATTTATCAATCTAAGAAATCCAGTCCACCAAATCACAAGATTAAAGCAAATACTCAAAGCGAAAACAAGTTAATTTGATTTCCTTCCTGGCTCTTGATAAGAGTAAAGCCAACATAAAATAAGGAATTATCCAACACTCTACCTGCTCCCAACTACGTTCTACCTATTATTTCATTATATTCGGGTCCAACATTATGAGGGGCCCAACAGACCCCACGTAATTGTTGGCGATCCCTTTGGAGCGGAAGGGGTTCATTCTTGGCCGACTGCAGAATGATTATTACATAATCCGGATAAATGTGGATTTTAGTTGTTAACTAGAAGTGTTTTTCGCTAATTCTCTTTTAGTCGAGTTTGGTTTTAGGCGCTCAGGCTGCCCATTCATAATAGTTTTGTTAAATACTTTGGACAGTTTTAAAAGTTTGCATTTCCTACCTATTAAAATTAACTTTATATTTGAGCCGTTTCGGGTTGTAATATTAGGTCCATGGGGTCCGAGCTATGGGTCCGAGTGCTCTTCGAGTATTTGAGATGTAAGCAAACGGTTAGTCGACTCTTCACGTGACCAGAGGACTGGGATTTTCATTGCCCAGAGAATCAGCATTGCCTTCCAAAGTGGCAATGCTGCCAGCGTTCTACGCACTTTTCACGGTGACAGCGCTGTGGACGAATTTTTTGAGCCATGACCCCTGCCCTTTTATACGCGTTGGTAGTTTTATAAACTTTTATTTAAGTGTATATACTCGTATAGGTAGTTTTTTTTAATTAAGTATTTTATTCTATGTAAATTTTAATTGGGATAATTGGATAAATACTTTATATATTATCTACCGGGATATAACAGTTTGCCTTATACTCGTATAGAGTCTGGAAAACGAAAGTAGAGACTGAAAAAAATTAAAAAATATTAGTATAGCAACCCCAAAAACTAGTATTCAATACCTGGAATAACCTAATTTGATACTTTAGAATTATTTATATTACTTCGTCTGAATAAAAATACTATAGGTACATTTCGGTAGGTAATACTTTAGATATATCAATCTGAATACAAAAAAGCAACAGTATTCTATAATAATTTTGGTTTATTCACTATCAATCAAAATCTGAATCTAAGACATCCATGTGAAAAGATTCATAAGAGTCACAGGCATCATTGTTTTATAAATTAATAATTAAACTTTTAAATTATGAAATAGAGAAAATGTTTTTACAAAAAGATAAATAGTGATTACGAATTAAAACAAAGTATCAACTTAGTAGCGTCATACGGAAAATTGGGGTTGACATTAGTATAGCATTGCCATATAAAAAGTTTTCAAATAATTCGAGTGTCTACTTTCGTTTGCCAGACTCTAATATCATAAACTCTATGTTAAAAAGGATTTTGATAATGTTGTTAACTTCACTAACATATGAATAGTTAAAGTATATCGTAAAAGCAGTTCATTGTTTCAAGTTTATTGCTTCATTACGTATAATCTATGTGAAGGTCCCCAAGTACCTCGTCACTCTGATCTAGCTCTGGCTATAGATATCTCTTTGGTTCAGTTACTGTCATAAATATTGATAATCATCTGCAGGAGTATTGTGAATAGGAGTGGCCTTCTTTTGGCTGCAGTGATGATGATTCCACTGCATGAAGAACCTCTACTAAGATATTATTAGCTGCAGGATTAGCCCATGACCAGCTGGATGAAACGCGATACAAAGTATGCAATAGTCTCTCTGGTTAATTGGGACATCACATCATATTACGCATATCATAGAATAATTAATATAGTTGCTACTCTTGTGCAGAGTGTTATAAAACTGGTAACGTTACCTACTTGTATGTGTTAGCTGCACTAACAAGCTGTCAGTATAATACACTGAGAACTTTAAACCTAACGCTTTATTTTCCAAAACAATGTGAGCTCTGCTTTACATGGCTCACTTTATTGTTTTTCAGTGTCACACACGTACTATGTGTTGTGATATCAGTGTCTTAATTAACTAGAAGTGGTTGCAATGAACCAACCTTCATAGCAACCACTTGTACTTTTTCAGTGTTACGGATAAATAAATATTAAAGCAGATCATTAGCTCTTAGAGTAAAGTTATTCCCAATGTGCGTAAGGGATAGATGTATATGACTTGTATACATCTGTCCCTTTTTCAAAGTCGCACCATGATAGTTTTGACACTTCATGGTATGGGGGTGCCTTTTTCAATGGCATATGGGATAAGGGCAGGAGGATGATAATGTAATAATAATTTAAGAACTACTAGCACTAGTAAGGGTTTAGTTTTCAAAATCTGTAACCACTGTTCTTGTTCATGAAATGCAATGTTTGTATGTCGTTTTGTGGCAATTAAATATATTTTCTTTCTTTCTTTTCTTTCTTTAATACATAGTTAGGGAAATTAATTATTGATCACCTTACAATAGACTAGCTGTCCCACGCGGCTTCACTCCCGTCAACTGGCTACGTACCTACCCTATCCTACACCTACCCTAAACCTACTCTACACCTACCCTACACCTACCGTACACCTAACCTACACCTAATATTCTTTCCCGTTTTTGCAACATTTTTCATTTATGCGCCGCTCCTATTGGTCGTAGCGTGATGTTATATAGCTAGCACTCAGGAATAATGTAGCTTTCTACCAGAGAAAAAAATTTTAGAATTGGATCATTAGTTCCAGAGATTACCCCCTACATACAAACTTACAAACTTAAAAATTTTACCTCTTTATAATATTATATAATATATAATTATATAATATAATATAATTTTATAATATATAATATAATATATAATAATAATAAATAATATAGTATATAGTAATATAGTATAGATATCACCATATGGTGTATGTATACTTGTCTTTTTGACAGTCAGAAGTCAGAGTTTCAACTTTAATGAAGTTTCAATTTACTAGAAGCTGCGATGAAAAGTGGTAAACAGTAAATTTTCTAGACCATACTTTATGGACGATTTATGGTTAATTACCAAACTGAATTTGTAAAAATTGTTTTGGCTAGCTATATCAATCAAAAAATCATTTATTTGCGTCAATAAGGTACAGAAAGTTCTTAGGCAATAATTACAGATCTCTTATTCTGCCTGTAATTTCGGCGTGCAAATTAGTCGCAGAAGTTATTAGATCACTAAAGTCACTATGGACACGGGTAACGTGAGAAAAAAAAAAACTAGTAGAACTATAAATGTGAATCAGTGTAGTACATTCCTGCTTAATATTAGTTTCACAAAGGCACTGCTCGTATCAATATTCAACAAAAGCGTTCAATAAAATAAACACAGTGTTACAGTGGTTATCAAACGAGGCACGTTCGTATATATTGTTATAGTTCGTATAGGTTGAAACTATTGTGGCGACGCTTCATTTTGTGGGTAGTTCACACTGTGTTAGTTAGTGAGCTAGTTGAATAATTTTGGTTGCTTTATTCGATTTCAGTATATTTTAGTTTGTTACTCCGTACGGCTAACAAGCAAGCAGTAAACCCAGCTAGATGGGTCCATGTCCTTAAAAAGTCTTACCAGCAGGCTTTCGGAAGGTTTCTGTTCAGGATAAGGCGACAGGAAAAGCCCGGGTGTCGCCATTGTGTGGGCCACCCGGAGGACACGGTGGAGCATACGGTGGAGGTCTGCCCCGCTTGGGCGGAGCACCGCCGCCGTGTCCTCGTAAAAGCGATCGGCGGTGGCGACCTCTCACGTCTGTGTCTGGTCCAGGCCATTGTATGGAGCGAGAGGGCATGGGAAACTGTTTCCACATTCTGCGAAGCAGTAATGCTTGCAAAGGAGGAGGCGGAACGCATGAGGGGGACGCAAAGGAGACGCCACCGCAGTAGACGCCCCGGACGTCGGGAGTCGCAAGCCGATTCCCGGCCACCGAAGGTGCAGGCTTGCGGACGGCAAGTAATGGGTATCTCGCCGTCCGATAAGGACCAGGCCCGAGTTTACGGCCTAGCGGGCCCTGTCAGCAAAAGTGACGGGGCCCGCTAGGGCCGATGCCTGTCTGGGTCGCGGATACATTTTAAAGAGAGTTACCACGGCCCTGGCACAAGCAACTGAAGGAACACGGGTGGGTTTTAGTCAGTAAAAGTCTGACACGTTCTCCCGCTTCACCCAGAGCGGGAGAAGTCATTGGATGATTTCCCAACCAAAAAAACATAATAAAAAGGCTTATTACGTATCTTGCAAGTGCAAAATAATAACGATTTTCGCGCAATAATTTCTCTTCAAACGCGAATCCGAATTATGTATCAGCGATAGCCACATCATGGCAAGTTTTCGAAAGTGCTGCCTCTATGGAACAATAAGTAAACAAAAATACGTGCATTTGGATTATTTCATATTAAGTATGGTTTTTGACAGCAGCGCGACAGCCATCATCAAGCAAATTTGGCCGCAAATTGCGATTACTTTTCTGTTGTTGTTGGCCAATCGCTCCCAAATTGCTATGTACAGCAGATTTAGAAGTGTTTGGTGTTTTTTTCGAAATCGAGCGATTTGCAAACGATTGTTTTGGTAATCCCGATTTTTATGACATAAAGCGTTTTGATCGCGCGATAACTGCGCAATTATTGATGATTGCTGTTTTTTACGTAATAAGCCTACTGGTGTTGTGGCGCAGTTTGGGAGGGTTGATGCGCTGCTGATACAGAGATAGGGTTGATTGATTGACTCCGTAGTTCCTTATTGCATTGATTAATAGGCGTTATTGAACTTATATGTTATATAAAGGTTTGATCTGGATTAAGTATAGGTAAGGCACCTTTCTGACCGGGTCGGTGCGTTTTCATTTTTTACCGAGTGCATGAAATAAATTCAATAAGAGCGACCTGACTCAAATTAGTTTCGGTACAGATTATTTAACGAGCGAAACGAAAACGCACCAACACAGTATAATTTCCCTTCTAGTATGTCAATTAAATGGACATTCGCCAATTTTTTGTTGATGTCATAATATTAAACGCATAGTCCGCAGGAATGCAATTAGCTTAAAAGCCACTGTGAATAATATAGTGGCTTAAATATGAGCTTAAACTGAAATAAATACCTAGTAAGTTTAAGATTAAAACCAGTAGGTACATGAAAAATAAGCTATAGAACATCATTTAAACATTCGCGAAAGATCGCGCCATCTTGTCGTGTAATTTAGTGAAATAAATTAAGTTAATTCTATTTTTGTTGAGAACAGCCTCCCGCTTCCGTAATGACTAAACGACTCTGAGCAAAAAGTAAACGTTAAATAATGAATACGAAGAAACTGAAAACAAAGGAGAATATTAAAGTTCTTTGAGTGAAGAAACTGGAAAATATTTTAAAAGCCTAGATTTGATTTAAGTACGTTTAAGAGACTAGAAAAAAAACTTTTTTACAAAAAAATACTACCGACTTCCGAATAAAAAAGTTTTTTTATTTTTCACTTTTTAGTTGTACCTAGCTAATAGGCAAGTTGTTTAGTAAGTTTCCTATAACGCCAGAATAGATTGCCCGAATATCATGAAACTTGAACAAAACCGATCAAATGAGAGATCTGCTTACCCCTTAAGAGCGTACTGGCGTGATGTTATGTTATGAAATGGTATAAACAATAAACAGACATGCGATTGCAGCAGTCCCGAGAGATTTGCCGTTGTTTATTGAAGAGTTCTGTTGTATATCTTCGAAGTTCTTCATCAGATCTTCACTAAAATAAAATGGGACCAATTTCGAAACATACTCTTTCAAACAAAAAAGATTTTTTTAAATCGGTGCACAATTGACGGAGATATCGGTGAACATACATAAAAAAAAAACATACAAGAAGTCGAACATAGAACCTCCTCCTTTTTCGAAAGTCGGTTAAAAATGGGACCAATTTCAAAACATACTCTTTCAAACAAAAAAAGTTTTTTTTAAATCGGTCCACAATTGACGGAGATATCGGTGAACATATATAAAAAAAAAACATACAAGAAGTCGAACATAGAACCTCCTCCTTTTTCGAAAGTCGGTTAAAAATGACCAACAACCTTAATAAATGGTGGTTATATACATATCTAAAAAGATAAAAAACGTTATTCTAATATCAAGAAAATATCATGTGGAAACTGAAATCTTCTAGAACTATAAATTTCAAATATCTACCAATCCGCAATGTGGTGAATTACAGGCAGCCTGCTCCCTATCACAGGGATCAATATTATAAGCAGATTTTTAAAATCAGTCATAAGGGACTACTTTCGCTATGTAAGGTATCCTCAAGCAAATAACCAATTTTGAGAGATGACGTACAAATACTGTGTGATGTGAAAATTTCTGTTAATTTTCCAATAATATCAGTCGGCAATGTGAAGTTATGTGAATTCCATACCTCGATCATATCGAAATATTTATTTTATGTACAAGTGTAAGCTTTTTTCGATCTGCTCCCAATGCCGTTACCTAGGGTCGCTTGTCCAAGGAGATGGCGAGGTAGACCAATTATAAGAAGAAAAATTACAAGTCCGTGATTAGACCTGTCGTACTGTATGGGTCAGAATGTTGGGCTGTGAAAAAGTTGGATGAAAAGAGATTGCATATAGCAGAGATGAGAAAGTTGAGATGGATGTGTGGAATGACGAGAATGGATAAAGTGAGAAAAGAGTATATTAGAGGAAGTTTGAAAGATGCGCCAGTGACAGCAAAGTTAAAAAGAAACCGATTGTCCTGGACTCCTGGTATGGTAAAAGAGTTATAAATATAAATGTGGATGGATGGACAGGAAGGGATGGAACAAAAGATGGATGGAATGTGTGAGGAGTGATATGAAAGAAAAGGGAGACAGTGATAGTGTGATGGAGGACAGGACAGTATGGAAGAAGAAAACGTGTGAGGCGGCCTCAAGTAATATGAGACAAGGACAGGAAGATGATGATTACAAGTGTGAGCTTTTTTAATTCATCATCGTCATCCGCACCCTGACTTCGCCCACTGCAAACACAGGCCTCTCTTTTCTTATTCCAAAGTCTCCTGTTCTACCTTTGCGCGATGCCAACAATGTCATCTGCATTTCGCTGCCGAACCACTAGCATTCCTTATGCCTGTCCTCGGATGCCACTCGGTCACTGCTTTAATCCACCTGTCACCACTAACTCTCTTCGTATTCGTTATTTTCATTACTGAAGGTCGTTCGCGTCTTGGAGAGCTTTGACAAGCTGCTTCCAAGCTTCTCTTTCTTCGGCTCTTCTCAGGGCAGTGGTTACCGTGAGTTTTGTAATTGTCCTGATCTGGTCTGACCATCGTGTGGGTGAGCACCCGCTTGGCTTTTTCCCATCCAAATGTCACTAAAAAAAAAAATTCGCCAAGTTATCCGGTTGTCTTCGAGCGATGTGAAGTCTGGTTTTAATGTTCAACTGGTCGAGAATGGACTTATTTGTGCGTTTTGCCGCCCATGGTATGCGCCACATTCTTCTCCAGCACCACATCACCACTTACTAACCATTTTTAAAATTGCTAATTTTAAATAATACTGTATATCCCAAGAGCTTGTAACTACCTAGGTATTCAGCTACTGGTACAAGTACTCGCCTGAAACATTCACACAATCTGTACGAGTCCTGTGTTACGTACTGATAATGGTGTAACGTATCAAATGTTTATTGGGTTACAGGGTAGTAAACATAAGGAATCTGTAATGGCCCGTCAAGTGTTTTTTTTAAGTTACAACAAGTTTAAACACACACAGATAGACGAGACATTTGTGGGATGATTCACTAAAGTGCCCGGGACGAACATTATCGTACTATTTATACTTTTAGCCGCTATTGCTAATATTATTTGGAAGAATTTTCAACAGCCAATCCTGGGTAGCAACTTTAATTGGGTAAAAGGCAATTTTCCGAGAGTGGGCAAAAACTACATTTGGTCATCGCTGACATCGTGATGAAACCTAGGGGGTTACCATAAGCTCTTAGAGCGGTATCAATTTGAAATCGTATTAGGGACAGATGTATCTGACGTGTATACATCTGTCACTTACTCGATCTCAAATTGATACCGCTCTAAGAGCTTATGGTCACCCCCCTGGCCTTGTGGTAAACTAGATTCTGCCCGTTCTGTCTCAAACTATCTCCATACAAAATTTCATCTGAATGGGTTCTGCCGTTTAGTCGTGAAAAGGTAACAGACTGAGTTAATTTCGCATTTATAATATTTTTATCGGCAACCCGCAGTGAGTAAACGTGGTGATGAACGCCTTCACTGCCTGCCTGTATAAAAGAAGTCCTTTGTCCTGCCGCTGGACAGTATAATGCTGGTATTTTTATTAATTTACTAGATTCTGCCAGTGGCTTCGCTCACGTGAATGTCGAAAGTTATCCCGAGGGAACATATTCCCCGGATAAAAAGTATCCTATGTGCTATTCCTGACTATAATCTATCTTGTGACATGGTATGGTCATCTGATGAGGAGGGATGAAACACATGTTACTAAAAGAGTTATGAATATAAATGTGGATGGATGGAGAGGGAGGGGACGGCCAAAGAAAAGATGGATGGACTGTGTGAGGAGTGATATGAATGAAAAGGAAGTTAGTGATAGCGTGACGGGGGACAGGACGGTATGGAAGAAGAAAACTTGCGTCGACCCCAAGTAACATGGGACAAGGGCAGGGAGATGATGATGATGAATCTATCTCTGTGCCAAATTTCATCCAGATCTGTCCAGCCATTTGAGAGTGAATAAGTAACAAACATACAAACACTAAAATTTTCGCCTTTATTATATTAGTGTTATTTAAAACTTCGTGCACCAAGGTACAATGGCCAAAAGAAACCGTGCCGACGTACTGTACCTACTGATTATTTTTTGTTTTTTGTACATCGATCGCGTTCGGTTCCTTTACGGATATAGATGGTGATCTATCTATCGCCGTGGAACAGAACCGAACGCGATCGATTTACAAAAAATAATCGGTATAATCAGATGAAAAACGCTAGTTACGTAGGCACGGTTTCTTTGTATGGGATGAGGCATCTGTATGCTAGTATTATATTATCTGTGAAAAGACAACATGGCAGGTGCATAAACATATCAGGCCCGTCCCACACACATGCCCCGTATGTTTCCACATTACGCTTCCTAGCGATCCCACCGATGATGGTTTACGGTCGTTTCAGGGCTTTTAAATTATTCAAAATGCGTTACCTCCCCCAAATTCCTATTACTCTGCATTATTCCCCACTGAAAGCACTCCTAAGGGAATAAAATTGGATTTTGGTTAGCTAGCCGTTGCTTCTAGCTGGTTAAGAAAATTTCGATTCGGAATTTGCGTTTTGGATTAGCGCATTTTTTAGTAAGTCGGGTTGGTAATGGAATGGATTATACTAACTCCTTTTTTTAGGGTTCCGTACCCAAAGGGTAAAAACGGGACCCTATTACTGAGACTTCACGATCCGTCTGTCTGTCTGTCCGTCTGTCACCAGGCTGTATCTCATGAACCGTGATAGCTAGACAGTTGAAATTTTCACAGATAATGTATTTCTGTTGCCGCTATAACAAAAATTATAAAAACAGAATAAAATTAATATTTAAGGGGGGTTCCCATACAACAAACGTGATTTTTTTTGTCGTTTTTTGCGATAATGGTGCCCTGGTGTGTAACCCTTCGTGCGCGAGTCCAACTCGCACTTGGCCAGTTTTTTAAGATAAGATATTTATTTTTGTAAAACATGAGTATGTAAATCTACCATGCAAAAGTACCATGTAAATCTATTGTAGATTTACATGGTGTTAAAATAACATTTGGTAATAGGATGATATGTTTTGCCTTTCAGGGCGTACAAAAAACTGTATTTGGTCATATTAAATAAATAAATAAATCATCATTTATTTCAGATTCATCTTACGATTACATCCATATTTGTTAGTGCAATTGCGAGCTTATAAACTAGTGTTAGTAATAATGATTCAATAAAACAGTAATTGGCAGGTCTGGTTGGATTCCCCGTTGATGGTGACAAATCACTATATGACAGCGTGCAGCCGTATCCAGCGAGCCAGCATCGGAGAGTCCCACCGGGCCACCAGCGCGCGCAGGATGGTGTTGGGACTGTCGCGCGTATGGCGCATGATAGAAGCACACCGTTTGCGCATAATAGCGGCAAAGCCGTCTATGTCAGCCGCCGCAAACATCGCAGAGGCGTTGCAGTGGCGCGGCAGCCCCATCAGCACCCGGAACGCGTTATTGTATTGAACGCGCAGGTCGCTGTATGTCCGCTGTGTATAGTTAGCACACAGGCTGCAGGTGTAAAAGGACTGACAGTACGCTTTAAAAAGCGCAACTTTGACGGCTTGCACTTGATTTTATATAATTAACAAAAAACAACTATTTAATCTACTGTCATGCAGTCGGTTATAAAAAATCTTAATACAAAAAATGGTAGTTTTGAGATTGAGGAAATGTCATAATGATAGGCACTAAGTACGAGCTATAACATTTGGCTATCAGGTATTTTTTTAGATGTAGTTTAAATAGAGTTGTGGGCATTTGTCTAATAGATTTAGGGATTTATTTGTAAATATCTGGTGCTACAGAGAAAATACTTTTACGCATGAGTGCTGTGGTGATCATCATCATCTGCCTAGCCTTTTCCCAACTATATTGGGGTCGGCTTCCAGTCTTACCGGATTCAGCTAAGTACCAGTGTTTTAAATGGAGCGACTGCCTATCTGACCTCCACAACCCAGTAACTGGGTAAACACGGTACCCCTTGGCAAGACTGGTGTCAGATCTCAAGCTTCTGACTACCCGTAACGACTGTCAAACATCTTCAATTAACAGCCGGGACCAACGGCTTAACGTGCTTTCCGAGGCACGGAGGAAACTCGGTATGTTGAAATAGTCACCCATCCACGGACCAACCTCGTCAAGCGTTGCTTAACCTTGATGATCGACCCGTGCGGCTGTTATTATTTAGCCATGAGCTGCTGTGGTTGATCTTACTGTCCATAATTTATTGTTATCCCGTCGATTGCGGATTGTAACATCTGATAGGTTTTTTAATTTTTTGGGAATGGATTGTACGAAATTTGCCACTTCAAAAATAAACAAGATTACACTCCAAAATTAATTTCTTCCAACAGACTTGCATCAAGAGCGTTTGATAACATAAAGGATTCAGGATTAGCGCTATAACTTTAAGAATAGCGGTGGTCTAGTATTCGTGTTTGTGCCTCCTCCTAAGCTAAAGAATGCCTGGGTTCAGATCATTTTTTATTAGTTACTGTACATCTACGTCTTTACCACTGGAATGTCCCATTGATTAATAAGCCACATTATTATAGTTAACTCTAGCTGTCCCCCGCGGCTTCGCTCCCGTCAACTAGCCTACCTACCCACCTACCCTACCCCCATACCTACCTACCCTACCCCACATATCTACCTAACCTACCCTATATACATAATTGTTGCGTAACGTTAACCGTTTACGCAGCGCACGCAACTGAAGCTCTCAAAAGGAATATTTTTTCCCCATTTGCTGCGCTTCTGTTGGTCGTAGCGTGATGTAATATAGCCTTCCTCGATAAATGGGCTAACCATTACAATTTTTTTTTAAATCCTATCTGTCGGATCCAGTCCAGAGATTAGCGCGTTCAAACAAACAAACAAAAAAACAATCAGACTCTTCCGCTTTATTATATTAACTAGCTTTCCGCCCGTAGCTTCGCCTGCGTGGATTACACGATATTGGCAGTTTAGTTTTTTTTTTCAGTTTGTTGGTATATTCCAAATTATTATAAGAAACATAGTTTACCGCCCGCGTCTTTGTTCGTGTAGACCACAAAATTTGCTCAACATTATTATTTTATCGAATTATAAAAAATAGGTGTAAATTGATATAAAATGAGCATAAACTGCACTGTCTTCCTGTTCTAATAGCTAGAGCTATTTTATACTTTCATTCTGGAGGTCTCGTAGGATCGTTTTCCACGGGGAGATACAAATGTTGGAAGACCACTTTGCTTTCAATTTCTGAATCCTACTACCGACACGATATAAAATGAATACAGGCTGGCGCAGAAGTTGTCACCAGATCTTCTTTGGCTGCAATTTTTTTTATGAATTAAAAACTTTGTTTCTGCTTTTGGATAATATTTATTTGGTCTTAATTTATTTTCCATTTACTCGAGAAAATGATACGGCTAAGTGGCCGTCGCTTCGCCAGAATTCGGAACATTCGGGCCCGTTTATGGCATTTGCCATCACTCTTGCCAGAACTTTCGGCGGATATTATCTTTGAGGGCTTCAAGAGTCTGAGGCTTGCTGAGATTGACTCGTGACTTAAAAAAACCCACAGATAGAAGTCTGGAACAGTAAAATCAGGCGGTCTTACTGGGGGTAGTGCCGCCCTCTGAATTTCGGTGCGGCTCGTGCAGTAAGAGCTGTTGCATTATTCTGTTGGAACCATTATGTACTCTAGTTCAAATTTACTGTTTTTAAGGATAGAGAAATATGTTGATCATGACTCTGTGACTTCGTCGACCACAGTAGTTTTTAGGCGGCCCGCTGACGCCTCCAGCGTATAAACACACAATGCAGTAACTTTGAGCGGATGTAATGACTGTCTGGAATATAGGGGAGGTGATAACTTTGCTTATTCACAGAGCTTGCTCATGATGCGGGGGGTGATCCTTTGTATAAAACTAAATGTCACTAGGCTGGACGAAGTTGACGCGATGTATTCTGTCATGGTTAACAGCGGGACGTGCACTTCACTTCAATGCACAGCACAAACTGATAATATTCAAGCATCCCTCTCCCTCCCCGCGTCGTTCCCGTGGCGAAAAACGTGTAACTTTAACATGCAAATATGTGCTTTACATTTAATTTTAGAGAAATAATATTTTATATTGTGGCTGAAATTAATAAGAGGTAAAAAAAAACACAAATATCCTCTTATCATTTCACTGTATTCACACCATTATCCATTAATAGTATCTTCATAAACAAGTGAATAAGAAAGTAGAGAGATTACGTATTCTAGTAAATATAGGCGGCCACGAACACTAGCACTGGTCATGTCAGGCGAGAAACAGAGCCCTAACAAGGGATAACTATTTAGAACTGATGAATAAAAATAAGTCAACCAGTCATTGTGCCGCTGTTGACGGCATAACGAGTCGGAGCTACTGTTACTCGTTGGGACATCTTTTACATTTATTTCCAACGTGTCACAGTGTGACAGGTTAAGTGTGACTCGTTGGGAACTAATGAAAAAATCATCCCAACGAGTAACAGTGTAACAGTAACTGTGACTCGTTGGGAATTATTATCCAAAACATTCCCAACGAGTCACACTGTTACCCGTTGAGGTGTGACTCGTTGGGAACAAGCGTGATTTTCGATGAAAAGTTGTCTTCCTCGGTCGCGATTGAGAATGGCTTGACGTAGGTTACACCCGCTTGGAGGTTACCAGCTATATTTTGCATCTGTTTACTTCACAAATATCGAAGCAGAATTGATATGTTCTGCCATTTGCAAAAATTTAAGCATATTCCGATAGAGTGATGAGATTTGCGCAATCCTGTACATTCTAGATATGGGTACTCCAATTAGCTTACACTAACCAAGTCGTCATCAAAAAATTAAAATTTAATTAAACTTTTCTTTGTATATCACATTGGTGTTTTTCGGTCTCAAAATGACCAGCCTGCTAGTGCTGACTCTGGGACAGTCAACGTAAAATTGTCCGTGTCGAAGGAACTCAAAGACGTCATAGTCAGAGGGTATCAGTGGTACTCGAGTTATGAAATGTGTTTCCCCCCGAGCACATCCAGTAATTATTCACATAAACTTTAACACCCCTTTTTACCCTTTTAAGGGATTAAATTCAAATAAAACTTAAATTATTGTGTGTTTAATTGTAAAATCAAAAAAAAATCAAAATCAAATATTTTTATTTTACATAGGCCTACATGGGCACTTATAAAACGTCGACAAAAGGTACACGGTTCGGGTTAGTCGTTTCCTATGGAGAAGAACCGGCAAGAAACTCCATGGTTACTCTTTTAAATTGTTTTGTTTACAATATTTTCATGTTACAGCATTAGTACTTGGATATGGGGGGACAACGTAGGCCCGACAATAAGTCGTACGAAATTGAAAAAAAAAATAATGCACGAAATAAAAAGTTAACAAATGTTAACAATCATCTAGAAAACTAGAAAGCCTACAATGTTCACACATTCACAATAGGTAAAAGAATCTATACAAAGGTAAAAAAAAAAAAAAAACCACAACACTAAATTTAACATGTGGCACAAATACTGTAATCAGTGCTGTAACTATTCTTAGCTAAG
Organism: Orthosia incerta; assembly: GCA_948252205.1. Lineage (NCBI taxonomy): Eukaryota > Metazoa > Arthropoda > Insecta > Lepidoptera > Noctuidae > Orthosia > Orthosia incerta. Next base: position 28,479,724 of record OX411755.1, on the reverse strand, counting down.
GGCTATAATGATGATTGAAAAATATTGCAAAAAGTCTAATTAAAAGAGAAAAAAAATGAGATTGAGAATAGTTAGAGATATCCATATATTTGTGCCGTTTATGAGTTACCAGGGAAGCCGCATGCGCAGAGGGTGTCAAAGCCAAATTTTTTATCTTCAACGTAGTCCTTGATTTTATAATATGCTTTTTTAACAAGGACACGTTTGATGTAGTTTTTGAACTTTCCATCGGTCAGTTCTATAACTGACTTAGGCAACTTGTTATAAAAGCGTATACTGTTTATAAGAAAAGACTTGCTAGTTTTCGTTAATCTGAATTTGGGTATTACAATTTCGTGCTTACTGCGTGTATTTAAATTATGGAAGTCACTTCTAGTTTTGAAAAGCCCTCGATTTTTGCGGACATACAAAATACATTCCAAAATATAAAGTGAAGGTAGAGTCAGTATATCGATCTCTTTAAATTTTTCTCTGAGGGACTCGCGAGCACCAATTTTATAGATCGCGCGGATTGCCCTCTTTTGCAAGATAAAAATTGAGTCAACGTCTGCTGCTGACCCCCACAGCAGAATGCCATAAGACATAATACTGTGGAAATAAGCATAGTATACTAGTCTAGCTGTGGCTACATCGGTTAACTGCCTTATCTTCCTTACTGCATAGGCAGCCGAACTTAACCTGCCCGAAAGAGTTCTAATGTGCGCGCCCCACTGCAATTTTGAATCGATAGTAATCCCCAAGAATACAGTTTCCGCTATTATTTCAAGATTTTTGCCGTCAAGATTTAGATTTAGATCACGTTGAGGTACATTTGGTAAAGAGAACTTTAGACATTTTGTTTTTTTCGCATTCAGTAAAAGATTGTTAGCTGCGAACCATTCCGAGAGAACAACCAGACTTTCATTGACATGTAAGACATCCGTATCTTTCCTATCTATTTTAAAAATTAGCGAAGTATCATCAGCAAATAGAATTATATCCGATAATTTGGCCATCATAAAAGGGAGATCATTAATGTAAACAAGAAAAAGGAAAGGGCCGAGAATTGAACCTTGGGGCACGCCCATTTTGACTAGAGACCCGGAGGACGTCGCCCCATTAACATTTACTTTTTGCTGTCTGTTTGATAAATAGGAAAGCACAAGATCAGCAGCTTGTCCTCGAATTCCGTAGTGTTGTAATTTACAGATCAGTGTGTTGTGGTCGACGCAGTCGAACGCTTTTGACAGATCACAGAAAATGCCAATGGCATCCTGGGACTTCTCCCAAGATTCCAAGATGTGGCTGATGAGTTTTACTCCCGCGTCCGTTGTCGACCTACCTTTCGTGAAACCAAACTGCTGACTATGCAGGATCCCATTTGAATTGAAATGAGACAACATCTGGTCCAGCATGATTTTTTCATAGATTTTACTCAATGCTGGTAGCACGGATATAGGTCTATAATTAGAGGGATCGCTCTTACAGCCTGATTTGAAAATTGGTACTACTTTACTGTGTTTCATTAAGTCAGGAAACGTGCCGCTGTCCAAACATTGATTGAATATGCCTGTTAGGACAGGAGCAATTGAGTCAATAATATCTCCAAGAACCCTAACGGATATCCCCCATAAGTCTTCAGTGTTTTTTATATTGAGACTTTTGAACGCGTTTTTAATTGTATCAATGCATATTGGTTTAAATTTAAATGTTGGTATGTCTTTAGTAAAGTATTCCTTAAGAAGAGCTGCAGCCAATTTAGATGAGGAGGGAAGTGACTTCGTAACCTCTAACGGAATGTTGGTAAAGAAATTTTCTAATGTCTCAGCGACTTCTTGCTTATCAGAAATGGTTTCATCAGATATTTTCAAAGACAACTCATTCTGATCGCGTTGTTGTGTCTTTCCAGTTTCTCTATTAATTACTTGCCACACAGTTTTTATTTTATTATTAGAAACACCAATTTTGTTAATTATTATTTGAGATTTTGCTTGAGCGCATACTCTTTTGAATACTTTGGAATAGTTCCTAACATATGTGTGGAAACCTTGATCGGTAGTCAAAGATTTTTCGTAATATAAATTATATAAATTATCTCGGCTTTTTCTTATGCCCACAGTGGCCCATTCACTAAATTTCGATTTGCAATTTTTGACTTTAACTGTTTTTATAGGACACGTTTATTGAATTCTTGGCAAATTGTAGAAAACAACGTGCCGTAATTTATATTGGGGTCTTTTAAATCAAAACTGGCGTTACAAAGGTTGCTAAAAACATTATTATTAAAAGAATTTAATTTATTTTTAGTAAGAGGTCTTAATCGAATTGATTTAGCTAGGTTATTTTTTTTATCTGACTCAAAAGATACTAGCTGACCTGTATGGTCTGACCTAACGCCACTAATTAAAAACGAGTTTTGTACTTTACAATTAGTGAATACATTATCTATGCACGAAGCTGAAGTTGCTGTTATTCTTGTCGGTTCATTAAATAAATATTTTAAGTTAAATGATTTGAACAATGAAATGAGCTTACAGTTTTCAGGTGAATTGACTAACAGATCTATATTTAAGTCACCACAAACAAAAACTAATTTATTATCTCTGAAAAGTTTACTTAACAATTCTTCCATTGTAATTAAAAACAATGACAAGTTCGATGCTGGTGGTCTGTAAACACACAAGATAGTATGCCCCTCGACCTCCGCACATGCTAACTCACATAAGCGATCAACAGAGTAAGCAGTGATATCCTTTCTTTCCTTATATTTGAGATGACTATTACAAAGAATCAGGGTACCACCACCCACTGTGGATCTGTTGTACGCGCTGGCAACTGAAAAATTATTTACATTAAACAACATCCTATCTGGTTTTAACCAAGTTTCACAAAAACATAAGATATCCATGTGGTATTTATCTACTAACAATTCCACGTCTAAAATTTTGCCGGAGAAGCGATTTATATTTTGATGATATAGTAAAATATTACTATTCGTCTTCTCTATTGTCGGCTCAAATCGTTTAAAGAATCTACTGTAGTATTATCAGAAAAACTGGATAATACTGTTAAATCACTAAACCTAGTCTCAGTTAAATCATCAATAACTGCGTGTATATTAAAAGCTAACAATGTAGCTAATAAATGTCGACTATTTTTGGGAAGAAACATATGATCCCGAATCAAAACAAAATCACTAACAAAATTGTTGGTGTCAAAAAACAATAAACGGTCACTATGACGACAAGATAAAATATGCATCAAGTTATTTAAACTAGAAATGTATTCATTTTCCTGAACAAGTAACTTGTCAGAATAGGGCAATGCACATAATATTAATTTGCCTAATCTTAACTTAAGTAGGGTGTCAATACCATTAACTATGTCCCTTTTTGTTACACTAAGGCTATTTCCAAAAAGAAGCACTACAGTAGTTTGCTCATTCAATTGTGTCTGTTGAATTTTATGAATGAGCTCATTAAAATGCAGTTTATGATAACAATGGTTCACTATTATGTGTTTAGAACGGTTATTTAACAAAGATCCAAAACCTGTTCCTAATTTGTCTGAATATACTAAGATATTACTTTTGGTGGGGTTCAAAGTTGTTGCAGTAAGATCAATGGGTAAAGATGTAGGAGCAACATGTTGTGACATGAGAGGTGGCGGAGCGGCAGCACAACTACAGGTGAGGTTGTTAGTCAATGACTCATACCTCTCTGCATTATATTTCACCAGGTCCACCAACTCACAGGCCTCTTGCAAGCGCTCACTTAACATCTGTTGACTACATTCATATTTACAAAATATTTCCTTTAGTGTATTTTCCCTACTCAATAATTCCCTTTGTAGGTTCTGAATGTCAACATCATACATTTGTGTACTAGTTTCCAATTTACTATTACATATATTTAATTGGTTTTTTAAATTTCTGCAATCTCTTCTAAGGTTAACATTATATTTGTATTGTATAAAGTAGAGCAGAAATGCAAATTTCAAGTAATTTTGATAATACATAATTTAGTTTTCACACAAACATTAACACCCCTTTTTACCCCTCTTAGAAAAAAAAAACAAAAAAGCCTTAAATACACGTTACTTTAATTGTATTGAAGAGCATAAATACTAAATTTCAAGTAATTTTGGTAATAAACAATTTAGTTTTCACTCAATATAAACAATCCTTTTTACCCCTTTAACGTTTGAAATTAAAAAAGCCTTAAATACTTGTTTCTTTAGTTGTATTGAAAAGCATAAATACAAAATTCCAAGTAGTTTTTATAATAAACAATTTAGATTTCACGCAAACTTTAACACCCCTTTTTACCCCTTTTAGGTATGAAATTCAAAAAAGCCTTAAATACTCGTTTCTTAATTGTATTGAAAAGCATAAATACAAAATTCCAAGTAGTTTTTTATAATAAACAATTTAGTTTTCACACAAACATACACCTCTTTTTACCCTATAAGGAATGAAATTTAAAAAAGCCCTAATTTAAGCGTTTCTTTAATTGTATTGAAGAGCATAAATACTGAATTCCAACTAATTTTGATGATAAGCAATTTAATTTTTATACATACTTTAACACCCCTTTTTACCCTTTTAAGGGATGTAATTAAAAAATCCTAAAATACATATTTCTTTAATTGTGTTGAAGAGCAGAATGACTAACTTTCAATTAATTTTGATAATGAACAATTTATTTTTCATTGAAATTGTAACATCCCTTTATACCCCTTTAAGAGTTGAAATTCAAAAAATCCTTATATACGTGTTTATTTAATTGTACTGAAGGGCATATGTACTGAATTCCAAGTAATTTTGTAAATAAACAATTTAGTTTTCATCCAAACTTTAACACCCCGTTTTACCCTTTTAAGGGATGAAACTCAAAAATCCTTAAATACCTATTTCTTTAATTGTGTTGAAGAGCAGAATGACTAACTTTCAATTAATTTTGATAATGAACAATTTAGTTTTCATTCAAACTTTAACATCCCTTTTTACCGCTTTAAGAGATGACATTCAAAAAATCCTTAAATACGTGTATCTTTAATTATTTTGAAGTATCTATATACTAAATTTCAAGTAATTTTGGCTTTAAACAATACAGTTTTCATACAAATTTTAACATCCTTTTTAACCCATTTAAAGAATGAAATTCAAAAATAGCTTAAAGACGTATTTTATTATTTTATATTTTGAGGCGAAATACCATATTTCATTCATTTCAATTTAAAAATGACAAAGTTACATACAAACTTGCATCCCCTATTTCACCCCTTTAGAGGATGAATTTCCATAAATCCTTTCTTAAATGACGCCTACGGTATAAAATCAACATCCTGTAAAAATTTCAAACTTCTATCATTAATGGTTTAGGCTGGGCGTTGATATGTCAGTCGGGACATTGCCTTTTACATATATAGATATATATTTTATAACATCACGGCCTAATACCCGATCTATAGAGATCAACATACCTGTAGTAAGTACGCCAGATATGTTTGGGACCCAAGTAGCTACCCAAAGGGGGCGACCCTATAGCCAAAAACTGGGCACGAATCCAAACGCCGGGTTTGCGGTCTGGTTGGGCTAAGAAGAAATGCGGTCGCAGACATCCGACTGAATACGTAGGAACGTAAAAAGTAATAATTCGAGGTTTGGCTCTCGCCTATTTCCTCCTCCAGTATTGGAACAATTTAAAAGATATTCCATGAACTGAAAAGGAAAGAAATATACTGTGCCCCTATGTTTTCTTTTCTTCATTTATAGTTGTAAAATTTGTACACTAGGCCTCTGTTGATAGAGCAATTGTAAGCATCTTTTGAGGGTTCTAGTGAATTATGACTTTTTACTTAGGAAGTTCAGTCGGATGTCTGTAACCGCATTTCCTCTTAGGCTCTATACACACGCACCACCACCACACCTCGCAGCGACGAAATGTGGTTACGTATATCACACACACGGTTGCGTTCAACGACAAAATACGGTCAGTTTGAATTAAACTGTTCATTTTTATAAAAAATAGGGCCCGACAAGGTGTTTTTGTTGTGGTATGGTTGCGTTACGTCTATACGTAAAAAATACTATAAAACAAATCGTCGTTGTATTTTTTTTTAAATCAGTATTCACGAACCTAATAAACGCTTTTACTTGCAAGTCGATGCTAACACAATCAATACCCGTGAACCGAACGTGATCGATGTTCTTAGAAAAATAATCAGTTTAATCAGACGAGTAGCAGGCGATTAGGAGCAGTGGTGGCCCAGTGGTATCGGCCGCGACTTACAAGTTGTAGGTCGTGGGTTCGAACCCAGGCAGGCGCTTTACTTTGTGAAAATTATTTCATCACCACTGCACTCAAAACGGTGAAGGAAAACATCGTGAGGAAACCGGCATGTCCTAGAACCAAAAAAATCGAAGACATGTGACATCCGCCAACCCGCACTGGGCCCGCGTGGTGGATTACGGCCCATTCCCTCTCACAGAGAGGAGGCCAGTGTCCCAGCAGTGGGAACATTAATAGGCTGATGATGATGTGATGTGATGTAATCAGACGAAAAACGCTAGTTACGTCGGCACGGTTTCTTTGTATGGGATGAGGCATCTGTATGCTAGTATTATATTATCTGAATCTGTAATACTTGGAAATGTTTCCGAAATTAACTGGGGTGACAGCTGACTCTCAACTCAGCACATTTAACTCCCATGGGACACAGTTTATATATCTGCAGCTACAAATAATTTTATAAAGAAACTGTAAACAAAAATTGTAAAATTTTAATGTTCTCACTTTGTAGCACTTTCTTTCGTTGCTGCCTGAGGAAGTGGCGTTAAAGTTTTAAAGCTTCTATTAAAATAATAATATTACTTCTTCTTTTTAAAATGATTATTTTAAGAACTCTATAAAAACTCACTAATAGAGGAAGTTTTTAATAAAGCACTTGTTATTTTAGCAACGTTTTAAGAGCAGGGAATTGTCAATATTTAAAATCAACACATGTAATAAATCTGTAGAAAAGTCGTTTTTGTACATCGAAAATATTTCCAAAAAAAATAGCCAGGGTGCTAAAGGATAACCAACAGAACCTATATCCGGCATTTTTAGAATTTTTGTCTGTTCATCTGTTTAGTTGTGCACGCATCACTTCAAAGTTACGAAACTAATGTAGATAACTTTTACATAAAAATTGTGCGTAACTTAAAAAGTATCACTTAGTTTTTGTTCCATCACAATCGGCTCACTCTATAAAAAGTTAAATGAATTTAAAGTGTTCAAGAGGTAAAATATCACAACACACGCAAATCAGATACAAGCAGTTGAACTCCACTCATTTTCTGAATGGCGGTGTTAAAATTCTCTGAAGAATGACACTAGAAAAAAAATGGTAGGTTAGTAGGGTAGGCAGTTGACGGGAGCGTAGCCGCGGGCACAGCTAGTTGTATATATAAGGTTTCGGTCACGAACTGTTTTTGTATTTATAAGGTGTTGGCTGGGCCTGTGATTTTGCAGTAGTGGTGTCACGAACTGTTTTTGTATCTCTAAGGTGTTGGCTGGGCCTGTGATCTTGCAGTAGTGGTGTCACGAACTGTTTTTGTATTTATAAGGTTTTAGCTGGGCCTGTGATCTTGCAGTAGTGGTGTCACGAACTGTTTTTGTATCTCTAAGGTGTTGGCTGGGCCTGTGATCTTGCAGTAATGGTGTTACGAACTGTTTTTGTATTTATAAGGTGTTGGCTGGGCCTCTGATCTTGCAGTAATGGTGTCACGAACTGTTTTTGTATTTATAAGGTGTTGGCTGGGCCTGTTATCTTGCAGTAGTGGTGTCACGAACTGTTTTTGTATTTATAAGGTGTTGGCTGGGCCTGTAATCTTGCAGTAATGGTGTCACGAACTGTTTTTGTATTTATAAGGTTTTGGCTGGGCCTGTGATCTTGCAGTAGTGGTGTCACGAACTGTTTTTGTATTTATAAGGTGTTGGCTGGGCCTGTGATCTTGCAGTAGTTGTGTCACGAACTGTTTTTTATTTATTGTTTTGGCTGGGCCTGTGATCTTGCAGTAGTGGTGTTACGAACTGTTTTTATATTTATAAGGTTTTGGCTGGGCCTGTGATCTTGTAGTAGTAGTGTCACGAACTGTTTTTTTTTTATAAGGTGTTGGCTGGGCCTGTAATCTTGCAGTAGTGGTGTCACGAACTGTTTTTGTATTTATAAGGTTTTGGCTGGGCCTGTGATCTTGCAGTAGTGGTGTCACTATCTGTTTTTTGTATTTATAAGGTGTTGGCTGGTGTATTACACACTATGTTATATTGTTGTGGAATTGCACAATATTGACATAAATGTTACGTTACTCTATGTGGGCTTCAAAAAATGTGTGCCAAAATTTCATAAGCGTATGTATTTACTATGTGTTTGTATGTATGTATGTCTTTGGTGCCTCTTATTATCTCATACAAACAAACTCTCACATACACACTCACACCATACACCCACTGGCACACTGATCACACACATCTGTTAAACTTAAATAAAACTAAAAATAATCTATTTTTTCAGAATGTTAGTTAGCCTACTGCAGCGACATTCAAACTAAATTATTCGTATTTAATTATGTTATACTTCTTGCGACTGAACACTGATTCCCAAAATACAAGCTCAGGCTTAGCTTGGGAATCAGTAGCAGTAACTTTTGTGTAATACACTAATACAAAGTATATGTTAGTTTAAGATAAGATAGATAAGTGTAATAACTGGCGACAATAAAGAATTTTAATTTAATTTTAATCGCGCTCTTGATTGTTTTATAGTGTACAACAGATGTCGGTTATCGGTCACCTGCTGGGTTTTTCGGAGGAACAGGAAACTTCCTTTCCCTATTCAACTTTTATTCTTTCACTAACATTATTTGTTATAGTGCGCGCGGAACTAGTTGGCCGCGCCTTAGGTGGCGATAGGGGTGATGGGGCGGGTTCGGACAATGGACAATGACAATGTCAAAGGGTCAATGGGTCATCACACCCATTGTCAATGGATCATCCCGGGTTTTACTGGCGCCCCCGCCTCTTCCCACCGCCCACATACCTAAGACGCGGCCAACTAGTTCCGCGCGCACTATAGTAAATTGTTGCTAACACTATAAGTCTTGTTACTTGTCAATAAATGATGTATTACTATGGGAAGATTCCCGTGCACAGGTGTGATGTGACAATGCGACAACGTAGAATAATTTATATATAATGGTTGTCACATCGTTTGTCCAACTTTACGTCGCGTCGCACCTGTCTGGGAGACCGGGGCCTTAAAACTATCGATTCTAAGTACCTTTATTCTGGAGAAAAAGCTCTTTTTATCGAAAACATTATTCGTAAAACAACATTTCCCCCAAATCTAAAATCCGTCTATTAAAACCACAATTTATTCCCAATCGTAAAACATCTTTACAGAGCAGCCCGGATTCTCATTCGATAAATTCAATAATATAATTACGAAGATTGGCGAAACTAAACCAACAGTATAACAAATCTTGTTTTATTCCTGTTTTTCGATCGGAGAATCCAAAGCCCATTTTTCAACCTCAGACTGAAGAGATAATTGGAAAATGGCTTAGGGGTAACGCTATAAAGATAGATGAGCGAACTCATTTCTCGTTTAGCATAAGTACACTTTTTGACCGCAAAATCGTATTACACGTTAAATATCACATAGCTAATGTAAATGATTAGGTTCCATTTCCTACAAATTTCGTCGTAGAAATTGAATTGTTTGTTTACACAGGAAAATGTACTCGTATTTCCATTTCTAAATGATAAATAGAACTAACACCGCTTCGAATACATAATATTAATATTCTGCATACAAAATCGGAATAACAAAAATATTATATCGTGTTCTTATTTTTTAATTTTCGCCTTAACTAACAAACTTATTCTTCAGGTAAGTTGTGGTAAATTGCGAGCCTATTAATATTTAAAATAAACCCCTTCTACGGGTACATTATGGTAATTCTGCCACGTTGCCCGCTCAGCCAACACTGTGACCTCGCCCAAAGATAATGAAAGGACCCAATCGTTTGGGATAGTGGAGGTCTTATCAGGGTCAGAGCCGAAACCAGCCAGTCCTGTCGTGATTAATGTAATGAACCGAATATTGTTGTAAACCCGGCAATAAAGGCTTAATCTGAGAATGAGTCGCCAATATTCGGCTGGGGTTGAAAATAGATGGCCATTTGGTTAGTAAAGACTTAAAATAGACTAAGCAGTTTAATAATTTTGTTGATGTGGTCATGGTCACAAATGACGGTACCTATCTAATTGGAGGAGGGACCTAAAACGAAGCTTCTTACATGTAGGTAGCTTGTTGGATTTCAAACAAATATAGGAAGTTATAGTCTGTGATTAGAACTGTCGTGCTGTATGGATCAGAATGTTGGGCTGTGAAAAAGATGGATGAAAAGAGATTGCATGTACGAAATGAATGAGTATATTAGAGGAAGTTCAAAAGTGGCGCCAGTGACAGAAAAGTTGAAAGGAAACCGTTTGTCCTGGTATGGTCATGTGATGTGGACGGATGAAACGTATGTTACTAACAGATTAACATGAGAGAGATGATATGGAAGAAGGTGAAGATAGGAAGGTATATTTTAAGTTTAGCTGGCATAGCTGACGTAGATTTTTAACCAATTTTAAAAAGGAGGTTTTCAATACGTTTATATTGTTTATTATGACACTTGTGAGTTCTGTGGCACTGGACCTGCAAGAAACTCTAAATCGCTGAGTAACACGATTAGAAAAACATAGGCTACGCATAAACAAGAGTAAAACCGAGTATTTGGAATGTGAAAACGAAGAGGCAGCAGAAACGGGTTGCGACATGCTTAGAGACAACCTTGCACTACCCAATGTGGACAAATTCAAATATCTAGGTTCTGTGCTTACCACCGACGCAAATGTGGAGAAAGATGTAGACCACCGCATCAAAACCGCTTAGCTTAAATTACCGCTTAGCTGTCAGGTGTTCTTTGTGACCGCAAAATTTCTATCCGAGTCGATAAAGGGAAAAGTATACAAAACGGTAGTACGGCCAGCCATCACCTACGGAGCAGCGATGAAAATGCTCAGAGGGGCGGGCGGAGTAACCCGTCTTGACAAAGTACGAAACTAGTATGTCAGGGGATCGTTCAAGGTAGCACGGATTGACGAAAAGGTAAAAAAGAAACCGACTGTGCTGGTACGGCCACATGCTGAGACGTAAAGATGACAACCCTATCATGAAGGCCCTAAATATCCCCGACCGACCACGAGGTAGGGGAACACTGCCCGCCAACTGGTGGTCAAGCATGCCAAAAGAGATCCTGAGAGAGAAACTGAGCACTCTGAAAACCCAGAACAGAGCTCTCTGGCGCAGATGTACAAGGAGAATCTGAAGTATTAGATTATACAAGCCTTAATCCATTGACATTCTTCAACAAATAAATTTTAGACACTTTTACTTTGGGTGGTTGCGACTGCATTTTTGACGCTGTGACCCATCCCTACGGGAACAATACTTTGGTTCTCTTTTAGTAGTCCAAAGTGAACACATATCAACCAAGTTTCAGGGGAATTAAATCGTGTTAAAAAAACTTTTTTAACAAAAAAATACTACCGACATCCGGAAAACTACAAAGTGAAAAATAACTTTATTTTTGGAAGTCGGTGTCTTTCGTAAGTACCATTTTTTGCGTTATGGTTATGGAGTCGGTAGTATCTTTTTGTAAAAAAGTTTTTTTATTTTTCACTTTTTAGTTGTACCTACTGAATATTGAAGTTGTTTAGTAAATTTCCTATAACGCCAGAATAGATTACCCGAATATCATGAACCTTGAACAAAACCGATCAAATGAGAGATCTGCTTACCCCTTAAGAGCGTACTGGCGTCATGGTATGTTATGAAATGGTATAAACAATAAACAGACATGCGATTGCAGCAGTCCCGAGAGATTTGCCGTTACTTATTGAAGAGTTCTGTTGTATATCTTCGAAGTTCTTCATCAGATCTTCACCAAATTAAAATGGGACCAATTTCGAAACATACTCTTTCAAACAAAAAAAGAATTTTCAAAATCGGTCCTCAATTGGCGGAGATATCGGAGAACATACACAAAAAAAAAAAAAACATACAAGAAGTCAAACATAGAACCTCCACCTTTTTCGAAAGTCGGTTAAAAATGGACGAGCCTCACGCATTTTACGAGAACTATCAAAAAGATAAAAACAACTAACAATATCAATAGTAACTTACGACACTTATTTATCTTACAAAGATATTTTGTTTGATCTTTTGTCTCAATACCCGAGGCGTAAAAGTTTCTTCGTATCTACTTAGGTAACTTAGGTACATATTCGTGGAGGTCAAATTATAATTGGCCTGGAATATCTTTCTATTATTTATTGTAAATGTCATAGTGATATTATGAAAGTATAAACATGATATTTATTTATTTAATAAAATGTGCTGTTCTTGCGAAATATAATCACGTATTATCGTAATTATAATTATGTTAGCGTTTATCTTTTGATGTGCTAAATTAGAAATTCTTTAATCTATTGATAACTACAAATAACGAGCGTACATGGCTACATTGTTATTATACGCAAGACTAACTTATCAGAAATAAATTTAAAACTATCCACCGTAACTAAAGATTTAAATAAATAAAAAATAATGAAAAAGTACAAAAAAATCATTTGAGACGGAAAAGAAAATGCAAAAAGATTCTCTCCGGCGGGGAATCGAACCCCGGTCTCCCGCGTGACAGGCGGGGATACTTACCACTATACTACCGAAGACTTGTACAAAACTGGCTAAAAACCGGTTTAGTTACCTCAGATAATACCTGTTCGTGGTTTGATACTAAATAATAAATAAGAGGTATAAAACTGAAAAGATAATAAAAGTATGGTCATTGATATCAACTGCGATATTATATTGGCAAAACGTACATGTTATTTTGATTAAAATACGTCTTCATTGTGCCAATCTTAATATTTAAAAAATAGATGTTGGTTGTGCCAATCTTGTTGATTAAGTAGGTAACGAATGCCGTGCACATCGAGGCTCAGGGTAGGCGGTTTTTAGGGTTCCGTACCCAAAGGGTAAAAACGGGACGGGACCCTATTATTAAGACTCCACGATCCGTCTGTCTGTCTGTCCGTCTATCACCAGGATGTATGTCATGAACCGTGATAGCTAGACAGTTGAAATGTTCATAGATGATGTATTTCTGTTGCCGCTTCAATAACAAATACTATAAACTGAATAAAATAAATAAAGATATGCACTATATGAACTAGGCCGGTTTTGTCAATCTCTCCTGAGATGTGCCCTATGCTTTGCACAGGGTACCGGGTGGTCTTTCAAGAGGTCACGGGTCTCCTTTTACGTGCTGATCATGATCACCGCGCTGGTCTTAGTGGGGTAAAAATCGTACACTCCCTGGTCATTTCCCCAAAAGTCCAGGTCTCTTTTTGAAGGTTTCCCCTCGTTAACAAAAATTTAGGTAAAAAAACAATAAACTTTAAAACGAAGTAAATAAAAATTAATTATCAAAAAATTTAAACAGAGTTATGCAATAAGTTCGCCCCAACGAAACACAGGTACTAATAATAAAAATAAAACTATCAAGAAAAAGTACTAAAGGTCTTCTACAAATAATACGTTAAAGCTAAACTTAACAAAAGATCCTTTATCTTCTTACTCAGCAAGAACACTTTACGTTTGCACTAAACTGCAATAAAATGAACTAAGAGTAAACTAATTAAACGGGCTCTTTGTTCCGAAGTAGCTCGTCTATATTGTTGCAGAAAACATGGCTACTACGAGCAGTCTTTATTTAGGAACTAGACAATAACTTACTTCATTTAAGACCAAGGAAATCACTTTGTATCCTATTTTTTTTGTAATTGCTCCGGTTTGTTGTAATTAGAAGTGAGAAAGAAAATTACTTTAAGCTTTACAATATTATTAATTAATATTGTAAAGCTTAGTGATATAGCTTTAAAATACTTTAAGTTTTATGATCAGAGAAGAAGCGAGAGACACTATAAAAAAGATCAAAGAGAGAACATCGTGATAAGATCAACGCAAGACTGCACCACAAACTAGATTGCACCAGTACAGTGCGCGCGCTTAGAAACGTCAAAATGACTAAGACGTTCGGATACACACTCTGGAATATATTGTCGATGCATTCAGTATTATGACATGACGCTTGGCAGCTCAAAAAATGGTGTCTGCGATAGTCTTAAAACCTTTACTTTTATTTTAGAGGTATTTACCTTAGCAATATGTTCTTGAAGTTGTCGTTGTGTTATATTTTAATCTGACCTTCAGGCGTACTTCAGAAACAGTGTTTGTCTTACTCGTATGCGTGTATCCAGACGCAAATGCATTGCATAGTAACCGCACATAAACAATTAACACACATAGTTTTTTTGGAATTTTTTGTCGCCTGTTGTAGACAAATGTAATCGTTGCGGTTTATTTTTATTTATTTTACAATTAATTTTCACATATTAATAATTACTGTATGAGGAGCTCGTGGCTAAATAATAACAGCCGCACGGGTCGATCATCAAGGTTAAGCAACGCTTGACGAGGTCGGTCAGTGGATGGGTGACCATTTTCAACATACCGAGTTTCCTCCGTGCCTCGGACGTACTCAAGCACGTTAAGCCGTTGGTCCCGGCTGTCATTTGAAGATCTTTGACCGTCGTTACGGGTAGTCAGAAGCTTGAGATCTGACACCAGTCTTGCCAAGGGGTACCGTGTTACCCAGTTACTGGGTTGTGGAGGTCAGATAGGCAGCCGCTCCATGTAAAAACACTGGTACTTAGCTAAATCCGGTAAGACTGGAAGCCGACCCCAATATAGTTGGGAAAAGGCTAGGCAGATGATGAATAATTACTGTATATTGATGTGTTATGATTGATTCGGAGGGCAGAATCTGGACGTGTCCTTTCTAGACATATCATCTACCACAAAATCGATGATGATGATGATAACTCTCTGGAGTCCGTTCCTACAACAGGTTAAAAAGACGAGTTTACTTCTATAGTTTCTGTCCACACAATCTGTTATAATTCAGCCTATACTAGCCTAGATAAGAAGATCTGTCACTCTTACAGCCGGAACCGAGCGATACCGACGCCGACGGCTTATCGCGCTCTCCGAGGCTGTGACACGGAGCTATTGCGATGTGTATCACCTGAACTAACATAATTTAACCTCGACGATTAAAACAGTGTCTACAAATTATGATTATTTAACGATATTAGAAAAAGGTTCCTCACTGAACTGTACAATTGTTTACGCTCGAGAATTATCATCACCGTAATTTGTCATCCTACTTTTTTGGTATGTATGTATGTTTGTATCTATGTAACAAGATAACGGAATCTTTGTACGTGATCGTCACCCCCTTCAAAACGACGGATTAATTAAAACTTGCATACTTATCAGGGACCGATGAAAATGCAATAATTTAAATAGTTTGTCCCACATCCTTACCAGGATCTTCAGGATTAGAGATTGAACTAAAAAGTGAAAAAATATATAATAGTTTAAAAAAACTAAAAAACACGCTTTAAACCAAACTAAAAAGTAGAAAATAATTTTCAAAATAAATTTCAATGATTTAGATGCAATATGGCAATGAGATAGTTTGAGACTCTGGGAAGGACAAATGATAGTTTGTAATCCCTTGGAATGATTAAACCTTTATATATATGTAAATACTAATGTTGCTAGTTTGCTGATAGACCCACCGTCACCTCAGTATTCACTCCGCTTCTATCATATCCTTCACTCAATTGACTCAACGTGTCCCTGTTGTCATCACCTACTAGCCCTAAGTTTATATGTACCTACTATCTAAAGGATATTATGGAATGTAATTATAAAAAAGACTAGCTTCTGCCCGCGTCAATAGTGTTTTATCATCGCAAGGTAACATTATACCAGGGTTAAAGGCTCAGCTGGCTGCCAAAAAGCTGGGGATCCTTGCAAAGGTGAGAAGGTACTTCACTCCAGAACAGCTGCTTAGCTTGTATCAAGCGCAAGTTCGATCGTGCATGGAGTACTGTTCTCATCTCTGGGACGGATCTGCCAAATACCAGCTTGATGCACTAGAGTCGATCGAAAAGCGGGCCAAGAAGCTCATCGGCGATGAGGCTCTGGTTAACTCAAAGCTCCAGAGCCTTGAACATCGTCACCGAGTTGCCAGTTTGTCGGTTTTTTATTGATTTCATTTCGAGGAGTGTGCGATGGAATTGCATGATCTAATTCCGCCCAGCCCGTTTCATCATCGGACTACCAGGCGTACGGCGATGTGCCACCGGTACATGGTGAACGTCCCACCCATACGCACTAAACGTTTTGAGAATACTTTTATTTTGCGTACAACTAAGGAGTGTAATTCCCTGCCAGAGTCTGTGTTTCCCGATAGTAACAATCTAGGAGTCTTTAAGTCAAGAGTGAATAAGTTACTTCTAAGCAAGCGTGCTCCATCATCGACCACATCATCGCTTACAATCAGGTGAGATAGTGGTCAAGCGCGAGCCTATATCAGATAAAAAAGTAGCCTATATGCTATTCCAGAAAATAATCTATATTTGTACCAAATTTCGTACAGATTTGTCCAGCCGTTTGAGCGTGAAGAAGTAAGAAACATACAAACACACACACACACGCTCACAAACTTTCGCCTTTATTAGTGTGTGTGTGTGTGTGTGATATGTGTGTGTGTGATTTTGTGTGTGTGTAATAGTGTGTGCGATTACTTTCCCCTAAAACTTATTAATCCAAAATCCTTGAACCTACAGAACCGTACACACTCTAAAATCAAATCATCCATCTCCACCATTCCCTTCCTCACATAAAAACCGACAAACAAGATTGGACGTACTTATTACATCAAACTTACTATGGTGAACATTTCCCCCATAACATTTTACTCCTAAGTTAGTACATGGTCATGGTCAGATTTTATGGTAAGCCGTGAAAAGGACGTCGACACCATAGAGAAACGTAGATGAGATATATATTTTTTTGCACTGCGATATAAATTGGGTAATAGCGTGGAAGAGAATTGGAGGGTCCTTCGGTGGCTCAAGGTCAAGGGGAAGGAGTTTTCCTTGTGAACGGACAGATAAATTGTATACATATATTGTATACAATATACTTATGTAGTTCCTTTAGATCGGCTCACGATAATGCACTCTGTTGCTGCGGGTGTGTGAGATAATTTTGTCGTATAAAAGATAAGAGTCAGGTTAGGTATGTATATTTAACTCCCATGTAACAATTTCAATATAAAATTGTAATGTAGTGTAATTCAAAGACAGTCTTCTATCATGTTTGATACCCTTTGGCTATCTACCAATTGTGTTAAAAATAGGATCAACAAAAAGTAGAGTTTGTAAATTATCTATAGCATCAGTTGACCCTTATCTAGAGATTTAAGGCGCAGATATAGTCCTCGCCAAACTTCTTTGCCATTGTAGCCATTGTAGCCAACTTCAGGGGGGTGACCATAAGCTCTTAGAGCGGTATCAATTTGATATTGAGTAAGTGACAGATGTATACAAGTCAGATACATCTGTATCTTATTCGATCTCAAATTGATACCGCTCTAAGAGCTTATGGTCACCCCCCAGGGCGGCCAAGAAGTTTGGCGAGAGCTATACCCCTGAGTAGCTGATTTTAAAATTAGAATCACGTCTAAACGGCTAGACGTAATTTTTTGGAAAAATATGTTACATAAGACCATTTTATTAATAATTTGACCTGAGACAAAATTGAGAGTAATTAATTTGTAAAGTTATCTCTAAAAAAAACACGACAAGCGCCTCAAAACCGCCGGACGTATTTTAATGAAATTTTCACCATCTCAAAGACAATGTAATCTACATTTTGATCTGAGGCCTTTTTTTTAAAGTCATAGTATAATAAGGAAAGTACAAAAAAGTACTAAATTTTGGATCACGTGGGTGTGCAGCGAGTGCGCGTTTTGTTCCCTCAAGGTCGTTGGCGGTAGTCGTCGTCTTAAGGTTCATTCGTTTTACATTGTATCCATTTTGAACAAAAATACTTACCTATGAAGGAACAAATAGATTCACACGAATTCCTTCGTCACTACTTTATACTGACCGGTCCAGTGACCCCATAAACAAGCCGCGAACCTTTCCAAAACTATTATTGCCCAATAAATCGCGGAAACCATTGCCGAAGCAATACTGTAAACAATTTACCATACACACGACAACATTATAACATTTATAACCAATCTTATTGTTAGAAGCACTTCATAAAACCATATTTATGAACCTAAGTATAGTGTTGGATATTTTGCTGGAAGGAATGGCCCTTATAGTCGGTCCCAAAAGGCGTAGGAAGAATTGAAGGAATGTATTCATGGTTATTTGGAGTTGTTTTCTGCATGTAAACTGCCACTTATGGTGGTGTGTTCGAGACGGGTGACAACCTCATGCATAGTAGGTATCGGGATAGAAAATTGGAAAACAATAGTAAGGATGAGGTTTGCCCATTATGTGTAGCAATGGAATGTATGAAGCAAACAAAAGTGATTTATTAATGCAGTTACCTAATAGTTGACCGTAGTTACCGATGGCGCATCGCCGTACGTCTGGTAGTCCGATGATGAAACGGGCTAGGTGGAATTAGATCATGCACACTCCCCGAAATGTAATCGATAAAAAACCGACAAGCTGGCAACTCGGCGACGATGTTCAAGGCTCAGGAGTTTTGACTTAACCAGTGCCTCATCGCCGATGAGCCTCTTGGCCCGCTTTTCAATCGACTCTAGTGCATCAAGCTGGTATTTGGCAGTGCGTCCTAGAGATGAGAACAGTACTCCATGCATGATCGAACCTAGTTTTCACGTAGTCATTCAGAAAAATAGTTTTAAATATTTTTTTTCTAACAGAAAGATAAAAAATAAGCCTACTTAGCTGTGATAGCTTTTCACATAACCAAAAGCAACAATTTATCTGGCATGAGGGGAGGTTGCAAAAATTTGCAATTTAAAGCTTCATTTTACGCAAACGGATCCCTGAATCGAAAAATGGTTTTCACAGACCCGTAATATTTTTGAATAGCCGACCCAACGATACCGGAACGGAGGTACTTTAAAAAAAATAGTCCCCCACCTAATTCTCTTGCTTCAAACTAGGTAGCTCGATCTTGATAATCCGAGCAATCTTATCCAGGCGATCTAGATCTTTCTCAACATCACCCCAGATACGATCTATTTTATACAGAAACGGATTCAACATGCCCACGTTGTCATTTCCCTACACCAGCAGTTTTCAATTCACATGTAAAGCCTTGGTTTCCCCGTATTTCCCCTGGGACTATACTGTAAAATGTCGCGTTTAGTCTTTGCAGTTTCATATATGAAAATCTGTGGTCGCGGAAATTGAATTTAGATTTGCTAAAAAAAAAATTTTTTTTTTTTTTTAAACTAGAAGTGATTTTGAACTATGTTCTTCCGACTTGGGAAAACGGTACATTTAGGTAAAAATTGGTAAAAAACCTAACTAGGTAAATTCTAGTTTATAAGCATGTACAACAGCAGTAGGCCTATTTTTCCCAGCAGGTCAAAGACCCCATCGCATACAGAGAAGAAAATAAAGGTAGAAAAAGGGTAAAATAAAAAAACTTTTTGCAATAAAATAATCGACTACAAAATAAAAAAAAAAAGTTATTTTTTATTTTAACCTTTTTAGTTGTACCTATAGGCAAGTTGTTTAGTAAGTACCTACAACGCCAGAATAGATAACCCGAATAACATGAAACTCAAAACATAATCGGTGAAATGAGAGATCTGCGTACCACTTTTGAGCGTACTGGCGTGATGTTATGTTATGAAATGGTATAAACAATAAACAGACATGCGATTGCAGCAATCCCGAGAGTTAATCCGTTATTTATTGAAGAGTTCTGCTGTATATCTACGAAGTTTTTTTTGCTGTATATCTAAGAAGTTTTTTTTTTTTTTTGATAGGCTTGAGTTTGACCACTATCTCACCTGATGGTAAGCGATGATGTGGTCGACGAAAGAAAGTGGAAGTTCTTCATCAAATCTTCACCAAATTAAAATGGGACCAATTTCGGAATATGATCTTTCAAACAAAACAAGAATTTTCAAAATCGGTCTACAATTGACGGAGACATCGGTGAACATACATAAAAGAAAAAATAAACATACATAAAGTCGAACATAGAACCTCCTCCTTTTTGGTAAGTCGGTTAAAAAATGATGACGTGTTTGTGATTTCATTGCACATTGATGCCAGTTTTTGCCTTGACCCTCAGAGGGTCAAAGATATTATCATTCAACAATAAAATCTGTGGAAAAAGTTGTAAACATATGGCATGCGCTAAAAAATGTGGTTCCATTTTAAACTTTTGGTAATTATTATTATCGATGATACATGTTTGTTTATTTCTGAAGGTCAGTAATATAGATGAATTATGAAACTCTATAATTTATGACATTGGAAAGAAAAAGTCACAGTGTCTCATTTAAACCTACTTAATTTTCATTTAATTAAAACTGAAGTGTGATAAGTAAACGATTACTGAAGAGCCATTAACAATTTTATAACACTTAACGAATATTTAACGCGTCCAATTAGAACTTTGTTTTATTCAGGGGAATTAACAGCCGTTAATCTTTAACGAGAGATATGTGGGGATTCAATAATATAAAAGAAGTTAATTAAAAAGATAAAAATACCCGACTGTTTAAAAAGCGAACTAAAAAGACGTAAACAAGAAGAAAACCATGCTGTGCAGTCGGAGGATACATATTCGCCCGCTGGCTGACCAAATCCAGATGTATCCTCCGACTGCTCAGCATGATTTTCATCTTGTTTACGTCTTTTTAGTTCGGTTTTTAAACAGTCGGCTTTTTTGATCTTTTTAATTAATTCTTTTATTTACAACTTTTAGAATTTTTTTTTTCGATATTGGTACATTTAAACATATAAAAGTTTTATATATATTTCAAATCATCTCTTAAAACCCTTTATTTTGATACCCACACGATGGGCTTCACCCACCAAATGGCGCCCAAAATCCGCCATTTTTTTATTTCGAATTTGAATGAAGCCAGTGACACTCGCAGGGTTAAGACGAATCGATTGACGTAAGAATCATCAAACTCAGCCAACGCGTTTGGTCTCTAGAACGCCACATAGGAACAAACATACATACATACATAGACTGATAAACACATTACCCTCCTTCGGCAGTCGGGTAAAAATACATTATAGCAGTTAAGCGGTTTTTTTACACTGTAAAAAGCTTAAGTATTCCGGATGCTTATACTCGACTCAAACTCAAAATTGCCCACACCTACCAATCAAATGCCAACCAATCACAACTCGCGAGTTTGGAATATGATTCATCAGATTGACATGATTATGTGTACTTAATAGAGCAAGAGCAGAAGACCTTTTTTTTACGGGTGGAAACCTTCAAAAAGGCGCCTGGAATTTTGAGGAAAAGACCAGGGAGTGTAGGATTTTTACCTCACTAAAATCACCCCGGTGATCACCATCAGCACGTAGAAGGGACACCGAGACCTGTTAAACGACCACCCCGGAATCACCTCTGTGCAACGCCTGTTAGGGCACATCCCTGGGGAGATTAATAAAGTACCTCCCCTGAGCCCCGCTGTTCACGGCAGCTCGTGATCACTGTACCACCGTATTTCCTGCAGTCACTTGGTGGGCGAAACGAATCCCCAATCTGACCGCCCATGACGCCAGAGTCCCGCCTGCCTGCAGGCGGGGTTTTGGAGTTTTAGGCATCGAGTTGGTTGCCTCAACGACGACTTCTTTTCCGAGTGGGATCGGCCCTGTCGCGATCCCGCTCAGCAGCCTCGTTCTGTACCATCACGGTCTCACAGAAGGAGGCTATTTCCTTCCAATTTTCTGACTCGGCCAGCATGGCCCTCATAACTGCTGGCAGAGACAGGTCTCGCACCCGATCCTGGTGACCAAGACCT
This sequence comes from Orthosia incerta, assembly GCA_948252205.1. Lineage (NCBI taxonomy): Eukaryota > Metazoa > Arthropoda > Insecta > Lepidoptera > Noctuidae > Orthosia > Orthosia incerta. The sequence continues at coordinate 28,457,670 of OX411755.1, read as the reverse complement.
GCCGCTCAGAGGCCCACGCAGCGCACTCCTCGAGCGTGTGCTGTGCAGAGTCAAGGTCGCCTCCGCAGTGGTGGCTCTCGCCCATTCCTTTTCCGGTACTCACCGAAGCAACCGTGCCCGGTGAGTACCTGAGTAAGCCTGTGAGCCCAGACGCCCTAGGCGTTACTGAACTCTTTTAACACAAAATGTGTGGAAGTTATTGAATGAAAATGAAAGTCCAAGTTGGCAAGTAAGAAGAGAAGTCCATGACCACGGCCTCCGCGTCCGCGCGCCTCGTCCAGGACGCGCACGCCGCACGGTGTAGCATGGAACGCATCTTATGAAAATGGTCGTGAAATTTTGAATCCGTGCCTCGTCCGTACATCGCACGGGGCTCGGCTCGCATCCGCTACGGTCTAGCATAAATCATCCTTTCTTTTTTCATTTTCAACGCCAAAAATCGGGATATCCCCTGTGTTTTTGGCGTGTGTGTGTGTGTCTTAATAAGTTGTTTTATCTTATATTTCTGTCACCAAACCAATTTCAGTAAACTTTTCACGTCTTCTAGTAATATTACACTGGCTATCATTTGTGTTAAACAATATCTCAGTGACATCTCACGTACTTACCTACCCATTATCTTGGCTTTATCTTCGCAAGTTCATTTTATTAGGCCTCTGAACCCCTTAAGGAGAAAGGTCTCGACAGCATGATGTTATTATCCTAGACATTCACGTGATATTATTTCACAGTCTGTTTTTACGACACCCAGGAGTCTGTTGCGTACATCAAGTTACATAAAACCATTGTTAATTGACCTAGTATTGTATGAGCTCTCCGTACAGTAAGAGGTCAGGTTATACTAGATTTTTGTGCTTGATATGTTGTCGTTGTACATTGCTCGGTTTTTATGTGTTGGTGAATGAAGTGGTCTTATTTTAGCCGCATTAGACTTGTAACTGGCTTATTTTCTACTTATGAGTGTTTTGCCCTTGATTTATATGTCTCTGGTGCGTTTTCTCTTAGTGAAGACTTGTTTTTCTACAAATTGACTCGTAGGAGAAATTTTTTGACCTATTTGTCTGCTTTGCACGTCTGAAAACACAATTTGTCGTCAAATTTTAGTGGAGAAATAGATTAAAATTAAGGGTAAAAAAACTTTATCTTTTTTGGGAAAATTTTAAATTGAGGTCATTTATTGAATTTTTTTAAATATGTGTGTTTCCTCGGCCACGACGCCCGTCTTCCGGCTTGGGAGCCAGAGTCACCTTAATTTTGCATAATATGACCTTGAGTTTGGACTTTTGAGACTCAGTCCGAGACCAAGTTTAAGCACCGTAGGTTAGGATGGGCAGGACACATGTCGATTCTTTGTACCGCATTTAATGCAAATAAATAACTTAGACTTTGACTTGATGAGCTTGCACTACGAAACACTGGCGTGACGACTTACAAGTGTTTACGGGAGATTGGCCGGAGAAGACGAAACATCGGGCAGATTGAAGGGCTATTGAGGAAACCTATGCCCAGCAGTGGGACAATATAGGTTATTTTAAAACAAAATTGTTTAGGACTGTCGTGATTTCATTCGACTAGCTTCGGTCAGCGGCTTCACCCGCGTGAAAATCGAAAATTAAGTCGAGGGAACATATTCCAGGGATAAAAAGTATCCTATGTGCTACTCCTGACTAAAATCTATCTCTGTGCTAAATTTCATCTAGATTCGTCAAGCCGTTTGAGCGTGAACGTACATTAAAGTAACAAACATACAAACACACGCACTCACAAACTTTGTCCTTTAAACTTTGCTCTTGTGGCGCACCCCACAGGACTCGTTTTCGAAGAATGTTGCTTTCTACTGGTTAAAGATTTTTCAAAATCGGTTAAGGGGTTTTTGAGATTATCCATTACAAACAAACTTTCAACCAAATCTTTCCTGTTTATAATATTAGTGTACTATTTGGCGTCCATGATATATCCATGTAATTGTAGGTTTTTATCAACCAAGTTGTTAAGTAGCGTTGATGGATCTTAATCATAAGCTACTTCATTAGTCCTCGAGTAATATGTGTGTACTCGGCTCTGTTTACCAATTAGAATAGTTAGAATGCTCATCCAAAACAGCTATAAATTTTGCAGACAGTATCATAAAGAAAGCCCATTTGGACCAGACAACATTACAAGATAAAAAGGTCACCAGAAGGATCATTTTATACTTAAGGCGCTATATACGCCCCAATGTTAATGCAGTACTAGCCGTGCGCCCGCTCGATGCCAAAATATCAATATTGAACCTCCTTTTGATAAGTTTTGTTTGCAAAATATTATTTGATTTACATAATATGCTATGTTAGTTATGAAGAAATTCCAGCCGTCCACTTTTCTGTGTAAAAATATTTTTAAACGCCCAAGTCGTTTTGGAGGAGTTTCCAAAAGTTGCAAAAAAATATCGTGTTGTTAATTATTTTTTTAAAGCAAAACTATTAGTTACACGAAAAAACCTTGTGTTCAAAATTATTTACATGAATCAATAAGAAATATATATTTTTTTCAAGCCTTTTAACCTAGCCGTTACTAAGGAGTATGCTTGAGAAAGTTACCGTTTTACGGCACTAAAGCGTATGTAGGCCCTTAACTAGCGACCCGCCCCGGCTTCGCTCGTGATAAATTGTACACAAAAACCTTCTTCGTTTCTCACTCTTTCTATTGATGAAAACCGCACGAAAATACGTTCAGCAGTTTATGAGTTTATCGGGTACAAACGCGGCTGGGGACTTGATTTTATAATAATTATTATGTAGTGATGTAGGAAACAAACATACTCGTATTATTTGCAACCATTACCTATAACAAAATTCTTTTCCTTAGAAACTAGGTATCATCTGTACATAATGATGGATGGTGACTGGTTTAACCTAATGTTTTATCTATCAGTCAATATTAAAACATTTTTTTTGTCTGTAGGCTTGCGCTTGACCACTATCTTACCTGATGAGCACGCTTGCCTAGAAAAAACCCATTCACTCTTGACTAAAAGACCCCTAGATTGTAGCTATCGGGTAACACAGAATATAACGCATAATAAAAGTGTCCCCAAAACGTTTTGTGCGTATGGGTGAGATGACCACCATGTACCGATGACGCATCGCAGTAAGTCTGGTAGTCCGATGATGGATGGGCGGAATCAAATCATGCAATTCCATCGCACACTCTCCGAAATGTATCCGATAAAAAACCGACAAGCTGACAACTCGGCGACGATGTTCAAGGCTCTGGAGCTTTGACTTGACCAGTGTCTCATTGCCGATGAGTTTCTTGGCCCGCTTTTCAATCGACTCTAGTGCATCAAGCTGGTATGTGGCAGATCCGTCCCGGAGATGAGAACAGTACTCCATGCACGATCGAACTTGCGCTTGATACAAGTTGAGCAGCTGTTCCAGCGTGAAGTACCTTCTCATCTTCGCAAGGATCCCCAACTTTTTGGCAGCCAGCTGAGCCTTTGCTTCAATTTATGGCCCAAAATTGAGAATCGATGTCAACGTAACGCCAAGAAGCTCAAGATGGTCCGTTATTGGCACGGTTACATCACGGAAAGTTGGAGCCGGGACGTCCATTGCGGAGAGATTTCTGTCTGATTTTTAGGGACTGTTGTTAAATTTGCTGAATAGTATTTGACTCTATATCATGCTCTCAGTATTGCAAATAAAGATTTTAGGCCGGTATGCCGGCAGCATTGACTCATGCTCAACTCAAAATAGACAGTTGTGATTGGTTGGTTTGTATTTTTTTTCATTAACGTATTCCCAAAGATCCCAGACGCCCCAAACTTTATAGAAATCTTTCAACACAAAAGAAATGTGTAATTCACACTACTCAGTGTTAGTATGTACATTGACCTTACACATTAGTGTTGGGTAACTCAGCACGTGTGCTAGCACACTTACTAATTTGTAAAGAGTCACTCGCTCCTTTTATTTTGATGTGCTAGCACAATAGCACACACCACAGATTAGCTACACAGTGCGACTACACATACTTGCTAACTGAAACTGTGTTCAAATTTCAGTCTTGTGAGTAGGACCTCACTCAAGGAGGCTATTTGCTCTGATACCATCGTATTTATTAATTACGCATTGCATACTATTTAAATTCAAAGTAAATACTAAAACAACTCAATAACTACCACACATTTTGTGTAGAAAGATTTAGTAACGTCTGGGGCGTCTGGGAACTTGCTCTGTTGAGTACATACTTTCATTCTATAATGCCAAACTCGAAAGTTGTGATTGGTTGGCATTTGATTGGTAGGTGTCGCCAATTTTCAGTTTGAGTCGAATATGAGCATCCGGAATACGGCCTTAGTCTTTTCCGATTGCATTACGCATACATAAAAACATGGCGCCCAAAAGCCGCCATTTTTCTATTTTCAATTTCAATATAGGGCTCAGATGTAGCCAGTGACTCTCGCAAGGTTAAGACGATTCGATTGACGTAAGAATCGTCAAAACCAGCCGACGCGTTTGGTCTCTAGAACTCCACATAGGAACAAACATACGTACATAGACTGATAAACACATTATCTACCCTCCTTCGGCAGTCGGGTAAAAATTATGTTATGTCTATAAACACTTTCATCCCCTACTTATCCCCTAAAGGAGATAAATTTTCAGAAAATCTTCTTAAATACTCACTCTAGTTTGGTCTGGGACACAGAGGAAAATAATTTGGTCTTTCACAGATTTTTTTATCTTTTTTTTTTTAAAAAAAAAGGTCGTTTCGTTTCGTTTTCGTCAGATATTCGTTATAAATGTGACAACATCATTATAAAGGCTTATAGCATAGCCAATATCGCTTTCTTTCCTTCCTAAAACTTATTCAGTTTCAGAAGTGGTACTTCTACAAATGCCTTTTATTACAACCACGTAGTTTCGGACATGTTTACACCAGTTTAATTAGTTGTTCTCGCTAGCTTTACACTCCAGTTAAATGGCTTTGCTCATGTTATGTTATAACATGTCTGCAGGGCATTCTACAATGTTTGCAGAACAAAAGAGAATGTTTCAGCGACGAATCTTTTGAACGGATTTTCGTATGCCATGTTTTTTGAAATATGTGGTGAATATGACGTTGTGATTTTTTATTTATAATTTTATTTGTTTATTATTTTTGTTATATTTTGTTTAAAGTTGATATAGTACGTATTCAGCTTGTATATTTGTAGTTTAATCTTCTCCTTCTCGACATAGACTTCGAGGTTTCGAGGGATTTTCATTTTTTTATTTGTAATGGATTTGCTCTTGACTCTAGTCTAGGTCAGAGAGACAGAGTCGACGATGGAGTGAGCTTACCCAGAAGAAGCCTGTTCACTCTAACTTTGAAGAGATTCGGGTTGAATGCGTTCGGAAACACAGACGCAGGTAGTGAGTTCCATTCATTCGCTATGCGCATGATAAAGGATGTTTGGAAGCGCTTGGTTCGAATTGGTGGTATGGCAACAAGGATTATTAGTTAGATAATAATAATATCATTTATTTCAGATCTTTGCACTGCCCATGTTAACACATATAATAATATACACAATATTTTATATAACATTAAGATTTTACTGAACTAATAAACATTTATGATTTGCATTAGAATTTTTAATTATTCGTCCAATTCGATTAATTTTTAATTCGTAGTCCTAATTCCAAGATGCCAATTTATCACAAATCTATAAAAAAAACTTTGTTTACAAAAAAAGACTGTTGTCATCAACCCAGAGAAAATGAGACGAAATGTCTTTTATAAGCTACCCTAGCTTATAAAAGACATTTCGTAAAAAGGTTCAATTGCATACAAAGGGTTCCTCCCTACATTGGCTTTAAGCAAAAATCTTTTGAACACATTTATGAATATCAAAACCGTTTTTCGTTCTTTGTGGTCCTTTCAAAGACCCTTAAAGGCCTTCAAAAGGGTAATTTATTAAGCCAGACCACAAACTTCATGACTTTGAACTAATGGAGGGTAGTTTTGACAAGTTGGTTTCAAGTTGTTCTAGAGTGGAGAGTCCTCGTGTTTGCGATTGTTCACAAGAGTTCAGGAAATTTGCTGTTGTTGTACAGTTAGTGAGCGAAGTGGCTGACTTATGTAAAGGTTAATTGGTTTGTTACTTTAATTTGTTTTTTTTTTTATAATTTTCAACAAGCGTACTGAAAATTACTAACACCTTTTTTTAGGGTTCCGTACCCAAAGGGTAAAAACGGGACCCTATTACTAAGACTCCGCGATCCGTCTGTCTGTCTGTCTGTCTGTCTTTCTGTCCGTCTGTCACCAGGCTGTATCTCGTGAACTGTGATAGCTAGACAGTTGAAATTTTCAGAGATTATGTAATTCTGTTGCTGCTATAACAACAAATACTAAAAACAGAATAAAATAAATATTTAAGTAAGGCTCCCATACAACAAACGTGATTTTTTTGCCGTTTTTTGCTCGATATTAATAACGGCAACAGGTAGACGCTTGAAATATTCACGGAATATTTAGTTGTATATTCACTTCAAAAAATAATTATTATTAAATTAAAATAAAATAAATTGAGGGGGGCTCCCATACAACAAACGTGATTTTTTGCCGTTTTTTGCGATAATGGTACGGAACCCTTCGTGCGCGAGTCCGACTCGCACTTGGCCGGTTTTTTTTTATAATTTTCAACAAGCTTACTGAAAATTACTATCACCTATTTTTTTATTATTGATAGGCTTGCTTTTGACCACTATCTCACCTGATGGTAAGCGATGATGTGGTCGATGATGAAGCACGCTTGCCTAGAAGAAACCTATTCACTCTTGACTTAAAGACTCCCAGGTTGTAGCCAACAGGAAAAACAGACTCCGGCAGGGAATTCCACTCCTTTGCTGTACGCTAATGAAAGTATTCCCAAAACGTTTGATGCGTATGGGTGGGATGTCCACAATGTACCGATGTCGCATCGCCGTACGTCTTGTAGTCCGATGATGGAACGGGCTAGGAGGAATTAGTTCATGCAATTCCAACGCACTTTTTTTTTTTTTTTTTCCTACGCACTACCTGCCGAAAATAGTTAGGTATGTAGTGCAATTCACGCGCAGTCTGTTTTTTTCTGTTTCTGCACTCATGCGGAAAAGTGGAGCAGCTAGACCCCAGCTATTCAATTTATTTTAAACTTAAAATATTATAGTGATGTGAAAGTATGTATGAGAAGAGGCCTTTGCCCTGTAGTGGGCTGTGGGACAGAAAAAGGACAATATTGTTATTATGACCTTGACAATCTCAGGAACCTGGGGTCCCGGTCCTTTGGAATGTGTGCGAGAGGCCGAAGCCAACTCACAGAGGCCTAGTTAGGCATGTATCAGGAAATGTGACACCAACCGACGATTATTCCTGTATGTACTACGCAAATGCACCCAAGGGCCAGGACTATTGCATTCCTCGGTTGGTGCAGGACTATTGCAAAATATGGAGAAAAGATGCATTGGGCTATGGGTTTGAGGTTGTTGACGCCAGGGACCTTCCAAAGCCAGTCAAAATGGCATGGAAGAGTCGCAACTTGGCGTTGCAAGACTCTGCCCGGGCCATTCGATTGCTCCAGCGACTCAACCCTACCTTGAGGACGAACGACTGGAAGGTCGTGAATACGCTCACTGAGCAGACCGGCATCCGTCGTATCGTCCTCATGGACGGGGTGTCCGCTGGGGTCATCAAGGCCGCGGGCTACTCTCTTCCAGGAGGGATTGAACGATACTCGTTCAAGCTCCTGGAAGAAGACAAGGGAGAGGCGCCTGCTGCGGAAGCAGAAGTGGAGCCCTCCGAGGATGGACCACCACAACATGGGGAGGCCATTGAAGAAATCTCTGCTGACGGCGCAGCGCAGGCAACAGAGATTGGGACCAGAGCGTCGGAGACAGACCACGAGGATGACATCCTCGGGGACTTCGACACCCTGGGAATCGAGTCGCCGACTGCTCTCGAGGAGAGCCAGGCGATGGAGGAGGGGCCTCAAGACTAAGGCCCTCTCATATCAACACAGACCCATCAAAATCATCCAAGATGGAGGGACTAAGGTGTGTACAAATTAATTTGCATCATTGCAGAGCCGCTACTGCCCTTCTGGCTCGGCAACTGAAGCTTAACACATACGACGTTGCCTTGATACAGGAACCTTATCTGTATAAGGGGACTATAAAAGGCTTAGGTGGGACAGGAGGCATAGTGCTCTATGACTGTCCAACTAATGACGCGAGGACTTGCATCTATATCAGGGGCGGTATAGAGGCAATGCCCTTACGTACTTTCTGTTACAGGGATCTCACAACAACCTTGATCCAAGTGGGGACGGGAACAGAGAAAAGGAGAATCATCCTTGCCTCTGCCTATCTCCCATATGAACAAAAAGAACCAGTAACACCACTAATCAGAAGACTGGTTGATTACGGCAACCAAAAGAACCTTGACCTGATACTTGGTTGCGATGCGAACGCACACCACGTCGTTTGGGGCAGCTCGGATGTCAACAAACGAGGGGAGGATTTGTTGGACTTTATGGTAAGCTCTTCTTTACAAATCCTTAACGTAGGCAATAAACCTACTTTTAGGACTTCTGCGAGGACTGAAGTTATTGACCTTACGCTGGCTTCAAACAGGGCCAGCGCTCATATTGAAAATTGGCATGTATCGGACGAAATCTCTTTGTCTGACCATAATTATATATGCTTTAGGTTTAGGACGGCGGGAGAAGCCGAAACTAGACGAAGGAGAAACCCAAGATATACAAATTGGGACTCATACAGGAGGGACCTCAAAGTAAATTTGGGGAGCCCTAAAGGTAAGCTCAATTCCATACTGGATATAGAATTTGAAGCGGACAGAATCAAGGCAGGCATCATCGGTGCATGGGAAGATAACTGCCCAGAGAAGAAGGCCTATGGCAAAAAGGTACCATGGTGGACTCCTGAAATAGCCAAAATACGTCAGGAAACACGACAGGCCTTTAATGATGCAAAAGCCAGGAAGGATTTTTCTGGCTATCATAGCATGCTAACAAGGTATAACACGGCGGTACGCAAGGCCAGAAGAACTAATTGGCAGCAGCATTGCACTTCCATCGAAACTCTGCCAAATGGGATGAGGTTGTGCAAAGCAATGTCCATGACCAAGACAAACCCACTAGCATCTGTAAGGGATGAGAATGGGCAACTCACGGAAACTGGACAGGACACTCTGGGCGTGATGTTCAGGACCCACTTCCCAGAATGTATACTGCGCGATAGCGATGAAGAGGAACCAGTCACAAGGGACGACCTTACAAGGCACACGTCCAAAAATAACTGGCTCACGGCAAAGAAAGTGGTAGATGAAAATAAATTGAAGCTGGCCTTAGCGGGCTTCCAGCCACTCAAATCCCCTGGTCCAGATGGCATCTACCCAATACTATTGCAAGAAGGGGCATCTGTTTTGATACCCCATTTGAGAAAGCTCTACAGAGCCTGCATAGCCTTTGGGTACGTACCCAAAGCATGGAGGGAGGTCAAAGTCACCTTTATACCGAAGGTGGGTAGACCGACTTATGAAGAAGCTAAAGCTTACAGGCCCATTAGTCTATCATCCTTTCTCTTGAAAACTCTGGAGAAACTGGTAGACAGGTACTTAAGAGAGGGTCCTCTGAAAGTATTCCCTCTACATAAACTACAATGCGCCTACAGCCCCGGCAAATCTACGGAAACGGCATTGCACCATGTTGCGAGTCGAGCCGAGGCTGCGCTAGAGGGACAAGAAATATGTGTCGGGGCTTTCCTCGACATAGAGGGAGCCTTTGACAAGACAACATTTGAGTCCATACGCACTGCTGCAAAGGAACATGGCATCAATGATACCACGTGCAACTGGATTGACTATATGCTGAGAAGCAGAACAGTCAGATCGGAACTAATGGGAGACAGACTTAGTGCAAAAACAACAAGAGGTTGTCCGCAAGGCGGAGTGCTGTCACCATTATTGTGGTGCTTGGTAGTAGACTCGCTACTAACCAAACTTAATACCGGACCATTCTACACAGTAGGCTATGCGGATGACATAGCTATAATGGTCAATGGTAAATTCCCGAACATAGTGTCTGGATTATTACAACAGGCATTGAGGATGACAGAGGAATGGTGTACAGTGAACCACCTCTCTATCAACCCAAGCAAAGCAGTCATTATTCCCTTCACGAGGAAGAGACAACTAGGAAACCTAGGAGAGCTCTCCCTCAATGGAATAAAACTGCCCTGGTCCACCGAAGTTAAATATCTGGGTGTAACGCTTGATAAAGAACTCAGGTGGAAAACTCATGTGGAAAATATTACGACAAAGGCCTTACGAGTGTTCGGCATGTGTCGTTCTACCTACGGTAAAACTTGGGGGCTAAAGCCCAAAGTGATACGATGGCTGTACCGGACAATGATAATACCTATTATCACATACGGCAGCATAGTGTGGTGGCCAAGAACAAAGCTTGCCTCGTGCAAAGCGCCACTCACCAGGTTACAAAGAACAGTGTGTCTCGGCATCACGGGTGCTTTCAGGACAACACCTACGGCAGCGATTGAGAGATACCTCAATATCCCTCCTCTGCATATGATGGTTGAATTCGAGGCAAGGAAAACATTACATCGTCTCGCTGTCGCTGGACTATGGGATGCCTCTAAGCCAAAGACTAACCATACAAAGTTCGATGAGAATGAAGACCTGGATCGGGTAACAAGCATGTTATCCGATAAAATGCAAACTATGTTTGTGTTTGAGAGGTCTTTCAAGGTCCAAATCCCTACAATAGAGGACTGGACGAAGGGACTTGATCCACCAGAACAAGATAGTCTGGTGTGGTACACTGATGGATCCAAAATGGTATCAGGTACAGGAGTGGGAATATACGCAAAAGGCTACAAATGTAACAAAAGCTTAGGGAAGATGGCAACTGTATTCCAAGCGGAAACATATGCCATTATAACCTGTGCTCAAGAGAATATAGATAGAGGGACCAAAGGTAAATCCATATATATTCTTAGTGACAGTCAGGCTGCAATCAAAGCCAGGGCATCCTACAAAGTGGACTCCGGACTTATTCTGGATGCTATCCAAACCCTAAACAGGCTTGGGAAGCACAACAGGGTAAGACTGATGTGGGTCCCTGGGCACAAAGGATTCCATGGTAACGAAGTGGCTGATGAACTGGCAAGGGAGGACTCAGCGAATGATTTTGTGGGTCCAGAACCATGTGTAGGCATCTCGACGTGTCTCGTAAAAGCCGCATTTAGGGAGTTTGCAGATCACAGACAACGAACTTGTTGGCTGTCTACTACCGGTCTACAACACTCCAAGAGATTCCTGGGCTCCACTTTCAAAGCCCGGGATTGCATTTGGAACATGAGCAGGGGGCAAATCCACTACCTGCTTGGGGCCTTTACTGGGCACTTTGGAACCAACGACATGCTCATGAAGATGGGTCTAACCGCGACACCCATGTGCAGGTTGTGTGGGGAACATACGGAACGCATGGAGCACCTACTGTGCACATGCGATGCACTGGCTAGTAAGCGAATGAGTCTCCTAGGGGTTGGATACCCAAAACCAGAAGATTATAGGCTCATATCTCCTAGTCTCGTTGTAAAACTCATGAAAACAGTTTTCAACGAGAAGGAGGAGGAGTAAGTTATCTAGGGGACCACAAAAGATCCCAATGGGTCGAAGTGTCCGAGGTATTTCTCGGCCCCTCCATAAGATAAGATGGGTTTGGTAGATTTAGTGGATCGATTTATTTTTATTTATTATTATTATTATAAAATACCATGCTGGCCAAATCGCGAATCGTATACGGAGAACGAAAAATAGGAGGACTCTTTATGTCTCCGGTAGTAGCAATGTGATATCCGATCAAGAGGCCAAAGCTTCACACTCCTCATGTAACATAGAAGACTACTTAATACGAGAGACTCTTAACAACATAACCTCCATTTCATACTTATAAAACCAGCGAAGAAGAGAGGCGAGTTCTTGGCCACTGTGCTGCCACACAGTTCCAACTGTTCCATACTTGTCTAAGTAAATAAATACACTCATAAAGTTACGTAACATTACTTACTTTATAATAAAGTGACAGGTTGCAAGCTCTTGCAAGTTTACCAAACTTCCGCTAAGTGGAATTTTACGACTTCGCGAGAAATTCTTAGAACTTTATTGAGAGAAGGATGGAGTCCTTGTCGTGACACGAATGCGGTTTCGCAAATAAATGTGAGAAACTGCAGTTTTGGTTTTATTTCCAAGAATTAGTTTTATTTTTGGATTTTAGCAACAAAGTCAGTTCAGGGGCTGTACTACGAAGTATTAATGCCATCATAATTCCGTTGTGGAAAAGGGATAGTGTTATTCGCCTTGTCACCTTATATGACTCCGTCTGTCTTTTACTTGCAACGAAATCATGATGAATTTAAGAGGTCATAGATGCTAGAGCCTCACATGATGACATTCTTTGGATCATGACGGTATCTCAAGAAATACCTAGGTAAGTATATCGTTATCGAGAGATCTGTTGTGCGAGTCACAAATAAAATATTAGTACCTGGGCGACCGAGCTCTGCTTGGATGAAAATAGAGAAAACGACGTTTTCTAAAAATGAAACCTAGCTAGATCGATTTATCGCCCCCGAAAGGCCCTGTATACTAAATTTCATGAAAATCGTTGGAGCCGTTTCCGAGATTCAGATTATTTATTTAGACTTCATGCACAAAGGTTCAAAGGCTTAATGCCTTAGGCATTCTCTACCAGTCAACCAAGGGTGGTGAAGAGACAACATTGCAGGTGCATAGTTTAATAATAAAAAGCTAGTAGTTATTATACTAAAATAGGTAAAATACCAAATAATATTAAATATTATATTGGTATTTTACCTATAAATTATATTGGTATTTATAATAATAAATGTACAAATTATATGTATTTATGAAGTATCAGAAAAGAAAAAACTGAGATGACTCAGCCTTTTTTTTTTTTATTCGTGATGGGTTTGCTCTTGACTCCAGTCTAGGTCAGAGGTGACAGAGACAAAGTCGACGATGGAGTGAGCTTACCCAGAAGAAGCCTGTTCACTCTAACTTTGAAGAGATTCGGGTTGTATGCGTTCGGAAACACAGACGCAAGCAGCGAGTTCCACTCCTTTGCTGTGCGCATTATGAAGGATGTTTGGACCGAGCTTATTTGTGTTAAAAATAAATCCGCAATTGCCGCTTAAATGCGTACCAACTGGTGGCCGTCCTGATCTCGGAAGGAAGCGCATTCTAAAAAAGAATTGACTGGATATGAAAGGAAGAAAGAACAAAATCAGTAGTATGAGAGGGACAGAGTAAGAGGAGATTATTGGAAGAACGCAGATTGCGAAAGGTATTTGATAGATTAGATATGTATATATATTCTTGTAATTAAAGAAGGATGGGAACGAATTACGGAAAAATGACAGAACAAAGTAACACCATAATTATATAATTTGCGTGCCTACGTCGAAAGCCTAATTTGGTAGGTCCATGAGTGAGAATACGCTAATTGCTGTTTAGTGGTCAATCTTAGTACACAGTAGGTATTTAGCGCTTGATTAAGACTGAAGCTGATAAGCTCAGTAGTTAATGCTGACTTCTCTAACTTATTGTTACAGACTCCGTTTGAGATTCTGAGAGAATTAATATAAGGCGACTAACAAAAGGTATTTTCAAGGCAGACGTGACTGAAAACGCTGGCAGGTGACGGTCTACTAGGACATACACGGATCTTATCTTTAAGGTTATGTTCTTCAGAAAAGCCTCGCGCATAGTAGGTACCTACCCATACTGTAATACTCACTGTCCGTCATCTGTCAAACAGGTATTACAGCCAAACAGGCAAACATTAGAGCTACAGTTTTCAAATTTTCACAGTATAATCATGTTGTTGACCCAAAGCCACACAAATTGTCAAATAATATTTTAAATGGTTATGGAGGGGCTCCCATACAGCGAAAGGGGGACGTGAAAATTTTACCTGCCCCATTGAGTGGGGTATCGTTGTTTAGAACTCATTGAGTAGATATATACTGTATTTATAGTTTACGTATATTTTACTAATAAATACCTATAGGTAGGCCTCTGGTGTGGGACGCAACCTGTGTCGACACTCTTGCACCATCTTATATTCCTAGTTCGGCGGGCCCTCAAGCGGCGCAAATACTGTAACCTAATTGGTAATTACAGTTTTGAGCCGTTTGGGGTCGAAACACTTGGGTCATGGGGCCCAAGTGCACGTCTCCTTTTTAAGGATATCTCTCGCCGACTGATCGAAACACTTTCTTTGCGCAAAGAATCAGCATTGCCATTCAACGTGGCAATGCTGCCAGTCTTCTGGGCACGTTCCCGGATGACAGCGATGTGGATGAGTACTTTGACGCCTAAGTGTACCTTTCTTTTGTATATTGTGTAAGTGTTTAGTGTTTAAGTATGTACATATATAATATTGAATAAATTAATTTAATACCTATATATTGATAAATCAGATTTTTCTTTAAAATTTATTCATTTTTCTATTACAACCAACTTGATTATGCGGTTTCGAAGATCAGACATAACATAATCTAATTTAGCATCCAAGCAGCCAGAATCATTCTTATATAGATATCCCAACTAACAGAATTCGAGAGTTCAGAGATATTATATTCCTTTATCCCTTAAAAACTGCTCTTACCTTGTTAAAAACGTCAAGTATGGTCAACCACACTTCTTTAGTAACACTTAAGGGTACACTAGTCGACGGCACGAACTATTTTGTGCGCGGGGTTAAAATGCATTTTATATCAACCGACAACACGTGCGGAAGATATAAATGCTGTGATGAGCAGTAGGAAGCTAGTTCGCGTACGAATAAACTTTTGCAAATTTGTACCGAAATGGATAATGATTTAAGACGAAACCGAGCGCGGGAAATTTTGTAAACAGACCTTTGGCAGTCTAGATATCATGAAAAAACGAATAAATCTATCTGTTCAAAATAAAATTATTTGCACTGTTGAACTACTAATCTATCCCTGTATGGAGGCCGTTTTGCAATTTTCCGTCTTCTTATGGTATTTATTAGCGCCCAAAAATGTGGAACTTACGACGCTCATAACTTTCAAATATTTTCTTTTTTTACTTTTTTGCTTCCATACAGGGCTAGATAATGATGAGACAAATTGATATCACTTTTTATTTTGAACGTACATCGTCAAGCGGTGGAATAATCCCTAGACTACGTTTGTATGGAAGAATTTTCGACTAGTGTAACCTTAAACTAGGAAAATCACCGTTAAACCTATAGAATAAAGATCCTTTCAAAGTGAACTTGCGGTAATCAGTACCAGAAAAGCACTATTCCACTAATGGGTCAATGGGGGTAGAATTTCTTTCCCCATTACGGCTTAGTATTCGTTACCTGATAATAGTGGTTACTGCCGGCACTAACTACCCATTAAATAAACTGTAATTGTAGGTAAATCGGGTTTATGGTCCGGAACGGGTTTTTGCAATTAGTGTGAGGGAACTGCAGAGTTGGTAGTTGATCCTGATTTATATGTCTGTTGTTTTGGTTTCATATTTATTTAACTACTAGCTGTTTCCCGCGGCTTCACTCCCGTGGACCACCCCACAGGACCCATTTTCGGGATTAAAAAATAGCCTATGTCACTCAGGAATAATGTAGCTTTCTATTGGTGAAATATTTTTTTAAATCGGCCCAGTAGTTTCGGAGCCTATTCGGTACAAACAAACAAACAAAAAAATCTTTCTTCTTTAATATTAGTATAGATGTATAATTATTATACCAATGTATTTGCTGAGCAGTGGTAGTCCAGTGGTAACGGCCCCGACTTACGTATCGTGGGTCGTGGGTTCGAACATAAGCAGGCAGTTTGCTTTGCGTAAATTATTTCGTCACCACATGCTCTAAAATCGGTGTTGTGAAACATCGTGGGAAACCGGCATGTCCTAGAATCTCGAAAGTCGAAGACATGTGACATCCAACCCGCACTGTGCCCGCGTCGTGGATGGCATTCCCTTTCACAAAGAGGAAGCTTGTGTCCCAGCAGTGGGCACGTCAAAGGGCTGATTATGCTTATGTATTTGCTGGGATACATTGTTTTATTACGGAATGGTGCCTACCTTCCGGCTTCATCAACAGATCAGTTCGATGGTACCATTTTCATTAGAAACATGTAATTCAAAAACTTTAAAATACAAAAAATACTACCGACTTCTAAATTAAACTACAAAGAGAAAAATAACTTTATTTTTGGAAGTCGGTGTCTTTCGTAAGTACCAATTTATTGCGTTGTGGACACCGACTTCCAAAAATAAAGTTATTTTTCACTTTGTAGTTTAATTTGGAAGTCGATAGTATATTTTTGTAAAAAGTTTTTTTTTATTTTTCACTTTTTAGTTGCACTCACCTTATAGGCAAGTTGTTTAGTAAGTTACCTATAACGCCTGAATATATTACTCGAATGTCATGAAACTTGAACATTAACGGTGAAATGAGAGATCTGCGTACCCCTTATGAGCGTATTGGCGTGATGTTATGTAATGAAATGGTATAAACAACAAACAGTCATGCGATTGCAGCCATTCCGAGAGATTTGCCGTTATTTATTGAAGAGTTCTGTTGTATATCTTCGAATTTCTTCATCACATCTTCACCAAATTAAAATGGGACCAATTTCGGAACATACCCTTTCAAAAAAAAATTTGTTTTTAAATCGGTCCACAATTGACGGAGATATCGGTGAACATTCATAAAAAAACATACATAATGTCGAACATAGAACCTTCTCCTTTTTGGGAAGTCGGTTAAAAATTGCTTCATCACATTAATTTAACTATTCGAGATATCTTATACCCAAAACATCCATAACATTAAGAAGTTGAAACTTTCCTTAATTAAGCCATTATATAAAAAGGGCTCTAAATGTAATGTTGACAACTATAGACCTATAGCACTAACTCCCATACTTTCAAAAGTATTTGAAAGAGTAATGTACAGGCGGTTGTTAAGGTTCCTAGATAAATATAATATTCTAGTTAGTCAACAATATGGATTTAGACAAAATAAATCCACTACCTTAGCAATTTATACTTTAATAAAACAAATCATGAACAATATCAATACAAAAATCCCCTCCTGCGCACTATTTTTGGATTTAAGCAAGGCGTTCGACCTCGTTGATCATGTTAGGCTATTAGATAAAATGGAAAGATATGGAATAAGAGGTCCGGCTTTAAAATGGTTTCAGTCGTATTTACGTGACAGAAAGCAGATAACAAGAATAGCAAAGTTGAACCCTATGACAAATAGTATGGATAATTTCGAATCTGAACCAAGAATTAATAATTGTGGTGTCCCCCAGGGAAGCATTCTGGGACCGTTATTGTTTCTTCTTTATATAAACGACTTACCTAAATCAATAGAACACCAATGTGTACTGTTTGCTGATGACACCACAATTATCATTAAATGTAAAGATCAACAAAACTATGACAATGAAATTAATCAAACATTGAATAATATTATAAAATGGTTAAATACTAACAAACTAAAGTTAAATATTGCTAAAACCAACGTACTCCACTTTAAAACATGGAAAAGTAAACCTATCCATCTTCAAGTTGCGTATAATAATATTAGCGTCAAGCAGGTATATAACACAAAGTTTCTAGGCGTAACACTTGATGAGCACTTAACATGGAAGAATCATATTGAGATACTCTGCAAAAAAATCAACCAATTTGTTTTTGCACTAAGGAAGGTCAAAAATGTAACGTCGAGAGAAACATCCATAATGGTGTATCATGCCTATGTCTGTTCAGTTATTCGCTACGGCATAGTTGTATGGGGAAACTCCTCAGAAATAGATCGAATTTTCATTGCTCAAAAAAAATGTATCCGCGCAATTTTTAATATGCAATGGTCTGATTCGTGTAGGCCTATATTTAAATCACAAAACCTTTTGACTGTACCCTGCATATATATCTTTGAAATTGCTAAGTTTCTGAGATCCAATCTTGCATTATTTGAACGAAGGGATAATACAAATAAGAGGAAAGCTGCACATTTGGATTTCGAGATACCTGTTCCTAAGTTGCAACTCTTCCGAAAGAGTTGTATCTACATGGCTCCCCTAATTTATAATGCTTTGCCGAAGCCAATTACCCAATTACCTTTCAGAAAATTTTGTTCGGCACTACGGAAGTGGTTATTGCAGGAATGTTTTTACTCAATTCACGAATTTTTTGCAAAATGTCCCTGTAAATATTTTTCTCTTGATCTGGCATCAAAATACAGACTTAAGTAATTATTTAAGTTAGGTGGTAATATGTTAAATGTATTGTTTTATTTCATTATATGGTAAAAATTGAATTGTGTAGTATATAGATATATAATGATTGAAATACTAATTAAATTTTATTATTAATAATATAATGTAATTGAAAATTTATGTAAGAATTTCATTAAATTGGAATTTGAATTTGCATGCCGTTAAAACGGTGAGACATGTAGCACTATGCAATATCATGAAATTAACACCTCTGTAAATACCATGTTTCTAGCAAATAAATATTCTATTCTATTCTATTCTATAAGTTCCAGTGGCCATCTGTGGTCTTCTTCATCAGTTCCACTTCACCAAATTATACTTTCTCAATGCAAATGCTTGTCACGTTAATGAAAATACAACAATCGGTATGTGTATGCCTATACAATTTGGAGATTCCCTCGATTTCTCCAGGATCTCATCATCACATCCTGACGTGATGTCCATGGGGCCACAAAGTATACCCTTTCAAATCGGTCCAGGCGTCTCTGAGTAATCAGGGAACATACATAAATAAAGAGATCCGACGAATTGAGAACCACCTCCTTTTTTTGAAGTCGGTTGGAAACTCAGTGGTGCTTCTGAAAGTCTGTTAAGTCTAATTAATCGCTTAAATATTTGGGTAAGTAGAGACTTTAAAATATATGTTTTTATGAATTTTCTTGCTCAGATAATTATTTGATGCATTACCTTATTCTTCATCAATCGGTTCGTCATCACTGAGAATCATGGTGACTGGACCCCTCTAAGCGGACAATCTGCCTGCATCGAATCCAGTCCAAAGTTGCCCTCACCTCCTACAAAAATGTGCTTGGTCAAACCATCGTAATGGCTACCGGCCTCTTGCTCTCTTGTCTGCAGTATATCCTGACCCGCTCTGCGCATTACAAAAATTTGGACTAATAAAAGCTAAACTAGATAACGCATTAGCATCGGAAATGATAAACATCGTAATTCGGCGTGTTCACATTGGAAATCGAAAGTGTAATCCATGTAACGTTCTATTTGGCTTTCAGCTCTAATCCGAATAGCCGCAGGTTGTTGATTGATTCCTACCGAGGTAGATACAGAGTGTTTGAGTGCTAAATCTAGATTTCAGGTGGTGATGTAACTGTATGTTTGTAGGCTGCAAATTGGAAGTAAAGTTCGTGGAAAGGTAGAGATTAATTTTCATGACTACAAACATACACATAAAACCAAAAACTACTCACTAACTAAACCTAAAAATATACTAAACTAAAATATGGCATCTAAAAACTCCTCCACGTCGTTGTCCACTGGTAATGTGCCCAAAAGACTGGCTGCATTGCCACGTTGTATGGTAATGCTTATTCTCTGACCATGGTAAAAACCAGCCCTTGGGTCACGCGATGTGTCAACTAGGCGTTTGGAAAGATCTTTAAACAAAGCGTGAGCACTCGGACTTGGACACTTCTGAGGGAGATCGAGAGATTCTATGGGCAGTTGTACACGTCAACCAGTAAACCCGTCGCGAATCTAGCGAATGACCCTAGAGCTAGATTGACCCGACATTATACCGAAGACATTCCCGACGTCAGCCTGTATGAGATTAGGATGGCTCTGAAACAGCTGAAGAACAACAAGGCACCGGGTGACGACGGAATTACGGCCGAAGTCCTGAAGGCGGGTGAAAAACCAATACTTAAGGCCCTTCAGAAGCTGTTTTTATTCCGTCATACTCGAAGGGAAAACGCCACAGGCATGGTGTAGGGGTGTGGTGGTACTCTTCTTCAAGAAGGGTGACAATGCCCTACTGCTACTATCACACTTCTTAGCCAAGTCTACAAGCTGTTTTCAAGAGTCATCACGAATCGTCTCGCGCGCAGGTTTGACGATTTCCAGCCCGAACAAGCCGGATTTCGTAAAAGCTTCAGCACCGTAGACCACATACATACGCTGCGGCAGGTTATGCAGAAGACTGAAGAGTAGAACCTGCCTCTCTGTTTAGCGTTTGTGGACTACGAGAAAGCCTTCGATTCGATCGAGACTTGGACTGTACTACAGTCTCTACAACGGTGCCAAATTGACTACAGGTACATCAGAATGCATAGTTCCTTAAAGTATAACCCCTTAGCATTTCATCAGAAGCGCAGAAAATATTCAGTTGGTGTGTCTAGAGCGTGCCGCACTAAATTTGCTCAGAGATTCTTCCCTTTTCTTGGTGCCCATATTTACAACAAAATTAATCTTATCCTCAACACGTATCCCCTTACCAAAGACAAATGTAAAACAACCGTTACAAACTGGCTCATTGACCTTGACTATGCCAATACCGAAGAGTTACTACTTGTCCAGAAATAACTAAATCGTTACGTTACTAAACACATACACAACACTACACTTCACAACACTCCTACATCTTACACAACACGACACTTAACATATCTCTCAAAATCGTCAAGCTGTAAACTAACGCAATTATTGTATTTCTATTTTTAATCTTCTGTTTTTCTTCGCATGACTTAATTGTGGTCTAACTTTTTCAGTACTGATATTGTCTTAGTTGCTCCTTATCTAAGTAAGAGTCCTTGTTATGTTCACTGGAAGAGCACTGATTTCCAAGATACAGGTTTTTACCTAGTTTGGCAATCAGGAGTTCATTTCGTTTAGAAGCCTCTTATATGTTATGTTTTTAGTATTTTAACTGTAGTAGGCTAAGTTCTGATTTTGTTCAATAAACGTTATAAACATCGAAGTGTTGAAGTGTTTGTACAAAAACGCCACCATGTCAGTTCGACTTCAGGATCAGACCTCGAAACCAGTCCTTCTGCAGCGAGGTGTGAGACAGGGAGACGTCATATCTCCGAAGCTGTTTACCGCTGCACTGGAGGATGTCTTCAAGGTTCTGGACTGGAGAGGGCTAGGCAACAACGTCAATGGCGAGTACATCACTCACCTTCGGTTTGCCGACGATATAGTGGTTATGGCTGAGACCATGGAGGACCTCAGTGCAATGCTCGATGACCTCAGTATAGCTTCCGAAAGAGTGGGTCTTAGGATGAACATGGAAAAAACCAAGGTGATGTTGAATGCCTATGTTCCACCCACTCATATCAAGGTCGGAGACTCTACACTAGAAGTTGTGGACGACTATGTCTACCTGGGACAAACGATCCAGTTAGGTAGAGCCAACTTCGAGAAAGAGGCCAACCGTCGAATCCGACTCGGCTGGGTAGCGTTCGGGAAGATGCACGGTATCTTCTCGTCCAACTTACCAGTGTCTCAAGACGAAAGTCTATGACCAGTGTGTTGCCAGTGATGACATATGGCTCTGAGACGTGGTCGATTACAATGGGCCTCATCAGAAAGCTTAAAGTCACCCAAAGGGCAATGGAGAGGGCTATGCTCGGAGTTTCCTTGCGTGATCGAATCAGAAATTTAGAGATCCGCAAGAGAACCAGGATTACCGACATAGCCCGAAGAATTGCCAAACTTAAGTGGCAGTGGGCAGGGCACATTGCTCGCAGAACGGATGGCCGATGGGGCAGAATAGTTCGACCGCAAACCGGAAGACGTTGCGTTGGAAGGCCTCCCACCAGGTGGACCGATGACCTGGTGAAGTTTGCGGGGATCCGCTGGTTGCGGGACGCACGAGACCAGTCAATGTGGCGACGCTTGGGGGAGGCCTATGTCCAGCAGTGGACGTCTTTCGGCTGTTAAGATGATGATGAAGATGATGAGCACTCGGACCCCACGGATCAAGAATTTCAACCCCAAACGGCTCGAAAATATAACTTCCGATGAGGTTATTATATTTCCGCCGCTTGAGGTTCTCTGCTGCCGCAGCGGCAGCGCTAGCACAGTACGCCGAGCTAGGAAGATGGGATGGCGCAAGAGTAGCAACATAAGTAGCGTCCCACACTAAAGGCCTACCCATCTTCCATGGAAAAAAGACATCCCTTCCGGTCTTTTGCCATCGTCGCGTGCCAGGCCATGGGGTTCTAATACGGCCGGCACGCCGACGGTGGCGAGAGCACGTCGGATGATGTCGGTTAAGTTGTTGTCAAACATGGTGCCTATGTTCAACGACGGTAGCGCATGAAGCCAGAGGCCCAACTCCCACTCACCCACAGCCAGCAGGCGAGCGCGCTCGGCAGGAGTGGCAGAAATGGCAATTTGGTGCTCCTGAACTTAGAAACTAAAACAAAACAACAAAAACAACTTAGTCTTAGTTAATTAAGTATTTTATACACTGTATATATATATATATATATTGGAATTTCCGTTGCATACAGGTGAATTTCAAGGAGCGACCGCCTATCTGATCGCCTTAGCCATGTAACATGGGTAACAATATAACCCTTGGCAGGACTGGTGTTAGATCTCCTGGCTTCTCACTAAAAAATCAGGCAATCAACAAATACAATTATAACACAACTTATTTAATACAATACATCCATGATTCGGCAGAGAACCAAAGTTGTCGACCTCAAAGAGTAATCACGCTGAAGTGGCAATGGGCCGGCCGTAATAGCCGTAGAACCGATGACCGTTGGGGTAGCCGTGTTCTCGAGTGGAGACCACGAATGGGTAAACGTATCGTGGGACGCCCTCAGGCTAGGTGAAGCGACGGTATTCCCAGGGTAGCTGGTAGCCGCTGGATGAGAGCCGAAAATCGAGACCAGTGGCGTGCGATTGGAGAGGCCTATGTCCAGCAGTGGACTGCAAAGGCTGATGATGAATACAATACAATATTTTTTTTTTTGTCTACAATTTTATCTACAAATGACAGCCGGAAAGCACGGATTGATCTTGCATGTAAAGATCCTCGGCAAGCGTTGCTTAACCTTGAAGATCGATCCGTTCGTCTGTTGATAACTGTGTATGTCTCCTAACTACACGTTCTATACCCTGCTTTTAATTGATTTTTTTTACTTGCCTTATACGGGTGGCGCAAAAGTAATATCATAATGTGAATTTGCATAAATTTTTGCAGATGGCGCTAAATGTCACTGCTCTTTGGCATTTATGTTGTCGACATATAGATAATTATAAAAAAACCCTTTATTTAACTCTTCACAAAGGTTCACATCAGTATATACTTACATACTACATTCATATAATATCAACAAAAAAAAACCGGCCAAGTGCGAGTCGGACTCGCGCACGAAGGGTTCTGTACCATTATCGCAAAAAACGGCAAAAAAAACACTTTTGTTGTATGGGAACCCCACTTAAATATTTATTTTATTCAGTTTTTAGTATTAGTTGTTATAGCGGCAACAGAAATACATCATCTGTGAAAATTTCAACTGTCTAGCTATCACGGTTCATGAGATACAGCCTGGTGACAGACGGACAGACAGACAGACAGACGGATCGCGGAGTCTTAGTAATAGGGTCCCGTTTTTACCCTTTGGGTACGGAACCCTAAAAAGCATAAAAAAAATATGATCCTTTGTGAGAGAAGAGTCTATACTAGGATATCCTGTGTGACGGATCACCAGACTCTCACCCCGAATCTGCGTCTATGTCAATTATTACTATACTTATATCTTAACAAATCACATACTATATCAGGAGATAATAATATTGGTAATTCAACACAACTACGAGTAAATATAAAAAGGGAAAAATTTACTTCCAAATTTATAAACAAACAGAAAATATAATACAATTTAGCTAGATATCTATATCGAATAACAAGTGATGCTTGTGAGTGTGCATATTAAAGAAAGTTTGTATGAAGGTGTCAGCGTGCGCGAGCGCATGTATGGTGGTTATTTAGGCATGATGGTAAGATACAAGATACATTCTACGAGGGAACAATGAGCAACCGCTCCGTGGCATCGTAATCCAACCCGTGTAACCAGACTGAGAGTTTTTTTTTTGCAAAGCTGTTTAGGAAGGGCATAAATTGATAAGACTTCGTTTATTTTTGGTTTGAAATAGGAACAGCAGGAAATGGCTCACTTTTAAAAAGGCCAATTAGTTGTCAACAAGCCATGGAACGACACACACCTCAAGAACGTGGATATTATTGTTACAGCTTATTTGAAAAATTTCTACGAAGTCCATTTTCACTTAAGTGGTTAATTTAACAAACCAAATTTTTCGTTTTGGGGCACAGAGAATCCACATGAAATGCATGAAGAGCCATTGCATCAAAGTGACAGTTTCGTGTGGCATTTGCAGTGAAACACCGATTGGTCTATGGAGCCAGATGTTTTGCGAGTAACAGTTAAAAATGCTGTAAACGAGCAAAATTGTGTTTTAACTCGAGAGGTGGCCATTTGAGCGGTATTATTATTTCCAGTTAATTAATGTCATCAATTTTACACTTTCAAATAAACTTTTAATGAAAACAGAATCAAATGGTTTTCATTTCTAACAAAGTAACAGCCAATTCAAATTAGGACATAACTTTTGCGCCACCCGATTGGATTGAGCCGGATTATTCTCAAAACGTCACTTCTTTGATTAGAATCAAGTGTGATGTCAATCCACTATTTATCTCAAACCAGTGAGTTCACTTGCCTATCCTATTCGTTCAAGGTTCAAAGTGAACTATCCCGAACATACCTACCTCTACGTGTTCAATGCTACACTCAAGGTTACGATAATCCCGGAGTTCATGATATTCAATTATGCATTTCATCTGTCGTCTCACACCTAAGCACCAGCCTTCTCAAAGCAACGGGATTCTCTTGAACTTCAGCCAAGGTCAAAAGTGATTGTTTTAACCATTTTTTATGATTTGAATTTTGCACTCTCACTCGTGTTCTAGGCACTTTCGCCTTTCAAGGTACGTCCTGCATCTTATTTTTGTGTAGTAACGATTTGAAATTACCTTGGTATTAGGTTGCCGACGACTTGTAGTAAGTTGAAACTGTATAGAATACGAATAATTGAAGAAGCTTCAGAAAAGAGTGAAAAGACGGATATGAATGGCGGCTGTAAATGCGATTTTAAGCTAAATAGTACCAGACACCTAACCCCTACGTTCAGATAAATTTGTTAACGCGCAGCAACTCGCGAAGTGCCGCCGTTAAGTTGGAATCGAGCTGTATCTTCACATTTATGAAAAAGAAAAACCATTTTTTTACCCAGAATAACTGATCATTCCTTTAGCATACCTACATTACAAAATACGTACCTTTAAGAAAACAAAACCAGTGTGTTTTGCAATTTATCATCATTATTAAACCTGACTCTAACGACACCCCCGGGACAGACTCGTACGATGGCATATTCTTATCATCCTCGAAGTTTTATGCTGCTTTGTATATTCATAAACCACTCCCAGCATTGTTGTGCAAATAAAAGAAAAGATTTAAAGAGACAAAGCAATGGAAATGGAACGAAAAGACAAGGCCGCAAAAAAACTTAATTCAAATTCAAATCTGTGTAGGACTAGGATATATGCGGCCAGACTTTTGATAAAAACAAGGAAAGATAATAAAGGAAAAAGAACATTCTTTATCTCGGAAACTTTATTGTTTTTAGGCCTTGGCACAGCCGAGTGACATTCACAATCTATTTCATGTGAACAAATATTGAGATTTGGAAAGTTTTGTAATATGAGGTTCATTCAATGAAAATTTTTGGACTGCCACAGAGTGGGAGCAATTGTGGTTTGTTTCATAATTTGTTCGACAGAAAGGCTAAATATTTATGAAGTTATGAATATTTTGGAGATGCTAAATCCTCGGTGCTGTCGGTATTGGTAACTTCAGTATTCATTTGTATAGCCCTGAAACAAACAATTTGTTTTTACAAAAAAAAAACAGTCGAATTGAGAAACGCCTCCTTTTTGAGATTTCAATAATTCACAATGACATAAAAATTCATATATCGCTCGTCCTTTTTGCTCCATGTTAAAACGAAGGCAACACAGCTTTTGAAATAAATCCGCCATTTATGTAATGTTCAATTTCACTGATTTCGTTTCTAGGAACGAACCAAAACATTACAGTGCAACGAACTTATTGCTATACTTATATTATTCTGCTGTCAAAATTGAAACCTATACTGAGTAGAAACGGTACATAAAACCTTCTGTAATGCATACAACGAGCAAAAAAGCACGCAAACATAGCCACTCTTCACGTACAGTGAGTGCAAAAGCGCATTTGCGACTGTCATTAACATGAATAAAACTATGTGTGCGTGCACCTGTTTATGTATGGAGCCGACCTTCTCTCTATACTATCCTGTACCAGTAGATTGATGTGATCGGTCGGGTATGATCGGATATTAGATCAGCCCTTTGAGAAAATAAATAGTTTCTATTTCAAACCTCTGTCAGGATACCTAAAGTATAGGCAGTTTATCTAGATTATTTCCTTAGGCTTAGGAAACATTTTCTTAGCGTAAAAATGTTGGTATTCCGACGTCCTTACATATTTATGAGATTAGTGCCAGTCTGTTGTGGGATTAAATTAGCTTGATTAAATATACACATAGCCGGGTATTGTTTTGGAAACGATTTTACTGTTTTCTTTTATTTCTCGTCGGTTTTTAGGCAGATTCAATTGATTACTAACAAAATATTATGCACAATACTAACAATCAACAAGATTAAAGTGTAATAATCGGCAAGCGTAAAAGATTGACAATGAAATACGAAAACAAAATTGGAATACCTGAGGCAAAAAGGGCTGTCAACGACAACGTAGAATTGTTGAGTTAGATACAAAAATACACATTATTCACTGCCGAGATAAATACAAAATGTAAAACAGAATAAAATGTACCCAAAAATCAGACATTCCACTAATTTAACAAACAAACCAGACACAGTATTCGACCTTCAGTGGAAATGTCCAGAACACGCTATTTACCCGACTGCCGAAGGAGAGTAATGTATTTATCAGTCTATGTATGTATGTATGTTTGTTCTTATGTGGCATTCCAGAGACCAAACGCGTTGGTCGATTTTGATTATTCATCACTCGATTCGTCTTAACCTTGCGAGTGTCACTGGCTACATTAAAATTGGAAAATAGAAAAATGGCGGCTTCTAGGCGCCATATTGTGGGGGCCAATTTTCTTTTTTCTTCCAAACCCATGGGGTGAGGTGGGGTATCAAAATAATGGGTTTCAAGAGGAGATTTCAAAAATATAAAACACTTATATGTTTAAATGTACCTAATTGGAAAAAAAAATATACCTAAAAAGATCTAAATAAAAAAAGTTAATACATATAAAAAATCAAAAAACCCGACTGCTTAAAAAGCGAACTAAAAAGACGTAAACAAGAAGAAAAAATCATGCTCTGCAGTCGGAGGATACATCTAGTTTTGGTCAGCCAGCTCGCGAATATGTATCCTCCGACTGCACAGCATGATTTTCTTCTTGTTTACGTCTTTTTAGTTCACACACACCGGAGACCGGTAAAACGGTTCCTTTGCGACAATAAACGAAATCAAATTGGATGAGCCCCAGGGATCAAATATTTATAGGAGGTTTCTTTGGTAGATTTTATAGATATTACGCTGATTCTTGCCTGGTTTTATTTGCCTTTTTGATTTCTGTAGGTATGGTAATTTTTATAATGGAGGATTAGCTTGTAGTTTTTGAATGATTGAGGTTTACTGCAGAAAAAACAAAGCCAAGGGCCGACTTTGGTCAATGCAAATGAATGAATTTGTTTTTTCTAGTCATATTTTCGATTTGCTCAACTGTGTGAGGAATTATATGAAAGAAAGAAGAGTGAGTGATGGCATGAAGGTGGACAGCGAAGAATGAAAGACGAGGAAACAAATCGATTTGAGATGGGTTTGCTCTTGACTCTAGTCTTGGTCAGAGGTGATAGAGACAGAGTCGACGATGGAGTGAGCTTACCCAGAAGAAGCCTGTTCACTCTAACTTTGAAGAGATTCGGGTTGAATGCATTGGGAAACACAGCCGCAGGTAATGAGTTCCATTCATTCGCTGTGCGAATTATGAAGGATGTTTGGAAGCGCTTGGTGAGCGATAGGTGAATGAAATAGGAGTGAATGGTAGCGGGACAGTTTACTGAGGAGAATGAAAGACAAAATGTGTTGCGACGGTTCCAAATGACATTACAGGCAGAAAGATGATGGTGACGAATTTAATTAATTTGTTTATTTCTAACCACAAATTTACAGAGAAAAATTCAAGTCTAACGACACAATTGTATAGTAATTTTTGGGAGACTGGTGCCTAAACTAAGTTTTTTACAAGACCTGTATGTTAGGCCACCAGGCCCTAAACAAGGTTTATATTATACTTGTTAACTGGAGACGAACTGATTCACATATAATATTCAAATAAAAATTTCATACATTATAATAGGTATAGCAATAATGCTCAAAAGACAAAAAGTCAAAGCACTTTATTTCAAGTAGGCCAGTTACAGGCACTTTTGAATTGTCAAAAGACAAAATAAAATATTACAAAATTATGGTGCTACAGTCCCAGTCACAAGACATAATAACTGTGAAAGTACCGTAGATGCCCATTCCAAGGCGTAGATCTCTATGGAGAAGAACGGGCAAGAAACTCTATGGACACTCTTTTTCAATTAGGTAATTATTACAAATCATTTGTTACATCATTCATGTTGAGATTACACATTATGTGAGAACGATGTAGAAAGTTAAAAGTGTCCATAGTAAATATAAAAAGACAATTCATGAAAATTCAATCTACAAAAATAGTGAAATAAATAAATACTATCGATATGAGAGGCATAATTTGGAAACTAAGCCGTAATAATGAATCTTCTTCAATTAGGAACATGCTACGATTTTATCAAATACTATAAATGATCAGAATTCTCAAGAAAGCAGCGAGCAAGCGTATTGAATATGATCTAGATAAATATTTCGTATTCCTAATGTAAGAAATCGATACATATGGCGCTAACGATGCAGTGCGTCTGACATTCGAATTTCCATGTTACTAACGCGAATATCGGATACCTATCTTTTACCGATACCGTAGAGTTACTACGATCATTATAACATATTATTTATTTAAATTTCACGTACAATAGTGGCACATAGGCGGACTTAATTGCCACAAGGCATTATCTTCGGGTTAAATAGGACAACGTTTGAAATGGTAATATCTATCTTGTATACGAAATTTTATATACTTTCATATATATTAATGATACAAAAAAGTGAAAATTTTTGTTTTTCTTATGTATATATCGGTCTGTGTGATCTTAATGTAACATTTTAGGCTGTAGTTTTCGCATCAAATGAAAGCCATTTGCAAGACTGCGTGCTAAGATTTAAGTCTAATGTAAAAGTTTTATGTCCTGACTGATGCAACTCTTTAGGATCTAGATGAGAGTGCTATTGAAATGTGAATATTGAATCTCTTACATTTTGGCATTTCGAACTTCGCCATTGTTGATTATCGTTGAGACTTGTTTATGAGACTCTCGACAAATCAAAAGAAAGAAAGAAAAAGTAGTTATTTGCCAAAAAAACAACATACAAATTAATAATTTTGCTTACATTAAACCCATTTAAGGTGCCTGTTTGAGATGGTATTTATTTTGACAAAATAGCGGCATTAAGTGTGAAGTACATCAATATCTATCTATAATTGTTCTGTGCGTTGTTAACAATATAGCAGATCGTAGTGTTTCATAAGAACCAAGATTCAAAAAGTTATAAACCAAAAAATAAAAATAGCTGAACGAAATGTCTAAAATAAACCCGATACATTTTTCAGCAACATAACATTAAAGTCAGACCCGAATAATATAAAAGACAGACGCTAAAGTGATTCTGCCGAAACTCACTCGAACGTGATACATAACAGAACAATTTTCAAACTGAAGAAAGAGTACAATTTTTTTTGGTTTTATATTTTTCTTAACGACTAACATTCACCAGTTATGTAGTTTCTAAATCTAATCAGTAAAGAATGTCAAATCATCATCATCATCATATCAGCCGAAAGACGTCCACTGCTGGACATAGGCCTCCCCCAAGCGTCGCCACATTGACCGGTCTCGTGCGTCCCGCAACCAGCGGATCCCCGCAACCTTCACCAGGTCATCGGTCCACCTGGTGGGAGGCCTTCCAACGCAACGTCTTCCGGTTCGCGGTCGCTACTCCAGAACCTTTCTGCCCCATCGGCCATCCGTCCTGCGAGCAATGTGCCCTGCCCACTGCCACTTAAGCCAGAAAAATGTCAAATAAGAAATGTAATTTACTATTGGAAGGCACTTTATTTAATCAACAATAAGAGGAGCTCGTGGCCAAGTAATTTTAGGTTAAGCAACGCATACCGAGGTCAGTCCGTGAATGGGTGACCATCCATCCAAGCTGGAAGTTAAAAGGTAGTACGAAGCCAAAAAATCTACACAGTACATGGCAGTGTTAATCAGTAACTGGGTTGTAGAGGGCAGATAGTTATTCGCTCATGCATGTTTACTGAAACTCAGCTGCATCCGATTATACTGGAAGCCGACCCAACGTCGTTGGGAAAAGTCTAGGCAGATTTATTGAATTATTCAACAATAATATAATTATTGTAAAATTAATCAACAATAATAATTGTGAAAAGGTGAAATTAATCAACAATTATTATTGTAAAAAGGTAAATTTATTGAATAACAATCTAATATTTTCGAGCTACAAGACAGCTAGCATTGTGTGCTATATAAGCTAGTTTAAAGGTCCCAGCTCATTTACACCACCCCGCTCAACACCGCTCCCACAGAACACTGCCTTAATCGGGGATGACTGCTCGCTGTCCACTCGCGGACAGCTAGCAAGCAACCAGCTATCTACGCGCTTACAGCTAGCAGTCAACTAGCTGTCCCCACGCCGACGGTTTTCACCTTATCGTTTTCGACAAGCTAGCAACGTGCTTCAAGCGAGCACTCAGCGAGCGTACAGCGCGCGGGCCCGGGTGGCCCGCGCTTTAAGGTTACACTAGTCAACGGCACGAACTATTTTGTGCGCGGGGTTAAATTGCATTTTATATCAACCGACAACACGTGCGGAAGAGAAAGATACTGTGATGAGCAGTAGGAAGCTAGTTCGCGTACGATTACACACTTTTGCAAATTTGTAGCGAAATGGATAATGATTTTGGACGAAACCGAGCGCGCGAAATTTTATAAACAGACCTTTGGCAGTCTAGATATAATGAAAATACTACTAAATCTATCTGTTCAAAATAAAATTATTTGCATTGTTGAGCTACTAATCTATCCCTGTATGGAGGCCGTCCAAAAATGCGTTAAAATTAGTGTCGAAATGTGGAACTTTCGACGCTCATAACTTTCAAATATTTTCTTTTTTTAATTTTTTGCTTCCATACAGGGCTAGATAATGATGATACAAATTGATATCACTTTTTATTTTGAAAGTACATCGTCAAACAGTGGAATAATCCCCAGACTACGTTTGTATGGAAGAATTTTCGACTAGTGTAACCTTAAGCGCGTAGTAAGCATGCGGTAAGCGAGCCGTCAACTATCGAGTGGTACGATGGCGGTAAGCTCGCTTACAGCGAGCTGTCTTCTAATTTGTGTTGTCAATGAACAATATTTTGAGGGTGGGCGCGGTGTTGTATTAGTCGGCAACGAGCTTTATCCTGGAGTAATGCACTATTCCTGTAGGATACACAAGGACGAAGCCTCTTAGAAAAAGTATTTAATATCTGTATAAGAAGAGGGTTTTGCTCTGCAGTTCAGTAACTATATTAGACTATTATTATTATATTTCAAGCAATGTATTACAAATAGACAAGGCAATCATATTAATTCGGTAGCAAATCGCCATTTATAATAACTGCGTCAGTAATTTTTTTTTTGTTAGTATCCATTTCTTCTAACGTTGTCAATGAAGCCTAGGCCGAGTTTCGAGGACCCTCATAAATCAGATAGAAAGGGTGAAATAAGTAATAGACTTTCTGTTACATACGTTTGTTGTATCTTTTTTAGGTAAAGGTCAACCTAGAAAATTTTCAAAGGAAATTCAAACAAAGTAACAAATGTTTAAATCATAAATTCATTATGAAATGTAATCACTGACAGTCAATACAAAGTCAAAAAATTTATGTCTAGAAGCATATAATTTTACAAATGGATTCCAAAGACTAACGTAGGATATTGAAAGGATAACGAAGGTGAGCTTTACGAAAGTATTTTTGAAAATTCATCCCCGTAAGGTTGGTTACGCACTTTATGTCCGTGTCTGTGATCCGTGTCCTTGATTTGAGTTCCGAGTTCAAAATGTTCTGAATTATGACAGATTCTGACGGATAGAGAGTTCGGATGTAATGCGTAAGCTTCCCTACAAGAAGTACTTTGGAACCGAAACTTTACGGACATGGATCGAATGTAGTGCGTAACTGCCCTAAATGGTTAATAAAGTATGCCATTATTAAGTTAGAAATGAGTACCTGTGTCATCGATTTTTGAAAACTTATCCACAAGGCTCCTGCAAACTCACGGCTTGTGCGACCACGTTTTTAGGGTTCCGTACCCAAAGGGTAAAAACGGGACCCTATTACTGAGACTCCGCGATCCGTCTGTCTGTCCGTCTGTCACCAGGCTGTATCTCATGAACCGTGATAGCTAGACAGTTGAAATTTTCACACATGATGTATTTCTGTTGCCGCTATAAAAACAAATACTAAAAACAGAATAAAATTAATATTTTAGTAGGGCTCCCATACAACAAACGTGATTTTTGGCCGTTTTTTGCGATAATGGTACGGAACCCTTAGTACGCGAGTCCAACTCGCACTTGGCCGGTTTTTCTGTTCTGTGTGTGCGACAAATAACTAAGAATGACAACTAAAAACATACTACTACATACTAGAATGATAACTATCTCGAAAATACAAAATTTACCAACGCTATCACGTGGTCAATCTCAAACATTTTAAAATTACGACTATCAATGTAGGTGATAAAATCTCACTTTGTCTAGAAACAAAAGGCATAATTAGAAATACATACATCTAATAACATAACGAATGTATTCTTCGATGGATTAGACAACGGTGTACCCATACATTTTGCCAGTTATAAAAGGAGAGGAAACGAGCCTATTGCCATCAACCGAACACAAAACCAGACTCCGGGCTGCTGTAACTGATAAATTTCAAATAAGAAAACCCAATATAATTTTGCCTAACCCGCAGATCGAACCCAGAACCTCGTACTCATCATGCAATCTCAAAACCACCGATGCAGTAACCACAAAATTAAAAATCGTACAACAAAATCAACATTCTTATTGTTAGCAAATCCCTCATTTTAATTTGTCTGAAAGCAGTTTTATAGCTCAAGTCCTCGACTCCATTTAATCCAGTATTCCAATAAATCCTTACCTTAGATTGGAACCAAGAATCCAGCCATTACTATTGAATTAAATTCTGCTGCTGCTTAAGTAATAATACGCCACGATAATGATAAGATACAGAAGGGGAAGTTTGTACATAAAATGTTGAACAAAATAAAAGTGAAGTAACGAAAGTCGTGAGGTTTCCTTAACATTTGAATAAATCGAGGTGGTGATGACATGTGTGAATTCACTCGCGCACACCACCACTCATTTTCGAAATCTTTCTCAAAATTTAATAAAAAACCGGCCAAGTGCGAGTCGGACTCGCGCACGAAGGGTTCCGTACCTTTATCGCAAAAAACGGCTAAAATATCACGGTTGTTGTATGGGAGCCCCACTTAAATATTTATTTTATTCTGTTTTTAGTATTTCTTGTTATAGCGGCAACAGAAATACATTATCTGTGAAATTTCAACTGCCTAGCTATCACGGTTCACGAGATACAGCCTGGTTACAGACGGACAGACAGACAGACAGAAGGATCGCAGAGTCTTAGTAATAGGGTCCCGTTTTTACCCTTTGGGTACGGAACCCTAAAAAGAAAAGAATATGGGTTACGTGACGTAGCGTCTCATCGAGCTACGGCGTAGTGCGCTACGAGCTACTCCTACATTGGCATAGTCTTCAAATTTTGTTTGAAATGTTTTTGGAAAACTTTCTCATTTTCCTTAGTAGTAAATTACTATCATTGCAGCAACTGTTTTACTATCATTTTCGCTTTTGTCAACATTATTATTAGTACATATTTATGCCCGGTTGATGACTCGTCCCCTATAAAACGAGACTTAAATTGTGGGTTTATTATAGTTACAGCCCTGCGTAATCTTTTGTAATCAATACTATCACACTGATATTATAAAGTTTGTGAGCGTATGTGTGTTTGTGTGTTTTTATGTTTGTTACTTCTTCACGCTCAAACGGCTAGACGGATCTGGATGAAATTTGGCACAGATATAGATTATAGTCTGGAATAACACATATAATACTTTTTATCCCGGGCACATGTTCCCTTGGGATAATTTTCGACATTCACGCGGGCGAAGCCGCTGGCAGAAGCTAGTAATATTATAAATTAGAAAGTAACTCTGTCTGTCTGTATGTATTTTACCTTTTCATGCCTCAACCACTGAACCGATAAAATAAAATTTGGTGTGGAGATAGTTTGCAACTTTGCGAAGGACATAGGATAATTTTTATCTCGGCAATCTTTAAGAAAGAAAAAAAATTAAAAAAAGAAAGAAAAATTGTTTATTCTGCACAAACTAAACGCGCAATACAAAATAAAGAGTGGCATTCACGAAAGGTACAAATTAGCCAAAAGCCTCGTATTTAAAACGAAAAATTATAAAAGTTTGTCAATTTTTGTCTATAAGGGGGTGTAAATGGGAATGGCAGTTTGTATGGAAAACCTACAATATCGCCGACGAAGTCGCGGGTCACAGTTAGTAATATTTTATTATTGTACTTTTTACGATACGTTTGTTTCCTATTTGTGAACCTTCTGCACCTACCTACATCATGACACTGCCGATAAATTTCCTTTTTACTTCTCCCAGCTGAATAGAATCGCTATTCTGAAAGGATTATGAATTGCATTCAAATCCAACGTCCTATTTAGAAAAATGTGCTCGTGAGCGCTTAGCATGTGTGCTTCGGAAATCTACGGAAATGCAGGATTTTCCTATTCAAATACATGATTTAGCCGTAGCTTTTCTGTAAAGTTACGATTTAAGATTTGAATCGACGGCTAATTTTGGTTTTTGCAATGTATTTGTGTGTATGTAGAGGTATGCGGAATAGTTTATTAAGGGTACACTAGTCGACGGCACGAACTATTTTGTGCGCGGGGTTAAAATGCATTTTATATCAACCGACAACACGTGCAGAAGAGATAGATGCTGTGATGAGCAGTAGGAAGCTAGTTCGCGTACGAATACACACTTTTGCAAATTAGTAGCGAAATGGATAATGATTTAGGACGAAACCGAGCGCGCGAAATTTTATAAACAGACCTTTGGCAGTCTAGATATCATGAAATAACGACTAAATCTATCTGTTCAAAATAAAATTATTTGCATTGTTGAACTGCTAATCTATCCCGGTATGGAGGCCGTTTTGCAATTTTCCGTCTTCTTATGGTATTTATTCGCGTCCAAAAATGCGTTAAAATTAGTGTCGAAATGTGGAAATTTCGACGCTCATAACTTTCAAACATTTTCTTTTTTTACTTTTTTGCTTCCATACAGGGCTAGATAATGATGAGACAAATTGATATCACGTTTTATTTTGAACGTACATCGTACCCTAGACTACGTTTGTATGGAAGAATTTTCGACTAGTGTAACCTTAAGTCTCGCAACTTCCATAGAAAATAAAAAAAAACCGCTACAAGGCAACATGGAGAGGGTGCGTAAACAAAATTAACGACAACTTATGTGCCAGCTTTTGCCCGTGACTTCATCCACGTGAAAGTCTCCGGATAAATAGTATCCTATCTCTCAATCCTGCGGCTCTTGACAAGATTTCGCAAGTTGCTTGTGGTCGGCTGTAACGTTGCAAAATGACGTCTTTTCGTGACGTCACTTTTATGAGCACAACCATAATAGGTCTGTTATTATTCGATTGAGCTAGAAATTATAAGCGTTCATTTCACGAACCCTAACAAGCGACTCTGAGCTTTTTGTATTTGTTGTCTCATCTCTGGTGTTTCCCCCAACACACCTTGTTGCGAAGACGGGGTGTGTTGGAGTAAACACTAATCTTCTATATCGATACTTATATATTATTATTTTATTTTATATCTATACTAATATTATAAAGCTGAAGAGTTTGTTTGTTTGAACGCAATAATCTCAGGAACTACTGGTTGGAATTGGAAAATTATTTTTGTGTTGGATAGTCCATTTATCGAGGAAGGTAATAGGCTATATAACATCACGCTACAACCAATAGGAACCGAGCATTAATGAAAAATGTTGCAAAAACGGGCAAAAATATTCCTGTTTGAGAGCTTTAGTTGCGTGCGCTGCGTAAACGGTTTAAGTTACGCAAATATAATGTATAATGGAATTGTTCTTCTTTAAAAGTTCTAAAAAAAAGTCCGCGACAGCATATGTCTATCTTTTAAGATTGACTCACAATAGCAGCTTTTATGTTCTAAATCTTAATTAGATCGCCGCCGCCGATAGAAACAAAAGTTTACAGGTTACATTCGTATAGTAGTAAGGGTAGGTAGGGTAGGGTAGATAGGGTAGGGTAGGTAGAGTAGAGTAGGTAGGGTAGATAGAGTAGGTGGGTAGGGTAGTTATGGAAAAAAAATAAATGGGTAGGTAGGTAGGAGGTAGGTAGGTAGGTAGCCAGTTGACGGGAGCGAAGCCGCGGGGGTCAGCTAGTAGTTGATAAAGATTTGGAAAGATCTAGATGTTAAGTGGCTTGCCACTATTTATGTATATGTACCTGTAGGATTGTTTATTACAATAAACCATGTAATGTGTAATAATATATTTGTTTAATTGGATCTTTCCCTAGTAAAATATACCCTATAAAATGACTACAGACACGGTTGATCTGTAAAACGGTTACCGGGCTTACGATTTTTTCTTCCACACCATCCTGTGTGGGAGACAGGATGTTAGGGAAGAAGAAAACGTATTGCGCCGACCACAAGTAGCATGCGATAAGGGCAGGAAAATGATGACTTCTTCATAAACTTGTTTAATTGATTTTAAACTTCATCTCTCTTTAATCTATATCTTAGTCTTATTACAGTTCGCTCCATCTCTCCTACTCACACACATGCCCTTTTCATTCTCTCTTCGGTGCGTTCATATTCTAATTCATTTCTCAACATTATGATGGTGCGTTTCGGACCAACATCCTACATTTATAATATTAGTGTCATTTATAGAAAGAAAGAAATGAAAATATTTTATTTGTGACCCGCACAGGAGACACGAGATAAGAAAAACACAAACAATAATAAAAAATAAAAATAAATAACCCCGTGCGAGACCAAAAAGGCTCCTATCTCAGCATGTGCAACGATATCAAAAAGAAAATAACGCTGCGCTGATATTCTGATAGGGCCCACTGTTGATGCCACGGACACATTCACGGAAACGGATCATATTTAAGAAATAAAAATAGAACAAGATATATAATATCAAAATAGTATAAATAAACACAGTAGGTGAGTCGCTGTATGTAAGTGTATACGTATAAAATAAATATCTAAATAATTTATCATATGCCTAATAAACTCCTACATCATCCAAAAGATAAAACAATAATTAGTTAGCCTTACACAATGAATAGCGGTTACCAACAGCAATCTGTCTGAAAACTGAACCCTTGAAATTAGAAGCACTTTGTGTGAGCGATATTATTTCATGAAAATCTGGCAAATCCGACAAATACTTGAGAGCTCGTTTTTGCGTTTTGAGGGTATATAGATGGACTTACAGCCTTAGTATACATTTTACACTCATCATCATCATTTCAGCCGAAAGACGTCCACTGCTGGACATAGGCCTCCCCCAGGCGTCGCCACATTGACCGCTCCCGTGCGTCTCGCATCCAGCGCCTTCCCGCAACCTTAATCAGGTCATCGGTCCACCTAGTGGGAGGCCTTCCAACGTATCGTCTTCCGGTTCGCGGTCGCCATTCCAGAACTTTTCGGCCCCATCAGCCATCCGTTCTGCGAGCAATGTGCCCTGCCCACTGCCACTTAAGTTGAGGTCGGTGGATGGGTGACCATTTCAACATACCGAGTTCCGGGGTGGAAAATCCTCATTGGATGTCCTCCGCCCTGGGGAGGGCGGAGGGGTCTGTCAGACTACAACTTACTAAAAACCACCCCGGTGTTCCATCTCACACCTACGCTGGGGGTCGCGGGAACAACGATACTGCCGCAATCTCCGGCTAGTGCCGGCCCGCCTGTCTGTTTCACAGAAGGATACCACCACGTCCCAGGACTCCTCGCTGCCGACCATAGACTCGACTGCGGCCGGCAGCGACAGGTCACTGCCTACTTCTGACAGCGTATGCCGCGCCGTGACCTCCCGGCAGTCGACGCAGTGGTGACATCGGTCGTCCGGCTCTCTGTTTATACGACACAGGTACTTCCCGAAGCAACCATGCCCCGAGAGCACCTGTGTCACCTGAAACGCCAGGGAGCCGTGCCTCGATGGTGACGAGGCCGGCGGTAGGGCGTAAAAGCCTATCCTGCCATTCCGCCACCAGGACCTCGCAGAGCTGAGACCGACGCAACTCCATAATATATGTCGCTGCATCGGCCCTTCGCCCCGCGCCCGAGATTCCTCGCGCCACCGATACAGTGACGCGAGTACCTTCACCTCCAGGTCCCAGGGCGGGGATCCGGCCAGTACGCAAGCCGCCTTGTAGGAGATCGTGCGATACCCCCTGATGACTCTGACGGCCATCGCTCTTTGCCACTCCTAGGTACTTCATGGTAGACTCAACAGCGATTCGAGCCACCCCGACCACGATGTGGGCATCGGGCGGCGGCGCCCGCCGGGGGCCATGAAAGACCTTGGCCTCTGACTTGTTGAGGGCTTTCAGGCCAAGGCGTCGTATGCGGATCACCACCTATGAGACCGCAACCATCGCCAGCGCCGCTGCCTCCCTGTATGAAATCTCCCGGGCGGTGACCAGCGTCTCGCCCGATAACACGTCAGGTCTACGCCCAGTTGGAGTTCGCCCCTCAGCACCCAGTCGTACCCGATGTTCGACAGGGGCGGGCCCAAGACCTAAGCTAAGTAAATCAATTCAATATTATTTATAGCTAGAATCCTAATACAATTATGCATGGACGATTCACATTTTCAATAATCTTTGAAAGCCATCGCTCACTATATTAAAGATTGTCTCATCATTCATCATCATTTCAGCCGAAAGACTTCCACTGCTGGACATAGGCCTCCCCCAGGCGTCGCCACATTGACCGCTCCCGTGCGTCTCGCATCCAGCGCCTTCCCGCAACCTTAACCAGGTCATCAGTCCACCTAGTGGGAGGCCTTCCAACGTATCGTCTTCCGGTTCGCGGTCGCTATTCCAGAACTTTTCGGCCCCATCGGCCATCCGTCCTACGAGCAATGTGCCCTGCCCACTGCCACTTAAGTTTGGCAATTCTTCGGGCTATGTCGGTAACCCTGGTTCTCTTGCGGATCTCCACATTTCTGATTCGATCACGCAAGAAAACTCCGAGCATAGCCCTCTCCATTGCCCTTTGAGTGACTGTAAGCTTCCTGATAAGGCCCATTGTAAGCGACCACGTCTCAGAGCCATATGTCATCACTGGCAACACACACTGGTCATAGACTACATTTTGACTACAAAGAGATTGTCTACATCTCATAAATTCGTAACAACTGCCGTAGCTGGTAGATTTAAACAATGGAGTTTGCAGTCACTATCTAGATTAAGACCACTTTAAACAAAACTATGAGAGTTTTTTTTGTACGACAGTGACTAACGGTTTTCTTTCTTTGGAACTATTTCTGTGATTAAAATAAGCATTTGGCTTGGTAAATACTGTTTTGCAATGAGAAAGATCAAAGGTTTAATAATGGGAAATACCCTTTTCCTCGCCCTTGAGAGTCAAGAGTATGATAGAGGATGGTAGAATGGTGAAGGATTGTTTCCCTTATTTTTACTTTTTCCTATTCCGCCATTTTCAATATACCTGAAGTACCTGTATTGGAAATGGCGTTATAAGAAAAAAGCCGTTAGGAATTTGAATTTGTAGGACGGCTATAAAAGTAGGTAGTATTATTAGGTAGTATTTACTAAAGAAACGATGCATTATATGGCTAGAAAAAAGGTGACTAGGTTCTAAATTAATAACTTATAGATAATTATGCAGGCAAAAAGCATATTGCGCTGACCACAAATAAATTGGAAAATATCATCATCTGCCTAGCCTTTTCCCAACTATATTGGGGTCGGCTTCCAGTCTTACCGGATTCAGCTAAGTACCAGTGTTTTACATGGAGCGACTGCCTATCTGACCAGGAAAGGAAAAATGTAAAAAAAAATAGATAAATAGATACCATTTATATGTTTAAAAGTAATAAGAAAAAAAAAATGTGATTGCTAAAATAAAAAAGCCTTTTATTCCATGCATTTACAAAATTATTTTGCAATATTGCATTTCAAATAAAATCACATGCCTGACTATTATTATTTTTCTTTAAAATATTACAGAAAATAGATTAAAAGAAAAAAACAATCAATTCGGTTATATGTATTTACTAGAAAATTTGGAATAATCAAATATATCATAACATTAAAAAAAATATTATTATTAATTGATATTAGCTATTAATTATTATATTAAATTGATATTAATTATTATTATAAATGATTGCGGAGCCGCGTCCCAAACAATGCCTCACCTACCTACTATCGTGCTCTCTGTGCAACAACACCTGCACCCTGAAGGACCTTTGTGAGGCAAATGAAAACGCTATTGCCGTGGCTGAATTTTGGTCAAAACGTATATAATTGAGGAATCATCGATACGACGAAGAAGATTATATTAAATTATTAATTATTATACTGAAATATTAATTATTACATTTAATTATTAATTATTACATTAAATTATTAATTATTACATTAAATTATTAATTATTACATTAAATTATTATAATTTTTAGGATATTCTACTTATTATTTTATTTTTATATGCATGGACCTCTCTCAGGTGAAGGCCTCCTCCAAAGATTTCCTTTAAATATACTAAAATATCTCATCGAATCACAGAAACAAACAAAAGAAAGATAAACCCAGACATTTCGTCTTCACAACATGACCTTTCCTCTCAACAGTCGCCATTTTACGGGGGCGTTAACACCTGCTTTCGATTTCCTTTGCATTTTACTGCCTTTTTATGGCAATTCAATTGAAGAATGAAATACGACTGGGAATCTCTCGTTTGGCATTTACGTTTTTATAGTGCTCCGATAAAAATGATGTGGGATGTTAGGAGCTTGATTTATTAATTCGTTGAATTCATGTTTTTAAAGGGGACCTTTATCTCTAATTCTCGTAAATAAACGCAGTGTAAAGTCTTATAGCACGTACATAATTATCTCTAAAATATATCACACATTGTTCGAGTTTTCATTTTTAAGGGCGTTGCTCCGTAGCTTTTACGTTGATTTGAGTATAAACGAGTTTTAGTTTAATTTTTTAAAACAACAAAAATGTTACTTGTTTTTAGGGTTCCGTACCCAAGGGGTAAAAACGGGACCCCATTACTAAGATTCCACGATCCGTTTGTCTGTCTGTCTGTCAGTCCGTCTGTCACCAGGCTGTATCTCACCAACCACATGTGATAGCTAGACAGTTGAAATTTTCACAGATGATGTGTTTCTGTTGCCGCTATAACAACAAATACTAAAAACAGAATTAAATAAATATTTTAGTGGG
The DNA here is from genome assembly GCA_948252205.1 of Orthosia incerta. Classification (NCBI taxonomy): domain Eukaryota; kingdom Metazoa; phylum Arthropoda; class Insecta; order Lepidoptera; family Noctuidae; genus Orthosia; species Orthosia incerta. Next base: position 28,415,507 of record OX411755.1, on the reverse strand, counting down.
GCTCCCATACAACAAACGTGATTTTTTTGCCATTTTTTGCGATAGTGGTACGGTCCCCGTCGTGCGCGAGTCCGACTCGCACTTAGCCGGTTTTTCTTATTTTCTAAAACAGAAAAAATAATTTTTAAATCATACCGAATTGTTTGCCGTTAGTTATTGAATTCGCTAAAAGCGTTCAACTATGCCTCTAAAGTATCGTGTTTATTTCACGAACGACCTGTCTTTGGAATAATGAATTTTAATTCAACTCTCTCAAAAATATACTAAACATCGCATTCTCCTTCCAAACTGTAAATTAAATCCCATATTAAAAACTGCAGAACCACTTTAATATCGTGCTACAAACGAAATCCTGCACGAGACCGTAGCAAATGAAAGTTTAATTCAAATCCAAGCGTTGCATTGCACTGTCTACGCCGCAGCGGTGTTTCGGTTACAACTGAAAGAAGATGGATGTTCCTGAATGCATTAGATTTGAGTGCAAGGCCCTGAGAATGGGCTTGTAGGGGAGAGTAATGGAAGTAAGGGACGGGCCATATGGGGTTTCTGAGAGACTTCTAAGGGCTTTGGAGTACGATGCAGAATTGTATAGAACGTGAGGCATATATCATTTGTCCCAATAGTTGGCCTGTTTTTGATAGTGCATAGAGATAGATGGAGTTACTGTTAAAAATTTGGAGCTCGGACTAGAATTCACAGTGATCTAGATAGGCGGATCTGGGGGCACGGTAGTGCTGTAGTGATAGTCTCGTCTTGGCAACTATTTACATGAAAATGTTTTTGGTGGGCTCTTGTTATTGCTAAAACTTAGTTGAAATAGGGGTCAGTTTGACTATTTATTTCTCGTAATCTATTCTTAATTCTTTATTTTACACAAAAAACATTATTCAATACAATGTGATACTAAAGTACATGTACAATTTTAAAATAACATAAATTTATACACATGTACATTAATAAATATATATAATGTATAACTTCTTCTTTCTTTCTATATGTCGCATCAAGGCTGGCCGATAGATGCAAACCATCGGGAAGTCAGGATATATTCCCTTAGGTTAAGACATCGTGTGTGGGCAGGTAGGTGGGTCAATCGTGAAAATGAAATCACACAAATTATTCGTTACACTGAGTATATTCAAATAAACACAAGTTATATTATTGCTTACTAATTTTACGGATCGACACTGATTCTACGACGTCTTAGCTCTACGGCTGTCTGTACTCAACTGCCCTGTTCCCCGCTACGCAAGTGCTTATAAAAGCGCGGCAATGCGTAATTGCTCTTGTTTGGCGCTAGGGGCGTGCTTGTGATTTGACTTTACGTCCGTACTATTGACTAAACCCGACATATATATATATATATATATATCTACTAACTTTTTTAATTGTGTTAAAAGGAAATGCTTTTTAATTTTCCTCTTGAAGACATCGACAGAAGGGCTATCGAGTGTGAAGTGTGGGAGAGAATTCCAGAGGTGCACTGCAGTTACAGAGAAGGAGTCATTATAATGGCTGTCACTCCAGTGCTATTGTTGCCATGAGAATGAAGAAGACCGCCACAGTAGTAATTCGGTTACAACTGAAAAAGATGGATGACCTGAATGCATTAGATTTGAGTGCAAGGCCCTGAGAACCTTTAGGAAAGAGTAATGGATGTTAGGGACGGGCAATGTGGGGTTTTGGAGGAACTGTTTGGATTACACAAAGTGATCAAGAGTTGGAGCTACATATCATATTTACCAATATAATATGGACCAATTTATTTCTGATATCATAGTAGGTACATGGCCCTCAAAAGAGAGGGATTGTTATAAGTTGGCGGCTTAGAATTTGAGCTACATATTTATCTATATTAATATTATAAAGAGGAAAGATTTTTTCGTTTGTTTGTTTGTACTGAATAGGCTCCGAAACTACTGGACCGATTTGAAAATTCTTTCACCAATCGAAAGCTACATTATTCCTGAGTGACATAGGCTATTTTTTAATCCCGAAATTGGTTCCTGTGGGGTGGTCCACGGGAGCGAAGCCGCGGGCAACAGCTAGTATTTTCTATACTTATAGTTAAATTTTAGATCAGTTTGTCTATGTTTTTTGTCATCATAATGTAGTGTCAAAAGAATGAATAAAACGAATTTTAAATCTGATAAGAACGTTCTCATTGTACTAAGGAATAAGTCTAGTTTAATTAATGATCAATTCATAACAGTTTTAATATTATGATTTTATTTAATTTCAGTATGAATAGCTTGTCTATTTTCCTACGTCCCTATCGTTAACTTATCCTAGCTTGCCATACTCAAAAATATTTTCACAAACCTACTTGAGAGCAATACCCTAATAATGTGTATTTACACGTTACTCATGACTCTTATATTATTATAATGGATGTGTTTATGTTATTGTACCGTTGACTTCTAGTTATTAAACTCTGGGGGCGTAAATAATAAATGGTTTTATTATTTACGCCTACACTCACAATGTAATGCTCCAAATATGAATTCAAAAAGTATTGCTTAAACAAGTACTTTATATTCTTGGACAGGTAAAATTAAAAAAAAAAACCATTACAGTACAACATTTTCCTTCGATTTTCAAACAACTGCATCATAAAATAACTTTTTAATTTATTGGAGCATATGGGCTCATTGACTTAATGTAGCGTCATTGTAAATGCGCTGCGCTAAATTGCCCGTCATACCACATATTTTTCTGTTTCCACTTTTGTTTTATTTCAACTGTATGAGTGAAGATAAAATAGTGTATACAACGGCATATAATTACGTATTAAAACACTCGCGTGATATTATAAAGGACACGTGTGATAAACCTACTCTCGTGTATTAATAGCCCCTATTATGTGACTGTTGCATAAATTACTGTTAATTGTCCTCTTACTCTTCATCGTCTTGATCTATATATTCGCAACTGGTGTTGTCTTATAGTCTTTTTGTAATTGCTCTTTCGTTTCTAACTAATAGTCGAAAATAAAACAACATAAAGTCAAACATACCTTGCACATTTTAAACTATCATTTTTAAATAATTGTAAACAAAAATAGCGCGCGTAGGCGCGGCAAATTTTTCTCGTATTTACTCAAACATATACCAGACAACATATTAATCGTAAAATAAACGGTTGAAAAGCATTGACAAACAAACCAAAACACGATTAAATTAAATCCTTTATAAATTTTATTCAAATTTTCGGTCCATTTTTCAGATTTTTTTTAAACACCTTAATGAAACATAATGTATTTCATTATCATGGTAAAATGATCTACGTACCTTGTACTTCCATATCCGCAATGTATTTTTTTACTATTTATCACACCAAACATACAGTTCAAACTCAAATGCAGTGAAAAAACAAGGTTTAGGTTTAGAAAACAAATGGGTGCCGACTACTTGTGCGGGAAGGGTCAACTTCTTGAGTTACTTATATGTACCTAAATAAATGTTTATTGGCAGATAATTTAAAATTTACATAATATAAAATACTTAATTAACAATAACTAGCTATATACACTTAAATAAAAATAAAATTAAACTACGAACGCGTCTAAAAGGGCAGGGGTCATAGGGCGTCAAAAAATTCGTCCACATCGCTGTCAACGTGAAAAGTGCCCAGAACGCTGGCAGCATTGCCACGTTGAATGGCAATGCTGATTCTCTGGCCAAGGAAAAGCCCAGCCCTCTGGTCACGTGAAGAGTCGACTAACCGTTTACTTACTTCTCGAAACACTCGAAGAGCACTCGGACCCCATGGACCTAATGTTTCAACCCCAAACGGCTCAAATATATAACTTCCAATAAGGTTGTTGTATTTGCGCCGTTTGAGGTTTTCCGCACTAGCAGCAGCTGCCCCAGCACAGCCCGCCGTGCTAAGAAGATGGGATGGCGCAAGGGTGTCGACACATGTTGCATCCCACACCAAAGGCCTACCCACCTTCCAAGGCATTATGGTCATCCCGTCTGGTCTCTTCCCATCGTCGCGCGCCAAGCCATTGGGTTCTAAAACAGCTGGCACCCCGGCGGTGACAAGAGCCCGACGTATGATGTCATTAATGCTAGCGTGCCGTGCTAACCGACCAGCGCTCCTACTGCAGGATAGGCCATGGTGTCCGAGGCGGTCGACTGCTTCACCACATTGACAACGATGTGGAGCTCCGCTAGGAGCACCCAAACGCAGACATGTAGCGATCCGGAAGGTGTTGTCACTCAACATAGTACCAATGTTGGGTGACGGTAGTGCCTGTAGCCAGAGGCCCGACTCCCATTCTCCCACAGCCAGCAGGCGCGCACGCTCAGCAGTATTGGTGGACGTATCTATAAGTTTATTCCGTACCAACCTGCAGAGCGGCTCATCCCACTGTCTCTGGGAAAAAGGGGTCTCGGGCAACGCTGTATTCGGGCAAGCCACTTTCCAGACATTCACTGCATCGGTCGAGTACGGCACTTCACAGTTAACCAGTGATGGCAACAAAATTTTCCTGGTTAACTTTTCAGTGCTGTGGACCGAAGACAGGAACGCCGGTAGGCTTAAACTAGAAATTTTGCGGATGCCGAGCCCACCGAAGCGAATGGGTAGAGTAGCTTGCAGCCACGCTCGGTCATCCAGGGCCACATTTAGGATAGATGATAGTGTGCGACGAATAATCTGATCAATTTTGTCCAAGAGAATTTGTGTATGCTTCCATAATGGCGAAGCGCGAAGAAAGTACATGAAATTTGGACCAAAGCAACAATAACGAATGAGGGTGATAGCCGAATGTACATTAATTTTAGAGAGTCTGCCCGAAATATTGTTGAAATGTGTTATTTTGGCGTCAATGAATGGAGAAAAACTATCTTCCAAAATTGGGGAACCTAGGAGGTGCAGTGAACTACTTTCTGCAATTTTGATCTCAGGTGCTATTGTTTTGAATTTTTGAAGGGTCATTTGTCTGTCCGTATTGTCACAGATGAAAATTTCACATTTGGAGTGGTTGAGTTCTAGGCCAATGGACTGGAATTGCTGCTTCAGGAATTGAAAATCTTTCAAAACTGAATCTACGTCACCTCCTAGTGTGCCATCATCTAGATACCAGACGTTGAATTTTGAATTTAATTGTTTGATGATAGGATGAATAGCCAAACTGAAAATGACTGGCCCGAGAGGGTCACCTTGTTGGCATCCTACTGCAGATTGCAAAAGATTTTCTTTATATAATAATTTAGAAGGGTGCCTGTAGCACTGCCAAATAAAACCGAAAATTTCAGGAAGTTCCTTTTTTACCTCCGCCAACAAAGTGTCCCTGTTAACAGAATTAAAGGCATTCTTAACGTCAACCTTGAGGATGACCTCACCCTTGTCAGAATTTAAAAAAGTAGAAAGGGCATGTACAGCAGCCTCACAGCCTCCCCTAGAGCCAAAGCCAAGCTGTAGGGGCTGGAACTTATTTGTGAGTCTTTGGCCGTAGAGTTTGCAGCAAATTTTGGCTGCCATACGCCTGTAGGTACATCCGACGGCAATAGGACGAATGCCGCCGTCCCTCTTGCGCAGGGCACATAGGTTGGCCCCGTACAAGACATCGACGACGGCATCGTTTATACCGCCGGAGAGCATTAGGTTGGTTAGAGCCGCAAGCTCCTTCAAAAGAGTCTCACCAGCGTCCCCGGCGCCTGAACTTATAAGATCCTTTAAATGTTGAGGAGTCAGGCCGTCGAGGCCGCCGGCGGACCCACTCCGGAAGGAGCTCACGGCTGCAATCAACTGGGGAGCTGAAATTTGGTAAAAGGATAAATTGAGATCGGGGGTGTCAGGTGGGTCGGGAAAGGTAAGATCATCCGCAGGCGCTGGATGTTTACTCTCCAAGGCTGAAATAGTTTCTGGAGAGTAAGGCGCCACCACATCACTGCTGAACAATAGCCTGGCCGCTCCCCTAATGTCACCTTCACTTAATTTGGATTCTACATGCGAACACACGCCTTTCTGGGAAGGGTGGTTATATGCTGGTAAATTTGAATCTAAAATAAAGGTCGAATCGTTGCAATTGTCTTTAATTTGAGTTGTTAATGTTTTTTTAGCAGCCAAATTTTTTTGGACATGTAAAATCCTATAAGGGAATGTGAGCAATTCCTCCCAGGCACTTTGTGAATTCTCCTGGGTTGCAAGACGGACGCAACGCGCTAAACTTAGTGCGACAGACCGTCTTGCACCCCGGGGAATCCTCTGTAAAACAGGTGTAGAATTTTTTAATTTTGACAGCGTTTTCCAAAGGGTTTGTTCCAAAGGTTGGGAGGTGGCTGGAGGGCACAAAGGTACACTATGTGGTTTGTGGACCTTCCCTTTTTGTCCACCTTCCCTTCCCTTCCCTTCCCTTTTTGTACCTAAATAGGTTAGGTTATTAAGCTGTAAAAATGTGTGGCTTTAATTGGTTTTTATTTAACTTCATAAATTCGACTTCTGACCGGATCTTAGATGGAAATACTCCTATGTGCGCTGACTGCTCGCCTGAAGCACGTTGCTAGCTTGTCGAAAAAGCAAGGCTAAAGTGGTCGGCGCGTGGACAGACAGTTGACTACTTGTTGTAAGTGCGTGGACAGCTGGTTGCCTTCTAGCTGTTGGCGCGTGGAAAGCGAGCAGTTAGCTCCGTTTGAGTCGGTGTTGTGCGAAAGCGGGGTTGAAGCGGGGTCGTTTAAATGAGCTACGACCTTAAGTATCCAAAGGCAAAAACTTTGTAAGTAAAACTAATAAAAAGAAACAATAAAATAACAATTGAAAGTAGCTAAAACAAATTATTTTCGTCTGATTAAAATACGTAGCTATATGGGCAAACTTTTTGTAATGAGTTCCAAAACTGTCATTGGTGAAATTTAAAATACTTTTTATACAAATACAATTTGATTTAAATAAAACTTTTAAATTCTAAAATACCCTAGATACCTAAAAGTAGTTTAAAGTCTTTTGTATGTTGAAGAGTTACAACATTTATTTGTTTAAAAATAAATATAAACGGTTTCTATACGACATCTGGATTAAAAAAAGAACCTACATGTGCGAGTCAGACTCGCGCACGTAGGGTTCCGTACCATTATCGCAAAAAACGGGAAAAAGCACGTTTGTTGTTAGCGAGCCTATTGCCATCAACCAGGCACAAATCAGAAGCAGAATACAACTAAATCCTCATCATCATCATATCAGCCGAAAGACGTCCACTGTTGGACATGGCCTCCCCCAAGTGTCGCCCCATTGACCGCTCCCGCATCCAGCGGATACCCGCAACCTTCCCCAGGTCATCGGCCCGCCTGATGCCGGTTCGCGGTCGCCACTCCAGAATCTTCCGGTCTGCCCCATTGACCGTCCGTTCTGCGACCAATGTGCCCTGCCCACTGCCACTTTAGTTTGGAAATTCTTGGGCTATGTCGGTATCCGTGGTTCTCTTGCGAATCTCTACATTTTCTGATTCGATCACGCAAGGAAACTTCGAGCGTAGCCCTCTCCATTGCCCTTTGACTATAAGCTTTCAGATGAGGCCCATTGTGAGTGACTACGTCTCAGAGCCATGGGTCATTCACAGTCACAGTCATAATTAAATTCATACATACATAAGCATAGATATAATAATCACAAACACATATTACCAATGTGAAAGACAACTAAATAAACTGAACAATCCCTAGGATAAAAATGTTTACCAAATATTACATGTCAACAACGTCTAGGTAATAAAAACTGAAGATTGACAACAACCCTATTTTTTTGTTAACAAACCATGTTATTGCGTTGTTTTGAGGCTAACAAGATATTTGCTGGTATAGGGTGATATAAAATGACATAACAAGGTATACAAGGGTCTGTTACTTGTTGCGATATTAAGCTTCGACAGATCAGTTATTTAAATCATACACGAAGAAGTTGGAGGGACGATCTAGACAAAATTAACTATTAATGCACCATTTGTGAATCATATGCCCTGTCACATGGACTCAAATATAATGCTAGTAAGAGTGTTCTCATGCTATACAAAGCTGGGAACAAGAATCCCTCGAAAGTTCCTCCAATTAAGATCGGTGGGTCGGTTCTAGAGAGGGTGCATAAAGTAAAATATTTGGGTCACATGCTGACAGATCGGCTACAGGACGATGAAGACCTAGAGAGGAAAAGAAGGGCGTTGGCAGTCCGCTGCAATATGTTGGCTCGCAGATTTGCACGCTGTACCACAGATGTAAAACTGCTACTTTTCAGAGCCTTCTGTCAGTCATTTCACACGTGCAGTCTGTGGATCAGCTTTACGCGGCGGGCTTACAACGCCCTGCGTGTACAGTACAATGACGCTCTGAGGGCAGTGTTAAGAAAACCCAGGTACTGCAGTGCTTCCGCAATGTTTGCGGATGCTTCTGTCGATGATTTCTTTTCCATCATTAGGAAAAGAACTGCATCGATGATGAGCAGGGTCCGGGGTAGCACCAACACTGTCTTCAAAACGTTAGCGTGCAAAATAAACAGTCCTTTTACTGTGTACTGGGCAAGTGTACACCTGCTCAGAAATAGGAAATAGACTCCGGTAATTATTATTAACTTGTTTTGTTTACTAACAAATTACTAACACCTTGTTATGTTTTATTTTTATGTGTACTACTAACAACCCTACTAACTTTTTATCTGTAAAAATGTATGGACTTTCGTCTGAAATAAAGATAAATTATTATTGTAAAGTTGTTTCGGTTGAATCAACTGAAAGTCATGGGCCGGAGGAATGGAATGTGCTGTGTCTTTTTTGTACACTGAATAAATAGTTTATCTGTCTATCTATCTATGGGGCTTTTGATTAGCAATGGTATTATTCGGATTTATACTAAAGTTACCGGTATTAAGTATTTAACCAGATATACCGATTACCGGCGGAAAGTAATAATTTCGCGACGCAAAGGAGGATAATTGTTTATCAGTCTATGTATGTATGTTTGCTTCTATGTGGCGTTCTCGAGAACAAACGCGTGGGCCGATTTTGATGATTCTTACGTCAATGAGTGTCAGAGGGGTACAAACAATAAATTAAAATAAAAAGTGGCTTTTGGGCGCCATATTTTAGGACTCCAATTTTTTATTCTTTCGATATCATCGTGTGTCAAAATAAAGGGTTTTAAGAGGAGATTTTAAAAACACATTGTGCCTTTTGCCCTTCCCTCTGGACCGCGAAAGCGTATAGACGTGTGCACCGTATCAGTTTTATTTAGAATATCATTATTTTTGCCGATAAATACAAATAATAAATACAGTGAAGTACCAGACGCGCATAACGCACAGCTACAAACGTGGAGCCGCTGCGAAAAAAGGACAACAAGAACAGAGACGGAAAGTCCGGCTGAGCTACGCTACGCGCGCGCATTCTCTTTCTCTGTCCGTCGAGTCAAGCGCTGAGTCATCGTCCACTCGTGCGCGGCCGTCTGTGCCGCAAGCTCACAAGCGAAGCGACTAGCGGGCAACTGATGGTCCAAACATAATTTATGTGGTGAATATATTTTTATTATATTTTTTCGCTCACTCACTTTTTGTACCTATTTCTGTCGAGCTCTAAAATGTCCGCCTCAAAATCACCTTCAAAGAGTGTTAGCCAAAAGTCTACCCCAGTACATCGCGGGACAAACTCGGCTTTGCATACCCAGGAGAAGTCAGAACAGTCGGATTCGAACCAAAACAAAAGATTCAAGCGGAAACAGGCCGACTCACCAGACTGCATAAATAATAATATCACGATGTCCGACCTCACGAGCATCCTCGATGACTGGCAAGGTAAACAAGACGCAAAATTTGATGCTATTAAATTGGCCATGGACGCCATTGCTAAGCAGAATGATGAAATAAAAGCTTCTATGGATCTCCTCTCCACGAAGTATGATGGTGTTTTGCTGGACTTAAAGAAACTGCGACAGGAAAATACTAACAATAAAAACCACATAAAGGCTCTAGAGGCGCAAATGGAACAACATGAGAAAAAATCGCGATCTTCCTCAATCGAGTTGCGTAATATACCTAAAATTGAATCGGAAACAAAGCAGAGTTTACTTGAGTTAACGAAAAATTTAGGCGCAATTATAAATACACCCTTACAGGATTCTGATATTCGCGATGTGTACCGCATGACTTTAAAAGATAAGCCGCACGGTCCCATAATAGTTGATTTCAACTCAACCTTCACCAAAGAAAAACTGATAAAATCGGTAATTGCATATAATAAGGAAAAATCCACGGATAAAAAATTGAATACCTACACTTAGTCTTAAAATTAAAGGCCCGGCTAAACCTATTTATGTATCCGAATCACTGACAAAAAAAGTCAAACGACTTCATTATTTGGCTAGAGTATTTGTCAAAGAAAATAACTATGATAGCTGCTGGACTTCCTACGGAAAAGTGTATATGAGGCGCACTAAATCGGATCAGCGGATATGCGTCGACAGTGAAGATACTCTGAATAATCTGAAAAGTACTTTGTGACTGGATTGTTTTTCTTGGATAATTTTATTACTATTATTTTTTTCAAATTCTAATGCATGCCTTATTTATTATCGGTGTTATAACCGTAATATCGAATGTATAATATTATTATGTAATTTTAACATTGATATCAAATTTAAAGTATTATTATGTGATTTTAAGAAATTAATCATTTTATTTTTTAGTAAGCCACGCACAAACACACATTTTCATCAATATTTCATACACAACACTTACAGAAACACGTCCACAATTTATATACCTAGCTATACCCTGAATCAGCTACTAATCGCATTATCAAATGCAAAATACGATCTCTTTCATCAATTTAACTTCATCATCTTTTTAGTTCTCAGTTTATCCCAATTAGTTAATCCTACTGACAATTATATGGCTAAAATTCAATGAGTTAAATCAAATACAAAGTGAAATTGACTCTTATAATGTAGCAGAATCCGCCCTATGTGATGCAGAGGAGTGTCGGACCTTTATGCCAAACTCAAATAAAGGTTTAAAATTGATTCAACAGAATATTAGGAGTATTAAACGTAACATGGCTGGGCTACTTCCATTGATTGCTCGAAGTGGCGTGAGCTGGGATTGTATCGTTTTGACGGAGTGTTGGTTGCCATCGAATCCAAATATACCAAGTCTTGATGGTTATTATTATTCTGCCACAAAAAGAAACCTTACACAAAATGAAGGTGTAGTTGTCTACTACAGGAGTGACTTATTTATGTCGATTGAAGAACCGCAACTAGAAGAAGCAAATTGCCTTGCTTTGAAACCGGACAAAAATACAGTAGCACTGGCCATTTATCGCCCTCCTGGATACAAAAATGTTAATAAATTCATACAGTCACTGAATGAACTATTAATGGGTTACACTAGTCTACAAAATGTTATAATATTGGGCGATATAAATATTGATGTTTGTGAAAAAAATTGTGATCCAAATTCCTCCCCATACTTAAACATGTTAGCATACCATGGAATCCTACCAGCACACACACTCCCGACTCGAAGCAAAACGTGTCTAGACCATGTTATGCTCAAGACAAAGTCGCCAGCTTGTAGCCTTGTGCTCCAAACATCACTAACAGACCACAATAGTGTGGCTCTCTGCATCTCAGCTAGGCACTGTCTTAAACCTGCAAAAAAAATTGAACGAATAAACCGTTCAAGTGTCACCAATGATCTAGCAACCATTGATTTCGATCACTTATACACGATGGAAGACGCAAATGCTGCTACACACTACTTTATACAAACACTCCAGACTTTAATTATCCGTAATACTACAACAACCAAAACTTCTACACGGAAAAGATTGCTAAAGCCTTGGATAACAGGAATGCTAAAATGTTTAAGAAATCGAGATAATCTTAGTAAAAAACTTAAAAAGGATCCGAACAACCCCATTTTACAAACTACCTACAAGAGGTATAGGAATTTTTGCTCCACCCTTTTAAAAAAAATAAAAAACGAATATGAAGAACAACAGTTACAGAGTGCAAACAAAAATAACAAGAAATTATGGAAAGCTATAAAAGAAATCACATATACCGCTAAACCTAAGGATACGCCATTTGAACTCATAAATACAAAAGACCCAGTAAAATCTATAAACAACGTAAACAACTTCTTTGCAAATGTAGGCAAAACTTTAGCAGAAAAAATAAAAGTTACAAATATTTATGCTAAACCAAGTATCCCTAAGTCATGCCCAGGTTCTTTTGTACTGTTACCAACCGATGAAGATGAGATTGGTGCATTGATAGCCAATCTTAACAGTGACAGTGCAACTGGACTTGATATGATTCCCGCGGACATAATAAAGGAAAACCGAGGTGCTCTTACCAAACCCATAACTTTCATCTGCAATTTGTCGCTATCGACTGGAGTGTTCCCTAAAGAACTTAAAAAGTCGAGAATTTACCCGATTCACAAGAGTGGGGATAGAGACTGTGTCAATAATTACAGACCAATTTAAATATTGCCCACAATCTCAAAAATCCTGGAACGTGTGATAAATAAAAGGTTAGTGAAGTATCTTGAGAAAAATAATCTTATATCTCCAGCACAATTCGGTTTTAGGTCTAAAAAATCAACATCAGATGCAGTACAAGAATTAATCGACTACGTAGTTACTAATCTTGACAATAAAAAGAAAACTATTGCAGTATTCTTAGACCTTGCCAAAGCATTTGACACAGTCTCTATTCCTATCCTGCTGAAAAAACTTGACTGTCTAGGAATTAGGGACCTTCAGTTGAAATTGTTCGAAAGTTATCTCACGGAAAGAACGCAATGTGTGAAACTTGATAACCTAACAAGTAACGACGCCCCAGTTCTTTTCGGGGTTCCACAAGGTAGCATCTTGGGTCCGACTTTATTCCTTGCCTACATCAACGATCTCTGTCAGTTGAATTTCCCAAAGGCTAAAATTGTCACGTTTGCGGATGATACAGCATTACTTTTTAGTGGTGAATCATGGGCCGATGTTTTTTCGAGCGCACAGGCGGGTTTTAATAGAGTAACAGAATGGTTGCACGACAATGTCCTGACTCTAAATGTGGGTAAGACAAAGTATTTAACATTTTCACTGAAAAAGCCGGAAGCAGACATTACTAAGTATAAAATAACATCTCATGACTGTACCGACTACAATAACGATGACTGTATGTGTCCTGGAATTGAAAGGACGAATGCAATCAAGTATCTAGGCATCATGCTGGATAACAGATTGAACTTCCAGGACCATATTGACATGTTAGCAGCAAGAACAAGGAAACTAATATATATCTTTAAAAATTTACGGCACGTAGCTAACAAGGATTTAATACGAACAGTTTACCTTGCACTTGCTCAGTCACAGCTTAGTTACTGTATTTCTGCCTGGGGTGGATCAGCAAAAACCTACTTGATGAAAATCGAAAGGGCTCAAAGAGCTGTCCTGAAGGTTAGTATGTTTCTACCGTTCTTTCACCCAACCGTCGATGTTTATAGGCAGAGCAAGGTTCTTACGGTTCGTCAGCTCTATGTTCTGCACACAGTCACTAAACAACATTCTTCGCTAACATATGATCCTAAGTTGAATGAGAATCGGCGGAGAAAGGACATCGTCTGCTCAAAACCATCTTTTGAGACCTACTTTGCTCATCGCTTCTTCTGCTATCAGGGTTGTAATCTTTATAATAAAGTAAACAGGATCCTGTCAATCTACTCTCTTCCAAAAACCAAATGTAAGGCTGTGGTAAGGGACTGGTTGCAGACACTGGACTACATTTCCACGGAGAAACTACTATAGTAGTAGTCTTTCTCATCTGATAATTAGGTATAATCTCACACTCATTTTATCACCACCACACACACTCACAAACACACACACATACACAAACAGACATACAAATATACAGACACAACGCACACGCATACAACATTCTCACATCATGCACATTCATCCCACCACACTGACCACACTCAAACTCACTTTGTGCTTTATAAAATATTGGATATTTATTTTTTTATTGCTGAATCTGTCTCCTTTAATTAATCAGTTGCTTATAATTTATAAATGCCGTCAAATGCCTTTCTTATTTTAATATTTGTTTTGTTATGTCATCCATACTTGTTCATGGGGTGAGGACCTGGTGATCTGTAATACAGGTTAACACCTATAACAGACACCAGCTCCGCACACTCACTTGACTGCAAAATGTATTTCCCTTAAATAGAATTTATAAATTTTGTCATAAGTCATGTTTTTGTGTGGAGAAATAAAGATTATGATTATGATTATGATTATGATTGTTATAACAGGTAAATGTTAACATATATGTTTAAAGATATCCGAAAAATTTTTTTTTTTTTTTTTTTAAATATTAATTCTATAAATCAAAAAACCCGACTGCTTAAGAAGCGAACTAAAAAGACGTTAACAAGAATAAAATTATGCTTTGCAGTCAGAGCATACATCTAGTTTTAATCAGCCAGCTTGCGAATATGACTGTATACAAAATGATTTATAAGTAAATTCATAATAATGACTAGAAAATTTCAACAACAATCATGAATTAAGAACGTGCCATGTAAACAAAGGTAAAAAAACCCCTTACAATTTAAATCGTATCGTTGAGCTACTGGAAATGATACTCCTGTGACCCCCGTACCTACACAAGTTTGGGTTATATAGAAATAGAGATATACTGAAAAATGTTTTTACCTGAGTTTGTTTCGGCCTTTCTTCTCAGAGTAGTCAGATAGGAAACGCCGACCTCATCTCCTCATCAAGTTTAAAAAAATGTAAAAGTCTTTGTACAAACCAACATTTTCTTTTTATTTTATTTTTATTATTATATATATAAGATAGGCTTGCGTTTGACCACTATCTCACCTGATGATGGTATGCGACGATGAAGCACGCTTGCCTAGAAGAAACCTATTCACTCTTGACTTAAAGACTCCCAGGTTGTAGTCAAAAGGAAACTTACAGAAATAAAATCATTTATCACCTGAAATGTGCACTTGCGTACATTTTGTTTGTGGTTCAAAAAGCGAGCACCCGAATCAATTTATCTTTTACCTAAAAATGGCAACTGGAAAAAGTAACTATTTGTAGCTGAAAAAATTTGAAAATGAAAATGTGAAAGAATTTTGAAGAAGTTTTTGTTTTTAGGGTTCCGTACACGACTGTTTAAACTGAGCCCTATTGCTCTTGCTCACCCGTCCATCTGACTATCCGCCTTATTACACAAGGGTCTAGTGGCTTAACTGTTGATCTACAGTCCCAGACCCAAACAAATTACGCAAAGCCAAAATTATAACCAATAAATATTTTGAAATTTTTGTTGGTTTCTCGCAGAATATCTACTTTAGGTACGGAACCCTGAATGCGCGAGTTTTTTTGCATTGTCAAGGGTTTAGAAGACTACTATCAACTAAGATACTTTAAAGAATTTAAGAGAACAACATTTATATATTAAAATACTTTTAAAAGTTGATACTACGTTAAGAAATGTGAACTGTTTTCTTTTTTAGGTTTTATTACAATTTTATAGTAAAGAAAGTTTTTACTACTTTCTAAAAGTAATAAAAGTACAACAATTTAATTGAAAAACGTGTTTCTAAAGACGTTTAATTACTTGTTCATAGAATAGTGCTTTATCTTTACTAAATGCTGAAATTAAATTAATTGCTAAAAGCCTGCAATATAGGTACTCTGGCTCGCGCTTGACCACTATCTCACCTGATGGTAAGCGATGATGTGGTCGACCGTGAACCACACTAATTTGCCTAGAAATAACAATCTATAGTAAATAATAATATTGATCTATAGTAAACTTAAGGCGCAGATACCCTTAAGTAGCTGATTTTAAAATGAGAATCACGTCTAAACGGCTTGTCGTAATTTTTTGGAAAAAATATATGTTACATTACACTATTTTCTTAATAATATGATCTAAGAAAATTTTGAGTTTTATTTGTCTAACATAGTGTAATTAATTTGTAAAGTTATGTCTAAAACGGGCAAAAACACGACAATCACACCAAAGCCATCTCAAAGACAATTTATTTATCTACATTTTGATCTGAGGCTTTTTATTTAAAGTTATAGAATAATGAGGAAAGTACAAAAAACTACAAAATTTCGGGTCGCGCGGGTGTGAAACGAGTGCGCGTTTTGTTCCTTCAAGGTCGTTGGCGTTAGTCGTCGTCTTAATGAGACAAAAACTCAAACGCGCGATAGCCCTGTGATTGGTTCAATTTTCAACATCCAATCGCAACATTCTCTGGGAGGAAACCAAAGTTGTCAACATAGCTCACGCAGCCCCATGGTCACTCACCTGAAGTGACAATGGGTCGGCCATATAAGCCATGGAACCGAAGACCTTTGGCGTAGATGTGTTCTGGAGTGGAGACCAAACTGGTAAAAGTAAGGAGATCAGGCTAGGTGAAGCGACGATCTTCGCAGGGCAGCTGGTAGCAGCTGTAGGTGATTTGCCGAAGATAGAAATAAATAGCGTGCAGATGGAGAGTTCTATGCCCAGCACTGGGAGAAGTCAGACTGCGGATAATGATGATGATGATTCATATCACTTCACTTGCGTTTAATTTGTGACGTGTCGATAATATCTTCAACGGTGAGTTAGTTTTTCATTCCTCCTTTCATTTATAATTTATTTAAAATTTCATGCACAAAGGTACAAAATCTTTTGATACCTGGTAAAATATTATATCCAAAAGGAAAACTCTTCCAAAACATTGCTTGCAAAACAATATTATATAAATACTCCATTGCCTTCAAGCTCTTTCATGTTTTATAGTTTTCTTACAGCATCAATGCAGAATGTTTTAAAGATGAACAATGAATAGAGAAATAAATTCAAAGAAAATAGTAATAAAATCAGTGGTTTGTGTACCAATACTTAGCTTGCGGTTTTATGCTTTGGTTTACTCATGAATTTATATTCATGAGCAAACCAAAAAATAAATATTTTGTACTTAATTTAGTAAAATTTGGAACAAGTTGTAGGTCGTGGGTTCAAACCCAGGCAGGGGTTTTAGTTCGTGTAAATTATTTAATCACCACTGCTCTCAAAACGGTGAAGGAAAACATCGTGAGGAAACCGGCATGTCCTAGAAACAAAAATACGAAGACATGTGACAGCCACCAACCCGCACTGGGCCCGCGTGGTGGATTACGGCCCATTCCCTCTCACAGAGAGGAGGCCTGTGTCCCAGCAGTGGTCTCATTAAAAGGCTGATGACGATGATTATGATGGAAATTAGGGCTATCGGTACAACGATTACTCCCTGAAATATTGCCAATTATACAATCTGTCCGGGCTTGTAGTAATAAGTCAAAGTCAAGTCCAAAGTTTTAGCACCGGACTTACTATTACGAAATCCACATTGTCTAACTACAATAAAACCTTGGACGTTTAAGCGTACATTTAATTTTATTTTTACGGTTATACCATGTAAAATCTAAAAAACTATTCAACTAACACACAAAAGGTAAGATATTTTTGTATTGTGCCACAAAGTGCCGTTTTTATTGCGTTTACTAAAATTGTGCAAATTTTTTAGGAATTAACTTAATGTCTATTATGTGTTTTTTTCTTATTAGTTTTTGTACACACTGACATAAGAATCACAGCTCTTAGCCAATTAGTTTTAATTGTATTGTTGCCTTAAAAGAACCCATGCGCATTTTTGTTGTCTTATATTTTTTTCATAATTTTAGGAAATGCAATAAAAACTATGAAATTAAGTGTATATAGCGGCCTTAAGGTTTTATTACTACAAGCCCGGACACATTGTATAAAAGTAACTCTGTATTTTCCAGCAAACACCAAGTATAATATACTACTATCATATCCACATACTAAGTAGTTATTTAGCTTTACTGTAGAGTATAATATCCTAGCTTTGAGTAATAAGTAAGTGCTTTCCAAGCTGTATGAAGGATGAGGATCGTTAACACACACTTATTATTAATACATGAGTCTGGGACGGTACAGGGTACAGAACATGCCAGAGTAAATGCTTGCCAGGGGACTGAGGGGTCAGTAACTTTAGTACTGAAATAATAGTTGGGACTGAGAGAGACATGCTAGTTGGTGGGATGTTTCGTTTGTGTTAATTTTGAGTGTATGATTATTTTACTGACCTTAACAAAACATAATATTATGTACTCGTAGTATTTATAGATTCTTGCTCATCGAAACTATGCTCCATTTGAAATCACATTTAGCAATTTCGACATTTATTGCGTGGTGATATTTTTTTTGGGACTATCCCACCGCACTATTCCGAAACCGCTGCAACTCCTAAAAGCTAGAACGAACAGTGGCGATCACCAGAAATGCGCCGAGGCAATGAAACTCGACGAAGTCCCGGAGAATGACTTTCAACTGCCTTGGATCCCGCAACGAAATTAATCAGAAAATAATAACGGAGGAGTAGGGAAAAACACAAATGCGTATAAATAATATAAAAACAATGACAAATGGAGAATAATTATCAAAGTGGCACATTACCTATTATGTGTGGCGTGCCTCAGGGATGAATTTTGGGGCCTCTGCTCTTTTTAATCTACAATAATGTTCAGGAAATTACACTACACGGCCAACTTACTTTATACGCAGATGACACTTGCTTATTTTATTTCGGCTCTTCCATTCGTGATTTGGTTTCGCAGGCTCAAGACGATTAAAACACCCTTTTTTCATGGTTTCAATATAATTTAATCATCATCATATCAGCCGAAAGACGTCCGTCCACTGCTCGACCTAAGCCGCGGGCAACAGCTAGTATCTTTATAAATTACTAGCTGTTACCCGCGGCTTCGCTCCCGTGGACCACCCCACAGGACCCGTTTTCAGGATAAAAAATAGCCTATGTTACTCGGGCATAATGTAAATTTCCATAGGTGTTTTTTTTTTAAATCGGTCTAGTACTTTCGTAGCCTGTTCGGTACAAGCAAACAAACAAACAAAAAAATCTTTCCTCTTTATAATATTAGTATCGATAGCCATGTGTGATTCTGATATACAAGCTATATTTTTTTATTTTGTTCATTCATCCTTTCATATTCAATCCTTTTTTCTCTGGAATGCGCTGCCTCTTGATATCAGGACGGCCACCAGTCAGTATGCATTTAAGCGGAAGTTGCGGCATTATTTTCTAAACGAATAGCAGAGTTGTCTCAATATGCGCCTTTTTATTAATTTATGTATATTATTTTATATATAACATTTATTATAGTACATATTTAAGCATGTTTATTTTGTTAACATACTTTTGTACTGATTTTGCGTTTATAATATTATAATTATTTCATTTTTTATGCACCTGCCATGCTACCTCGTCACCGCCCTTGGTTGACTGGTAGAGAATGCCTCAGGCATTAAGTCCGCCTATGTATATTATGTTGCATGAAGTTTTAATAAATAAATATTTCTGTGAAGTTTCATCAAAATTCGTTCAGTAGGTTTTGCATGAAAGATTAACAAACATCCATCCATCCTCAGGAACTTGTACGTTTATAACAAAATTAAGATATTAAATTCATATAGAGATCAAATTCTTTGTTACTCCAGATATTCCTCTCTCGAAGTAATGAACCGATTTTTTTTTTTTTACTATTCCCTAGACTACTTTTATTCTGAAAAAATAAACCTACGGTCCTTGTTTAACCTCGGGGCGAGGCCACAGGAAAAACTTGGTTATTCTCTACACTATAGTCTAGCAGTATAGTATTAGTCTAGCAGAAAGGCCGCTGCGAGATTTGCAA
Source organism: Orthosia incerta (assembly GCA_948252205.1). Classification (NCBI taxonomy): domain Eukaryota; kingdom Metazoa; phylum Arthropoda; class Insecta; order Lepidoptera; family Noctuidae; genus Orthosia; species Orthosia incerta. The sequence continues at coordinate 28,395,721 of OX411755.1, read as the reverse complement.
AAAAAAATACAAAAAGTAAACCAATTCAAGGCTAAGCGAAGAGGCTCAGTAGAAAACGGAAGGCAACAGGTCTGTATTACGGCGAGAAGGAGAAAATTGGACGAAAAGCTGCCGTCGTCGGTTATATTTTCAGCGGACGATTTAAGTGACGTATCTGGAGATACATTATGTCTTTGCTGATAAGCTTTGTGAGTTTTTGCTGTTTAGTAGATATATGTTATTGGAAGTATTATTATTCTAAGATTATATTATTATTTTCATATTTTTATGAGGTTCACTTTCTAAAAACAGACTCATATTTTCTTGCTATTATAACGCAAATTAAATAATCCTCCAAAACACGCTTTTACTCTCAGACACATAAAAGTTATTCACCAAAAAGAGCTGGGAACAATAATTTCCAGTACAAACATTTTTCGAATAAAATAATGTTATCGCAGTTCTGTAGAAAAATATACTGGAATCTGAAACAGCTTGTAGCTGAGCTGAAAGTTTCAACATTGATTTGCTGTGGTCCAAGTTACTAAACCGCCACAGAGTAGTCAGTAACAGTAGATCAACGTTGTGTAAACTTAACCGCAGAACGGAAAAGTTCTGGAGGGGCGACGACGTACGAAGACGCAGCGCTGGAAGGCTTCCCTCAGGTGAAGCGATGACCTGATCAAGGCTTCGGGAATCCTCTGGATACGAGACGCACAGGACTGATCGAGATTGCGAAACTTGGAGGATCCCTGTGTCCTTCGGCTGAAATGATAATGAAGCTTCATGTGCCTGGATTGCATGGTGTGAGCAGCTGTATAAGAGAAAACAGACAAAGGACGTGCGATGAATAGGATTTTGTCCACATGTAGGCTGCTGAAGGATGATGGTGATATAAAAAGCACTCTGTGCCAATTGGCAGGCTTGAAATCTCACAGTTTTCGGGCATCAACTCTTAGCCGTGTCACGTTTTAAGACGTTTAGATATCCAACTGAGGACATTTTGTGATCAATAGACATCCGTAAACAAAAAATTAATTGGCGTCTTGTAGACAGTTTTCATCTTTATTCACCCTTATCGCAATTCACACTTTTTATGATTATCAGGTTTACCTAATGTCTATATTTACACTGTGGCACAATATCAGTCTATGTTTTCTAGGGTAGCTATGTGTAGTGTCGCTGAATTCAATTGAAAACCTCGCTCCATATGCTAATATTACTTGCTTGCCGACTTCTAGTTTTTGATATAAACCACTTTCTCGTGAATTTGGTATAAGTGGCATTATAGTAGAAAGTTTTACTGGCCAAAAGCATATTGCATTTTGGATTCATTTTTGAGCATAAACGATATATCAACCCTGCAGTGGCCGCATGCAATTTTTCTGTGCCCAACAGGGTTGATAATGGTTTCCTATGAAAAAAAAACCGTATAGATACTTTCGAATTATCAAAAAAAAAATTATCTAGTTGCACATTCGAAATCGTCAGTAGGTCTCTATGGAGAGGAATATACAAGAAACTCCACTGAAACTCTTTTCCATCAGAATTAATTACAAATTTTGGTAACAACATTCTTGTTGGAAAAATACATATATGTGAGAACGATGTGAAAAGACGTGCACGCAAAATAAATAATTCAAAAATAAAATAAGACGCCATTTACACCACACAACCGTGGCAGCTACGTTTTGACTAGTCCCAACTGATGGCGCCCGTTCACGAACATGACGCATGATCATGAAGGGAACCGAATCACGAAGGGAATCTAACACATGTGCCACCTTCAGAGAGACATTAGAGAGAGCATGACACACTCAACTGCCAGGGCACACACAAGTCAACGAACGATACATAGATACAGTTAATGGTAGATTTACAGTTGTTACATAGTACTGATACATGTGCTGTGCAGTTATATACTATTAAAAAGAAATTGAGTTTATACAATACAAATATATTTATACAGTCTTCAGCAGGTCCAACAATACTTGAAAACAATATTGTTCTGCTTTTGACTTGTTTTTGCGCCCTAGTGGTTGTGGAGTAGGACTAACATTGAGCCAAGTATTTTTATTAGTGATGTAATCCCCCAACTTATAATATACCTGCCTGCATAGTGTGCGTTTTATACAAGTTTTAAATTTCGTTTCATTCAGTTCTAGAATGTGGGGAGGTATTTTATTGTAACATTTTATACAATACCCAATGAAAGATGTGGCTACTTTAGCCAGTCTGAAATCTGGTTGAACTAATTGGTCCCTATTTCTAGTATAGTAATTTAAACGGCGACAGAAATTCGCATGACATTTTCATAAATATATTGACAAGGATTGTATTTGATTATATTTACCACCTATATGTACATTCAAGGGTCAAAAGTGCAGTCATAAGCTACCTACCAAAACTAAAGAGTCTTAGCTTTTTTTATTTGTAGAAGAATGTTTATCATCCATGACTAGTTAATTCTATACTTTAGATTCTATTCTATAGATTAAATCGGCCGTGCATCATTGATATTCTTCTTTAAATCAATTTTGACATTGACCATTATGGCATAGATTTTTTATGGTTGAAAACAGAAGGTATCTATGGCAGAATACTTCGAGATTTACCAATCGTTCGTTGGAAAGATATAAAAATTTTACGACACGGAAAACTATAAAGAAATACGATCCTCTTTGAGTTCAATCTTGTAATTGAATTATAATATTTTATAGCTGCAGCCGCTACTGCCACGAGGAATGGAAGAAAATAATTGTATGTGATTTTTTAAACGCAAAGTAGGTAAAGTTTTAGCAAATTCATCATTAAAATTTGTCTTTCCGGACTATCCATGCATATCTATTAAAAACCGTGTGACCGAGTGTTTGTTAGATGCACTACCCACCAGAATACCTAATTGAAAAGTTACCACTATACCTCTGTTTGTCTATAAAACGTTTTGTTTTCTTCCTTCTCGAGAAATGTTCCAGGTTCGTTTGTTTCTACAACGGTCATGCTTCACGATCTAAGTCATCATCACCATTATACACACTGCTAGACCTAGACCTTCCCAAAGCGGCATCACATGGACTGGTCCTGAGCTTCTTGCAAAGAGTGGGCGCCAGCATCCCGGAGCACTAAGTCATCCGTCCACCTTGTGGTAACCTGCATACAACATGATGACTCATACAATAGCTTGCATCGAAAAAAAAAAAAAAGAAATACGTTACTTAACTTTTTAAACTACGTTTAACCGAAATTACCGATTTACGGAGCGAACACATTATGCATATTAAAACTCCACTCCTCTGCAAACACACGGAAAAACCACAAAGAGAAAATGCCTTTAAAATTTATAACACTCTTACAAACGTTACGCGTATGGAACACTGAGTACCGTCTGCAAAAAAGTTGATTAATAAATTTTTTATCAACAATGTCTGACCGAATTTTTACATTACGTTGCGAAATGAACGAAGTTTGTTTTTCGAACGATAAAAAATGGCGGACGTTTTAGTTAATCCTCTATCTGTTTGCGATACGTTTAGGATTTGTGTTCGTGGTCAGTTTTTCTAATAAATCTTGCTTTCGGATTGAATTTTGTGTCGATTCAATTTGTGCGGAATAATACGATTGTTTTGTGATGAATTATTTATTTCGTTTCTTTGTGAAACAGGAAAATAAAGCGGAAGTATTTTTTGTTTTCAAAATTATACGGTTTTAAGGATAGTTTAAAAAGTAAATAACGAATGATTTTGAACCAGTCTCATCAAGATAAATCATTAGAAAACGGAACAAAACAAACACGACACGACAGAACGAAAACCTTTAGAAAAAAAAAAAACTCCCACTGCGCATTAAATAGAATTCCTATGCTAACGGTACAAAAGGAAATTTTTGCTTTCCGAACAAAAAAGTAGGTCGGTACGGGAGGACTGAAGTTCGGCGTACAAAGGCGTTACAGCACTTTGTTGATGCTGTACCCCTATGTCTGTGCGTTCGTGTCGCATTCTGAGTTTCTGAATAGATATGTCGGAATGGAATGTATCGTTTGTCATAAAGCGTTTAATGTTAATTTTGTTTTTATTAAAAGTAGGCTCGCGCTTGACCGCACCTGATGGTAAGCGATGATGTGGTCAACGGTGAAGCACGCTTGCTTAGAAGTAACCTATTCTCTCTTGACTTAAAAACCCCTAGATTGCAGCTATCGGGAAACACAGACTCCGGCAGAGAATTCCATTACTTAGCTGTACGCGTAATAAAAGTATTGTCAAAACGTTTAGTGCGTATAGGTGGGATGTCCACCATCTACCGATGGCGCCTGGTAGTTCTATGATGAAACGGGCTGGACGGCGTTAGATCATGCAATTCCATCGCACACTCCGCGAAATGTAACCGATAATAAACCGACAACCTGGCAACTCGGCAACGATGTTCAAGGCATTGGAGCTTTGACTTAACCAATGCCTCATCGCCGATGAGCTTCTTGGCCCGCTTTTCGATTTTCGATCGAATCTCGTGCATCAAGCTGGTATTTGCCAGATCCGTCCCTGAGACATTACATAAAATGACTTTCATATAAAAATAATGGAGCCAACTACAGTTTTTATTTTCTATACAATGAAGGAATATCTTATGAAAACTTGTCCTTATTTTCTTAGTAACATCTTGAACTCGTCTCAATCAAATTGACAATTAGCTACCTATAGTTTGTTATGTATTGATAGTAATCCAGTTATTTTTTTTTAGTTTTCATAGTTAATGAGTCGAGTGAAGTCAGTCGCTATTCGCAGTTCCTTCAAAAGGATTAATAACTATATTTTAAGTCATTTGCTCTATTCGACTCTTACTTGAATCAACGGAATTGATAGTTATATTTTTTAATTTATTGGCATTAATCTTGATACTTTGAGGTCGCCGTGGGTGGTCAATATGAACCAAGTGAGATAGTAAAATTTGATGTTTTTTTTGTCCTTTATCTTTTTGTAGGCTAATCCCAGGCTGTTAGTATATTAGAAATGTCTTACGGCCCAAGCCCAGCTGCAGACTACATAATACAATTATGAAGGGTGTACGGTTGGCGCATTTGTTGAGCGACTGACTGCTGCGCTGCGTGTCGCGGGTTCGATTCCCGCACGGAACAAATATTTGTATGACCTACAGATTTCGGCTCTGGGTGTTTGTGTATGTGAGATTATATGTTCGTAAACGCACCCACGATACAGGAAGAAATTCCTAGTGTGGGGCAACGATTTAAAAAAATAAAAAAGATGGTCCTAAGTAAGATTTGCAATACTATGTTTTGAATAAATATATTAGTGTTATCAGCCTGTAACAATCTCACAGTTGTGCCAAGGCCTTTGTCTTAAACGAGAAAACTGATTAATTAGTTCGCTTGCTCATCTCATTAAGATAGATACTAAGGTAGGTACCCAAATTAAGAACAGAAAAATATCGCCAAGTGCCTCGACTCTGATTTGTCTTGCCCAATAATACTAGCTTACGTACCTTCGTTCCAGTTTTATCGAAACCCGATAAGAGACGAAATAGGGTTCATGGAAGCGTGGCCTTGAGACAATACCTTGACAAAATGAAAGGAATCTATGGCTGATTTTTTCGTGGTTCATGGTCAACATTCTCAATAACAACGTGTTACTTTTTGTTTTATCATACAATGTTTTTAGTAAATTATTCATTTAAAAGAAAACTTAAAACTCGATACTTATGTAGGTATGTAATATTGTTTTAATTGCACAATATTCATTTAAGTTACTACTAGCTTCTGTCAGAAAAATGTTTTCTTATCCCAAGGGAACATTAAACCGTGATGAAAAGTAGCTTATGAGCTATTCCAGTCTATAATCTATCTCTGTGCCAAGTTTCATCCAAATCCGTCCATCCAAACTTTCGCATTAATAATAGGCTTCTAAACATGTGTGCCAAATTTCATAAGTGTATAGGTTTATTTTTGTATGTATTTATATTTGTCCACACATTTCTCTTAAACTAATGTGTCAACATCTCAAAAATTATACAGTATTATTCTCTCAAGTTTTGAAACAGCAATACAAGAACATTGTCACGAAAGGTGAACCCCAGGCAAGTATACTACTTTTAAGGTACTTCTTACGAATGTTTACAAAATCAGTATAAAAAATATAACTCTACACAATTAACCATATTTTAAAGATAGCATTATAATATTAATTAATAAATCTAAAAACACAAAAAAACAGTATCTGTACCTCGTCTTCCTTTACATAAGATGAGAGAAAACGTGTAGCATCTGCACAGATTACGTTAACTAAATGACGAAATTTCTTGATGATGCACCACGATGTCACTCCGTATATAGCACAAACAAAATATACAAACAAATTCGTTTCAAATATTATTTTTGATCGCACTGGTGTTGTATGTATTAAGAGGAAATATGGGCGGAGAGTGCCGACTGAATTTCCTTAGTAAAAGTCATAATTCGAGGGTGCAAAAATCTAATTCAACGATATTAAACACAGACCTACGGCTGCAAGCTGAAAGTTATTATTGGTAACAAAATAAAAATATCTAAAATATCCTAGATTTCCAGATACGCTAACTTGTTTAATCACTCTCTATGTCTCTGTGCAGTTTAATTAACCCCATCGAATATGTAAAGGTCCCCAATAAAGGTGCGTCTCGAATAGATTGGTATCCATAAATTGGTTTAAGTCACTTCAGTGTCTCTCAAACGAACAGCCTACGAGCGGGAATGTCCAATCAATTTTCGGTATTAGAGAATTTGAAAAGTAAAACTGACATAACTGTTAAGAAAGGACTAGTTTTTGCCTTACCGTTATGTAGTCATCTTTGCCTCAATATTTAAGTTTTCTTGTGAAAAACACGAAATCTCTAAATTTCATTAGTAACGGAATACAATTAAAATTATAAACTACAAAGATTTCCAACAGCTGTCTCTTTAGTGGTTATTTTGAGCAAAATTGTCATCTATTTTGGCAGTGTTAGTATTAAACTTTTGTATGGAACGGCTGTTTTTCGTAATTACTTTTGCGTTTTAATTTTTATGAGTACTATTATTATTTAAAGCGCGAGTGAAATAGCCATTCCGGGTTCGCGTTTCCTGACAACCCAAAGGTTAAAGAGGAAATGCGGTCGCAGACATCCGACTGAATTTCCTAAGTAAAAAGTCATAATTCGAGGTTTAGCTCTCACCTATTGCCTCCTCCAATATTAAACCAATTTCAAAGATATTTCATAAACTGAAAAACAAAGATACATGCTATGCCCTTATGTTTTCCTTTTTGATGATACATTACATCAAAAAGGAAAACATAAGAGAGGACATAAAGGAAAACATTTTTTTTTTTGTGGTGTACAATAAAGTATATAATAATAATAATAATTACATACAGTCAGCCTTGTGTACAAATTTGACAACTATAAATCAAAAAACCATCAATAACTGTGCAGAAAAATCATGCTGTGCAGTCGGAAGATTCATATTCGCGAGCTGGCTGACCAAAACTATAAATATCCTCCGACTGCACAGCATGATTTTCTTCTTGTTTACATCTTTGCAGTCGGGTTTTTTATTTTTATTAACGTTTTTTATTTACAACTTTTTAGTTGTACTTAATTTTTTTCGAATAAGTTTTAAACATATAGGTGGTATATATTTTTGTAATCACCTCTAAAAACCCTTCATTGTGATATCCCACTCGAAGGGTTTGAAAGAAAAATAATTGCAACGTCCACAATATTGCGCCCAAAATCCGCCATGTTCCTTTTTTTTAACGGCACTAAGAACACTTGGGCGGCCAATAACTATTTAACGATGTATTAATTATAAAAATCCGTCAAGTGGTTTGAAAGATACGTGGTAATAAAGAATATTAAATACATACAAGATACGCGCGAAAAACATAACCCTTTCCTTGCAGCCGGGTAAAAAAAGGCAAACATCCCCTATGTTATATTATATTAGTATAGTAATCTTTCTTTTTCAGTTTATGGAATATCCTTTAAATTGGTCTAATATTGGAGGAGGAAATAGGTGAGAGCCAAACCTCGAACCTTATGACTCTTTCTTAGGAAATTCAGTCGGATGTGTGCGACCGCACTCTTAATTCAACAGTGTAGGTGAATTCTAGGCAAGCGAGCTTCATCGTCGACCACATCATTGCATGCCATGACGTGACATAGTCATCAAACGAGACTTCCAATAATACTAAAAATGTCTAGATTCTGCCTTCTTCTAATGTTATCATCTCCGCCTCAGTTACTAAGAGCTCAGAAAATGTAGTCGTGCTTAACTGGCAAAATAAAATTGGGTCACCAAGACACAGGCTGTGCCTAGTTTGGGACCCGTTGCTAAATTGTTTTGGTCATTGTTAGTTTTAATTTCTTACCACACTGTGTTTTGTCATCATGTTATAACTGTGCAAGTTAAATAAATTAATTTGAAATTTGAAAATAAAACTACAAACTATTATTGTAATTGTACTCAAGATTTTCAGCAGCTGTTTCATTAGTGTATTCCGCAAAATGATAATTTCGCCCATTTTTTCGTACCGCATCACTTGTCAAACCATTCCTTCGTGTTGAATCCGGAAACATTAAAAGCCTTTTGTCTTCGACATCGTTAGACCGAAAATGCAGAGAAATACATGCTCCAATCATTTCAATATGTTTGAAGGCTGTTGTTGAAAAAGTGACGGAAATAATACGACCATGCAAGAATGGGGTTAAGGAAGAAAATTGGGAACAAAATTTCTTTTTATGGTGGTTATTACAAGGAACTTATTTACTTAATCATAACTGCTGGAAACAGCCCACCCACAAACGTCGCCACACTGATCAGCTCTGTGCGTCCATCGGTTTCCCGCAGTCTTAACCAAGCAATCGGTCCAGAAGTGGACATCTTTGGGCTAAAATTATGATGATGAATCATAACTGGCGAACTGTTGGTGCAACTCTACCTAACCCTTTGAAAACAGGCGTGTTATGTTATGTTTATGTTATCTGTACAGAGAGATGGAGACAATGACTCTTGTCTACTGCAGTGGGACAGTTTAGTTTAAAAATAAAAAATTCGGGTTGGTGTTTTCCAATAATATTTTGTTTTTCTCATTCTAACACTCGGCAATTAAACAAATGATTTATTTGCCATCTGTAGACTTAAAACCGAACGATAAAACAATATTTATTACCCTACTTGAATCTCACAAATTAACCCTAACTAAATTACAACTATAAACACACAAAAACACCCAAATACATTCACGATTCTCCGCGAGGAGCATATCCAATAGCGAATGTTTACAGTCTGTAATGGAAGCTAAACAATTTGCCGGTAAAGTATGTAGATAAAAATTCCTTGAGTCAATAAGCTCCGAGCCGACGTTCCTACGTGCCTGTTCGATCAACAGCATGCCAAATGTTCAGCGCCCCTGGATAACTATGGCAAAGGGATGGGGGAGATCGTATCCACGGATATATTAGTTGTTGGTGCTTACAAGCTTTTAATAGGGATATATTAGGTTTTTTGTACTCGTAGTAGTTAAGATTTTGTGAACGGGTATAACGATCTATATAATTAGTGGAACGCAGTTATGAAAAGTTGAAAGACTGATTTAATAAAGTTCAGTCGCTCTTTATCATTTATCTTACCAATATATATATATCTGCCTAGCCTTTTCCCAACTATATTGGGGTTGGCTTCCAATCTTACCGGATTCAGCTGAGTACCAGTGTTTTACATGGAGCGACTGCCTATCTGGCCTCCACAACCCCGTAACTGGGTAACACGGTACCCCTTGGCAAGACTGGTGTCAGATCTCAAGCTTCTGACTACTTGTAACGACTGTCAAAGATCTTCAAATGACAGCCGGGACCAACGGCTTAGCGTGCTTTCCGAGGCACGGAGGAAACTCGGTATGTTGAAATGGTCACCCATCCACGGACCGACCTCGTCAAGCGTTACTTAACCTTGATGATTGACCCGTGCACTGAGCCACGAGCTCCTCTTTTTATCGTACCAACGAGCCACAATAAATCTCTTTAGCCTTCGTGCAACTGTCTTGGGTTCGGCGTCCACCAGTTCGTAACAGTGTTTTAAACGGAGCAACCTGCCTATCTGATCTCTTCAAACTTCTTAACTGGGTAACACAGTACTCCTTGTCTTGCAAGACTGTTGTCCGATTGCCTGGTTTTGGACTCTCCGTAACGACTGTCAAAGATTTACAAACTATCTTTTCTTGCATGAGCCAAGATACGAACACATCTAAGACTCGCGTTGCCATTTAAATGCCAAAATTTTAGGTGTCTGTTGACACACTGAATAAAACAATACATAACATCTAACATCATTAGCCTATTCTTATTTATGATCTGCGTTGCCTTACCCAACTACATCATTATTTAGACTGTTTTCAGCGACCTTCCTTATGGGTCAACGCAATTGTTTTAACCTTTAAACAGTCGCGCGGCGTCGAATCGACCGCTCTCTATACATTTTTGTTCCTAATATCGAGATTCCTAGTCACACAAATAGGTATTTCTAATTTCTAGTAGCCTGTAATTCGTTCACTATGCATAAACACCACTCCACTCCACAAAAGCCTATTTTTCAGTCTCGACGCAGGCGTTGAAAAGACTACACGCGCCTGCCCTTGAATTTTTGCCTTTCAGGTTACACTAGTCGATTTTTTTCCGTAAAAACGTAGTCTAGGGATGTTTGACCGATTTTAACGCATTTTTTGGCGCAAATAAATACCATAAGAAGACGGAAAATTGCAAAACGGCGTCCATACAGGGATAGATAAGTAGTTCAACAATGCAAATATTTATATTTTGAACAGATAGATTTAGTCATTTTTTCATGATATCTAGACTGTCAAAGGTCTGTTTATAAAATTTCGTGCGGTCGGTTTCGACCTAAATCATTATCCATTTCGCTACAAATTTGCAAAAGTGTGTATTCTTACGCGAACTAGCTTCCTACTTCTCATTACAGTATCTATCTCTTCCACACGTGTTGTCGGTTGATATAAAATGCTTTTTAACCCCGCGCACAAAATAGTTCGTGCCGTCGACTAGTGTACCCTTAAGAGAAGACTGATTTTGAAGAAAACTAGAGCTTATGTGTGAATATAAATAGTAAATTCACAAAACCTATAGTGAATGCCATTCCTTATTTTGTATTGTGCGTTTAGTTTGTGCAGAATAAACAATTTTTCTTTCTTTCTTTTTCTTTCTAATACAGTAAAGTAACAGACAACAGCAAGTAACAGCAACAGTGCAGTGGCAGTAACTGTAAGTAGTTAATAGTAAAACTTCCATAGGTCCTTAGGTTACGTGCGACCAAATCAGCGCGTGCCTGCTGAAGGTGACTTTGCGTAGAGAGGCGATATCGTACATGAAATTTCTAAATAAAAATCAAGTGCAAATCAGTCGAATTACATCGCATTGCGTTCATAGGAACGTACTTGCAATTTTTACTTAATAAAAATCTCTTATAAGTTTATACTAATATTATAAAGAGGAAAGATTTTTTGGCTCCGAAACTCCTTAACCGATTTAAAAAAAAAAAGCACCTGTGGAAAGCTACATTATTCCCGAGTAACAAAGGATACAATTTATTTTCAAAAAAAGTTAGAGATCCTTATGAAAATTGCAATAACGTAACCAAAAGTAGCAAAATTTTGCCTATAAAATTCCTTATTTGGCGTGCGCTGAGAAAACTGTTGATGATACATAAAAATTATGTACTACATGATTAAAGTACTCATTATAACCTAAAAAAAAGGCTGAGAGAAAATATATCTTACTATTATAGTTAAGTAACAATAGCAGCTTTTGTGTTCTAAAATTTAATTAGATCGCCGCGACGCGCCCCGCCGTGTCGGTAGAAACAAAAGTTAGTTACTTTAGTATTGTAGTATGAATTCTTATTCAAAAAAATAGTTTAAAAAATTTGCAGGAAGATAGGGTAGGTGGGTAGGTAGGTAGGGTAGGTGGGTAGAGTAGGGTAAGGTAGGTTAGATAGGTAGGTAGTAGGTATGTAGGGGTTAGCTAGTGTGATATAAATAGAATCGTGTCGAGCGGACAGGCAGTTCGCTAACTGGGTGCAGCTGTATACCAGTAACTTACATGCAGCGACTGCCTGTCTGACCTATACGAGCTAGTTCCTGAGTAACAAGATCCGAAGCCCATCCCTATTCTGCAGTAGAAATGTAATAGCAAACATGGATGTTAGCTTTAGTGTTCCTCGATTAAATGCCGCCCTACTACGGAACCGTGTGTTTATTTTCAATTCGAATGTTTCTAGCGATTTCCCCAGAGATCTGGTGGGTATGGAGTTTATAACCAATTCTGTATAATTTCCAGCTTATTTTTGTTAGTTTTTTAATTAAAATAACAGACAAGTAGAAACATGAAACCTTTATTGCTTGAAAGGTTTTGTAAATCAGTTTTAGTTCTTCGTCTGAAATTGAATATAAAGTTTTTATCTGTATTTTTAACTGGGATACAGTAAATACAGTTGAACTTTTTGCGAATTTGGAAAAGCTTGATTTTTTACCACTCTGTGTTGCTCGTGGAGAGTATTCTAGGAATACCAATTGACCTTGAATGTACCTTTATATTGCTCAATAAGGTTAAGGTTTTTGAAATTTGTTTAATATTTTTGAATGACACAGACTGTTTCCGTGCGTAAAGGCCTAGATGACCACTGAAAATCAGTGACGTACAGGTTTTGTGTCAAAACTATGTAGATGATAATAAGTCGTTATTTTGTTTTACTAACATAATTTAAGTAATACGAATACTGGCGTTAAGGTTACACTAGTCGATTTTTTTTTCTTACAAACGTAGTCTAGGGATTATTCCACTGTTTGACGATGTACGTTCAAAGTAAAAGGTGATATCAATTTGTCTCATCATTACCTAGCCCTGTATGGAAGCGAAAAAGTAAAAAAAGAAAATCTTTGAAAGTTATGAGCGTCGAAATTTCCACATTTCGACACCAATTTTAATGCATTTTTAGGCGCCAATAAATACCATAAGAAGACGGAAAATTGCAAAACGGTGTCCATACAGGGATAGATTAGTGGTTCAACAATGCAAATAATTTTATTTTGAACAGATAGATTTAGTAATTTTTTCATGATGTCAAGATTGTCAAAGGTCTGTTTACAAAATTTCGCGCGCTCGGTTTCGTCCTAAATCATTATCCATTTCGCTACAAATTTGCAAAAGTGTGTATTCGTACGCGAACTAGCTTCCTACTGCTCATAACAGCATCTATCTCTTCCGCACGTGTTGTCGGTTGATATAAAATGCATTTTAACCCCGCGCACAAAATAGTTCGTGCCGTCGACTAGTGTACCCTTAAGGTTTTAAGTTTAAGTTTAACTATGCATGTCAATTGTTGTGGCCGTAAATGATTTTTCTTTATTCATAGTATAATTCACTAGAACACTACAAGAGAAAATCAGAAAGAATCTAGACCAAATAAATATGTTGAAACGTTCCACATTACGGTAACGTAAAGAACCTTTTATACTTCAACTAATGGATTCGCTCGTTTAAGGCAAAAATGTGCGGAGGGAGCAAATAAGGACTTCAGGTGTTTTATAAGGATCTTCAATTTTGAAGAGAAAACATGTTCAGTCGCGTTGAGAGATTTTTGGTAGGGGTAAAACTTATGGGTTCGCTTCACCGACATGCTAATGTGACCGGGTCAAGTCGTGGCGCGTCTTTTTGTTATTAGCGGCCAGTTATTCCAAAGTTTTCATTAGTAGTTCCCATGAGTCCCCATGACTGCCTATTTTATTTCCACTAAGTATGGCGTGCAGGCATGTTACACCTTCGACCACATAGTGGTCAAGCGCAAGCTATCTAAAATAATAAAAGGCTATATCGAAAATTCACGTGATCATTCCCTTACGTTTTCATTATGGTTGTCGTCATCGATGAAAGCATAACACGTTTCTTAAGCCTGTAAAATAAATGAATGAATTGGGACAGTATGAAACCATCTTAAAACTAACCGGCCCGGGCTAAAGCCCAAAAAAACTAACCGGAACTTATCCAAAACTTATTAAACAGGCCATAAATATATTTCCAACTAATTTCATTTGAAGGACAAAATATGTTCTCACTGATCTACTTCTATGTAACTATGTGATATTAAGTTTATAATAACTATCAACTTTGGTAGACAATGAAAAATTTATGTCATCCAAAAGCAAAAACAACACAACACAATGATCAAGCTTTCGAAAAAGATATATTTTATGCTCATTGTGTTACAATTGTCTTGGTCTTCGAGACGGCCACAGGAAACTAGACAAAACCGTTGTCTTTGGTCAACTTTATATCCGTTGACAGAAGAGGATACAATCTACGTAGTCTTTTTGCTTCTGGTTGAAAGGAACGTGTATTTTGGCGTTCAGCCCAGTTGGACTGTTCACAAACCCCGTTTTCAGTCTCGTATCGTCCTTTTTTTATTAAAACAAAAATGGGCCAATTTGACGAGTATATTGTACGGTCTGTTTGTATATTTGTTCGTAAATGTTTAAAATTGATGGAGTTTCGTCCAGATTTCTGACACAGATGTGACCTGCATTCGATTTTATTATTTTATTTGCTGTAGCATTGAATGCATAAGTTGACTGTCATTTGGTTCATGACATAAAAATTGATTAAGCACACAGAAAGCTGTGTTAAATAAAAGTTGCACCAATAAAGGTTGCTTTTAAATAAAATGCAACGAATATTAGGTGGACCACAAAGGAGTTTTAGAGGACCAACAACCAGATGCTTCTAGAGGACCGTGGTTGAAACCCTGGACGAGACTCCCAAACCAAAGAAGCATGTCACCAAATCCGCAAAAAAATCCTCTAACGCCTCTGAACTTTGTATATCTGTTATTTACTTTTTCACCTCTTCACAATAATTAGGACAAAGGGTACATTCCCTGGGAGTATGTTCCCATTGGATGATTTCTGACATTTACGCGGGCGAAACTAGTTTATAATATTAGTAGAATTTAGTAGTGGACTGATAATATAAATAGCACTTTCCGTTTTCGCACTAAACTGACGGACGTACTATTAATCAAGCAAGACCAACTAAAAGCCTGCTCTAATTAAGACACACATTACATTTGCGTTACTTTCGACATCCATTTCCAAAACATGCTCTAAAAGCAACGCAAACACTTTACTGTAATATTACATTTTCAAATGATGCTACTCTTGTGCTTTTAGCATTCAAACCATTTAGAACTCTTTTTTCTTAGCAGTAAAAACGCTTTTTACGACGCGTATAGATAAGAGTTACGACTGTCTAACAAAGAACAAACTAGCTACGCTGTTTATACGTTTTTTAAGGCCTTCTACTCAGGTCTGAAAGAAATCACATTTTTATGTCTCAGACCATCCGAGTTTTAATCTCCTATACTGCCGTCCTGCCGTCCAGTCAACGGCCATGACTTACAAGATTGTAGGTCGTGGGTTTGAACCCAGGCATGAACTTTACTTTGTGTAAATTATTACATCACCACTACTCTCAAAACGGTGAAGAAAAACATAGTGATGAAACCGGCATTTCCTAGAACCAAAAATTCGAAGACATGTGACATACACCAACGTGCCATGGGCCCGCGTGGTGGATTATGGCCCATTCCCTCTCACAGAGAGGAGGCCTGTGTCCCAGCAGTGGTAACATTGAAAGGCTGAAGATGATATAGCGATGTCGCAGAGAAGGAATATTTGAGAGGTAAATCGATTTTTATTATATCTATTTTACTGGATTTTTCAAAGAAATAATAAGATTTTCAAATTTTTTACATGGTGGCCAGTATGACCAGTATGACGAAGCTTCCTACCCAACCCGACAACCTATGACAGATCGTCTTGGCGCCGTAAGATAAAGGGAGAAGACCCCACCTAAAGTCAGCAAATGCTAAAAAGAAGAATAAGTTGTTTATTCAGATTACAAAAATATGTCAGTAGGGTGGGCATAGAGCCTAGTAAAGGACGTTGCAGACAGATAACTAAGCTAAGTTATTCTAGTAATTTTTCATAACGGTTTACATAGTTCGCGGTCTAGCTTCTGCCAACGGCTTCTGCCCTCTTTCCGCGTGCAAGTCGAAAATTTTCCTGAAGAAACATATTCCCGGAATAAAAATCCTATCCCATTCCTGTCTATAATCTTTTTCGGTGCAAAATTTCGTCCAGACCCGTTCAGCAGTTCTGGCTTGATTGAGTAACAAACATACACTCAAACTTTCACATTTATAATAGTAAGATTATTATTACCTCAGTTAAGCGAGTGACGATAATCTTACTTAGCATAGCTGTTGGTCTACCACCGGCTAATAATGAAGTCGTTATACCATTAAATCGAATTCAGATGTCAACAGATATCTACGTTATAGAAGAAACAACTTTATATAGAATTATCGACTACCAAAACTCTTGGAATTAGCAATTTGTGAATTCATAAGCAAGGATTTATTTAGCTGTGGATCTACGTGATATGAATTCTAATGAAAGCATCTATGTATAGACGAATCCTTTGCTTTCAATTCTCCGGCTGGCACGTCACTTTTTAATTCGTACCTATTTATATATATTATTTATATATTTGTTATGTAAAAAAATATACGTGTCAAATTGAGAACCTCCCTAAAGTCTTGGAATGAACAACTTGTCAATTCATAAGCAAAGCTTTATTTAGCTGTGGATCTACGTGATATGACTTCTAATGAAGGCATCTATTTTTAGATCAAGCCTTTGCTTTCAATCTTCCTGTTGTAACGTCGCTCTTTTTAACTTGGTACCTATTTTTATACGTCGTCGATTTAACATTGGAAGCTCCAAGAAGGCCTTTATTTCCGAAAATATCTTTTATACGACGAGTTCACTCGCCTTTTAGTTTTCTGGGCACTTTTCATGAATTCACTTAGAGTGACAAAAATAAACATATTTTGGGATGATTTTGGGGTTCTTCAAGAACAACATCAAAATAACGTGACTGTGCAGGCTTATTACGATGAGTGTCACTTTTTCTTGAAACGTCATGACGTTACAAGTTACCTCTTGGACAAAGTGAAACTCATCAGCGATAATGATTATCAAAAGTAACCAATGTAAGGCGACGCCTTACATCAATAGTACGAAGGGATGTTGCATGCGCGCTTGAGAAAAGTACCAGGTATCCGATGCCCGACACCCACTCTACGATCACACTACAACCGCGGGTAGACTTAAGAGTCGGAAGAGTTTTCTTCGATGCCCACGGGCCATCCAAGACCCACCGCCTCTATTGAGAAGCAGGTTGTGGAGACAAGCTCACCTACCACCACCCGATTTCTTGAAACCCCAGGAACACCTGCCACCTGGACGTGAACTGCAGTGGCCTATATGGAAAGCACTCAATCGTTTGCGCACCCAAGTAGGCCGCTGCAAACCCAATTTAGCAAAATGGGGTTTTATAGACCCGTCTGATACCCAGTGTGAGTGCGGTGCCCCTTTGCAAGATATGGCACACATGCTGGAGTGTCCCAAGTGTCCATACTCCTGCACTTTGGAAGACCTTGACGCCGCAATCGGGGTGGCCACCTACTGGGCCCAAAATGTATGAAGAGTTTCCCATCGACTCGAAAAGAAGAAGAAGAAGACCAATGTAAAGGATTGACAAGAGGCCCTAGGTAAGTATACCAGCGATGGCGATAGATTGAGCATTACAGTGCGCAACTTGTAATGTTACAGATTCGAGCATTACATCGGTGAGGGGAGAGAACCGGGGATCTTCTAGCGTATGCCATTCACAAATGGAGTGAGGCCATCGAGAGGCACGGGGAAGCACTTGCCGTCTCCCTCGACATCTCGAAGGCTTTTGATACGGTCTGGCACGAAAGCCTTATGGGTAAGCTTCCTTCATTCGGTCTGCTCGGTGGTCTGTGTGATTGGATTGCAGACTTCCTGAGGGTTCGGTCCATTCGAGTAGTTATAGATGATGGCTGCTCATCGGACCGATTAGATATTAATGCCGGGGTCCCTCAGGGGTCGGTACTCTCAGCGACATTTTTCTTGCTGCTCATAAATGAGCTGCTAAAACCTGATCTTAGGGTATGTGCTTCAGCTTCGACCACATCATCACTTATCATCAGGTGAAATAGTGGTCAAGCGCAAGCCTAACGAAAATAAACAAAAATAAAAAACCGAGCATTACAAAACCAAAATCATTTCAAAATCGAATATGAAATGTTACATTACAGGCGAATATTAGTCAAGTTAAGGAGGCAGTACTGTAATCACATCACATCATCAGCCTATTAATGTTCCCACTGCTGGGACACAGGCCTCCTCTCTGTGAGAGGGAATGGGCCGTAATCCACCACGCGGCCCCAGTGCGGGTTGGTGGATGTCACATCATCATCAGTCGCGACCTTATCCCATTTACTTGGGGTCGGCCCTCCTTATCCTTTTTCTCCATTGTGCACGGTCTTGGGCAGTGCTGTTGTCCAAATTTACTTCTTTCAGGTCTTTTTCAACCGTCGTCAACCAAGTGGCAGGTGGTCTACCGCGTCCGCGTTTCGTCGTTGGCAAGTTAAGGGCAAGCTTCACCATATGGTCAACTGACCTTCGTTGGATGTGGCCATACCATCGGAGTCGATTTTCCTTTACTTTGTCAATGATGGGAGTGATTTTAAAACTTCCTCTTACGTACTCATTCCGGATCTTGTCTAGTCTGGTGACACCTGCCGACCAGCGCAACATTCGCATTGCCGTTGTATGTTGTTTGTTTAGGTGTTGTTTAGTGGTTGCCCAACATTCTGATCCGTACATAATTGCGGGGCGTATGGCTGTCTTGTAAATATGGCCTTTAGCTTTAATGGGCATTTTTCTGTCACATAAGACACCTGTGAGTTGTCGCCATTTTAGCCAACCGGTTGTTGTTCTGTGAGTCACGTCGCTATCAATTTTTGCATCATTAGTAATGATTGAACCTAAGTATTTGAACTGTTTGACTGTGGGGACTTGAGATGTACCAATGGTGAATTTTGTGCTATCAGGGTCCGTGATGCCGTCAAATATGCATGACATATTCTCGGTTTTTTTCCTGCTTACTTTTAGACCATTATTTTCGAGTGCTCTAACCCAAGCATTGAAGTTTTGCTGGAGATCGTCTGTATCTTCCGACATCAAAACAACATCGTCTGCATACAGTATGTTCCAGGGGATTGCTTTCTGGCAGTGTTTCGTCAAATAATCAATTGTGGTGTTGAATAGCAGTGGGCTAAGAGTAGAACCCTGATGCACTCCGACCTTCAGCTCAAACTGTTCACTGATGCCGGCTGGGCTTAGAACCTGCGTGGTAACGGTTTCGTACATGTCCTGAATGAGTTTTACATAATATTCAGGCACTAGTTGTTGTCTGAGAGCTTCCAGGATCAGATCTCGAGGTATGTGGTCGAACGCTTTCTCTAGATCAATAAATATCATATGCAAATTTTTATTATTTGACCTAGCTTTTTCTAGCATTATACGGACTGTCTGGATTGCGTCTGATGTACTCTTTTGCGCCACAAAGCCGCATTGATTTTGAGTCAAAGTTATTATATGATTCAATCTGTTGTTAATAACACGTTCCCAGATCTTCATGGTGTGCGACATTAGTTTGATGGCTCTATAGTTGCTGCATTCCCTCACATCGCCTTTGCCTTTATAAAATGGTACCAAGAAACTATTTCGCCACGACTTGGGTATGACTTGGCCCTGGATCAACTTGTTGAATAGCTCGTAAAGCCAGTGAATGCCCTGCTCACCTAAGTATTTCCAGACCTTGGCTGGTATTTCATCTGGGCCTGGAGATTTGTTGTTCTTCATTTGCTGTATTGCTCTCTTAATCTCTTGTGGCTCGACAGCAGGAACTGGCCCGTGAACTAAGTTTGGTCGACAGTAATTTTGATTTCTGGGGCGTGTTATGTTAAGGAGCTCTTTGTAGTACTCGGTCCATCTTTTTTTGATGTCATCATCTCGTGTCAAAAGTGTGCTTGTTTGTTGGTGGATGTCACATGTCTTCGATTTTTTGGTTCTAAGACATGCCAGTTTCCTCACGATGTTTTCCTTCACCGTTTTGAGAGCAGTGGTGATGAAATAATTTACACAATAATTTACGCCTGCCTGGGCTCGAACCCACGACCTACAACTTGTAAGTCGCGGCTGATACCACTGGGCCACCACTGCTCAACAGCACTGTAATAATGTAATGCTCAAAATCGAATATGAAATGTTACATTACAGGCGAACGCTCCAGGTGAGGAGGCCTCTTTAGATTGTCACTTATCTAGAGCCTAAGGTCTACCAAAAGGTCACGTGGTTATAGACGACCACTTAACTGAGACCATTCTGAAGAAGCTGCGCGGTACGGAATGGGGTGTATTTATGTATTAAGGCGCCGATTGCCTTGAGTAGCTGATTTTAAAATAAGAATCATGTCTAAACGGCTAGTCGTAATTTTATGGAAAAAATATATGTTACATTAGACCATTTCCTTAATAATTTGATCTGCGAAAATTTTGAGTTTTATTCGTATAACATAGTGTAATTAATTTGTAAAGTTACGTCTAAAACGGACAAAAATACGAAAATCACACCAAAATCGCTGGGCATATTATAATGAAAGACACCATCTCAAAGACAATTTAATTTGCCACATTTTGATCTGAAGTTTTTTTTTTAAAGTCATAGAATAATAAGGAAAGTACAAAAAACTACTAAATTTTGGGTCGCGCGGGTGTGAAACGAGTGCGCGTTTTGTTCCCTCAAGGTCGTTGCCGTTAGTCGTCGTCTTAAAACTGAATGCAACATAGGAGGACTCAGTGTCGCCGCAGGTGTAGTGCAGTTGATAGTTCGCTGATGGGTTTCAACATCTCTCTTGCTACCTCAGGAACGGTCTCAGTTGAGTGGTCGCTAAAGTCTCTTACATTTTGATAGAAACGATATCGTTAAATGAAAATCACTTAACCTTTAACCTCTGTGCTCAATATCAAGTTTACAATTATTTATTTAAAGAAAGGGATTTTTTTTTATTTTTTAGCACGATTTGGACTAATTTTAGTTTTTAAAAGGTCAATTGGAACGTTGCCTTTGACTGCTAAAAATAAAAATGTCGGTGATGTTTTCCTATTTCAAGTCTTTTATTAGGTCTATCTAAAGTAATTTAAACTTGATATTTATTGATATAATAGGTACTAGCTGTTTCCCGCGGCTTCGCTCCCGTGGACCACCCCACAGGACCCTTTTTCTGGGTTAAAAATATCATATGTCATTCAGGAATAATGTAGCTTTCTATTGTTGAAAGTATTTTTTATTATCGGTCCAGTAGTTTCGGAGCCTATTCGGTACAAACAAACAAACAAAACAATATTTCCTTTTTATAATATTAGTATAGAAGTATAGATCGTATAGATAAAGTTTTCAATCAATCCTTTTTCTGTTGCTGTCTTGTCTTGGTCGTTACTAAAATTTCATTAGCTAATACAATATAGGCAGATGTATATTTAACAAACCCACAGGAAAACCTATTAATTTTAATCCGGTAATCGCTCAAGGAAATACACCTAGCAAAAAACCATTTCCATAATCCCTAAACGTAAATAAACGATGACAATTTATCATCTGTCTTTTTCCCCTCACAAATATCATGGAGGCAGATGGAGTCTCTGAAAAACATTTACGTAACCTGACAGGACCGGTTTCACAATTGGACACAAAACTTCACCTGACGTGGTTTGTGTTTCGTTTCGGGTAGCCGTGGTCCGGATTGAGGTGAACCTACACTGCTTGCCTATGTATATTGTTTTCTGTTACGCCTCTGAAAATGTATCATCGCAGTTTATTTGTAGGTCCCAGTATTTTGAAAGATTGGTTTTAGGTTGGAATATTCGAGATTTGGGTTAAGGCACAGGTTTAGTTTGATAGGTTTGAGCGATTTTATTACATTTGCCCAAAAAAATAAACCTACTTCAAAAGCTAAACCCAAAAAGTACAAATAACTTTCGGTTCGGCAGTCGGTATCTTTGGTACCTACCTACCTCCTGTTTATATCATTTTCCGACACCAACTGCCGAAACGAAAGTTAGTTTGTGTTTTATTTTTAAAGTCGGCTTAGATCTTTGTGAAAAAATTTGTTTTTCTCTTTTTAGTATCACTATCAATAAAAAGTGAGCGAGTTCTATAGTAAGGTACCTAAAAGCTTGACAAAACACCCATACTAACTCAATTTACACATTCGTGCTGTTAGTCGCTAAGGAGTTCGGTTGTATGTTCCATATCTTGAAAACTGCTGAATCGATTTTGATGAAACATGGTGTATCGTTGCCCATTTTTCTTAGCAGAACATGTAAATCTTTAGAATTGTTGGTCTTTAGGTTTATCTTAACTAATATTGTAAACAGGTAAATTTGTTGCACTCTGTGATTATTTTCTAATCACGTCGACACGGTTGGCGCAGTGGCTGTGTCATTGGCTGCTGCGCCACGTGTTCGATTACCTACCGGAACTAAATTCTGAATGGCTTACTGGTAGTGGTTTGTGAATGTGAGCTTAAATGTTTGTAAACGGACCCACAATATATGAGGAATGCCTAATGTAGGTAACGATTTTTTTAAAGACGATTAATAAAAGAATTTAATCTGATTATTTTAGGAAAAATCACGATAAACGTGTGTAAAAGAGTATAGGAAAATAACACATATATTTTTGTATACAGAACTAAATCAACAGACTACCAAGAATACCCAATAACGTGCTTATCCACATTAATTCCCTATTTTCCTGCCCCTTCGTGTTCACCTAAAATTCGCCATCTATACTAATATTATAAAGAGGATTTCTTTTTTTGTATGTTTGTTTGTTTGTACCAAATAGTTTCCGAAACTACTGCACCGATTTAAAAAATCTTTCACCAATAGAAAGCTACATTATTCCTGAGTGACATAGGCTATTTTTTAATCCCAAAAACGGGTCCTGTGGGGAGCACGTGAGCGAATCCGCGGGGAACAGCTAGTTATTAATAAAGTTTCTATAAGGGTAGCTATTAAAAAGAGTGTTCTTTATTAAGGAACTTGTAAATCGAGGGTAGTTTGAAATTGTCGGTGTGGGAAACAAGTTAATTACACTCAACGTTACAGGTGAACTAAGAAGTAGCGGAGCGATGAACGACCGGGAAATGAGTAAGAAATCAGCTAAGATGTGCGACTTAATTATATGTAGCAGGTGACCCGATTTGACTCGATTTTATTAGTTACTGAAGGTGAATCCGACGATGGATGTGAGACGTACGGGACCGGTCACTGTGGCCACACTTGGGGGAGACCTATGTTTAGCAGTGGACGTCTTTCGGCTTAAATGATTATGATGATGATGAAACGCTACATAGATAGGTACAGCAAGTTGATTCATGACCGTTTCAGCCGATAATTCGTTTGAAAACTTCAAAACCTTGAAGTATTCCTGATATACTCATGGTGCACTTAGGACGTTTTAAATAATATAAAAACGAGCCAAGTGCGTGTCGAACTTCGCACATTCAGGGCTCCGTATCGAATGTAAAATACATCGGTATTTGTTAGTAAAATATACTTAATAGTTAACACTAGCTTCTGCCAGCGGCTTCGCTCACGTGAATGTCGAAAATTATCGTGAGGGAACATATTCCCAATATAAAAAGTATCCTATATGCTATTCCTGACTATAATCTATCTCTGCGCCTAATTAAATGCAGATCTGTCCAGCCGTTTGAGCGTGAAGAAGTAACAAACATACAAACACACACACTCACAAACTTTCGCCTTAATAATATTAAGTGTGATAAGAAACACTATCCCCAAATTTCAAGTTCATAGGTCAGTGAGAAACAGAAACAAAAGATTCCAAAAACAGCTAGATGAAACTCATAAATGGCTCTGTAAGTGGCGAATACGTGCAAGTGCATCCAAGTCTAATCATATCACCTTCACGCTCAGGCACGGAAACACGCCACCTGTTAGACTTGGTCCTGACACCCTACCACACACAGATTGTGTAAGGTATCTTGGCTTCCACTTGGACAGGCGCCTAACATGGAAGTATCAAATTAAATACAAGAGGGATGAGATAAACCACAAGTTCCGCAACCTGTATTGGCTCATGGGAAGAAACTCTGTGCTCTCAGTAGACAACAAACTCCTCATTTACAACTCGGTTCTCAAGCCTATATGGACCAATGGGATCCAATTGTGGGGCGTTGCCAGCAAAACCAACATAATCTGCCTGCAAAGAGTGCAAAATGGTATCCTAAGATCAATAGCAAATGCACCTTGGTTTGCTAGGAATGACGAAATCCACGACTATCTACAAATTCCATCACTAAACTCTGAAATCGAGCGATACAAAAGACAACACAAGGCACGCCTATCCTCGCATCCAAACCCACTAGTTACTGAACTGTTAAACCCGACAGCGGTGGTAAAAAGGCTGAAGAGGAACCACCTTCTATAAGTGGGATGCGCAGTACCAGCTGCTCCACCACAACGCCTTTGAACGCCAACGAATTTGCTTATGGTCCGACGACCGATTGCAAATCGAAATAAATGGAAAAAAAAAGGGTCAGTGAGAAGTTAACAAAATTCTTCGGAACAAAATTTTGTGACGGACGACGGACAGACATACATACAGATGGATACGTGAGTGACACCAATAGGGCTCCGTTTGGACACTTCGGGTAAGGAACCCTAAAAACTGTGTCAATACGGACAAAGGGTCGTGCAATTATTACCATTGTGTTCATTGCAGTAGATTATAAATTGAATTAAAAAGTTATTTTTTTCTGATATAGCTTAAATTAAGTTTCGAATTTGGAATTAACTGACTGTTTTTCATTTCAAAAACATAAAAAATATAGTTATAAAAGCTTATTTTTAAATTAAAACAAAAATTCCCAATAATAAAACGTCAAGTAGATGTATAAATGGTGGCAAGTCACTAAAATTACAGAATGGGTGAACTAATTGACACTGTCTTATTATATCGATAGTAACTTTGTTGCTAAGGAAAATTTGACCTTATTGTATTATATTTTTTTTAATAATATATATAATTTGCTTATGGTGGGTCATGAATTAATCTTGTCGACCTATTTAACTCTACAGACTAACTTCATTGATTTGTTGTGAGCGGAAGTTTAGAACTAAATTCGGTTTAGCTAGTGATATTTAGACCGGTAAGTAGTTAGTCCCTAGCTACATGTTATTTCATTTAACTAATAAAAGTCGTAAATACACTTCACTACTCCTAGCAGAAATGGGTCAGAAAACAAAAAAAAACATTGTTTGACCAAATAAAAGTAGGTCTACAAAATAAATTACATTAGGTCTGTCACTACTTCGGGCTTCCACGACAAGATTACATTTAGTTCTGATTACAAGTACATTCTTGATTACATGAACTACATTACCTGAAATTAGATTCGTGACTTCCTGATCCTAAAAGAAGTAGACCGACCGTAACAATTGGATAGTTACAAAGGGGACAGAGAGTGACAATACTTACATTAGAAAGATGTCTTGATGGTTAAAGTCTTCCTGTATATACCTGAAATAAGAAAGAATAAATATTACCTAATTGATACTTTATATTATTATTAAAATACCAGAGAGAAAGAGTAAGTGTGTAGATGTTGCGCTTTAGCATATCAATTGGTCATTAAACCTACCTACATGTAAAGACTTTCCTAATCTATACTAATATTATAAAGAGGAAAGATTTTTTTGTTTGTTTGTTTATATCGAATAGGCTCCGAAACTACTGGACCGATTAAAAAAATTCTTTCACCAATAGAAAGCTACATTATTCTTGAGTGACAGGCAATTTTTTTTATCCCGAAAACGGGTCCTGTGGGGTGGTCCACGGGAGCGAAGCTGCGGGGAACAGCTAGTTATTAATAAAGTTTCTATAAGGGTAGCTATTAAAAAGAGTGTGCTTTATTGAGGAACTTGTAAATCGAGGGTAGTTTCAAATTGTCGGTGTGAGAAACAAGTTAATTACACTCAACGTTACAGGTGAAGTAAGAAGTAGCGGAGCGATGAACGAGCGGGAAATGAGTATGAAATCAGCTAAGAAGTTCGACTTAATTATATGTAGCATGTTTTTTATACCGAAAACGGGTCCTGTGGGGTGGCCCACGGGAGCAAAGCCGCGGGCGACAGCTAATTTTAAATAAATCGCTTTTTTTGCAGTCGGGTTTTGTTTTTTTGTATTAACTTTTTTTATTTATTACTTTTTAGTTAACATATTTTTTTTTCAGATTGGGTACATTACACTTCACACTAATATTGTAAAGGCGAAAGTTTTTGAGTGTGTTTGTATGTTTGTTAGTTCTTCACGCTCAAATAGCTGAACGGATCAGGATGAAATTTAGCACAAAGATAGATAACTGGCAGAAATAGCACATAGGATACTTTTTATCCCGGAAATATGTTCCTTCGGGATAGGTTTCGACTTTCACGCGGGCGAAGCCGCTGGCAGACGCTATTTTAAACATATAAGTGTTATATATTTTTTAAATCACCTCTTAAAACCTTTATTTTGATACTACACACGATGGGTTTGGAAGAAAAAAAATTGGAGCCCCACAATATGACACCCAAAATCCGCTATTTTTATTTTACTATTTTGTAACGCCTGCCAAAGATGTCGCCACTAAATTGCCAGCCAGCCGCCATTGTCATGACGTAATATCCTACCACGAGGCCTAAGTGGAGGGGGGAGCCAGCCAGCCATATAAAAACGTATTGCGCCTTTGCATGAGGGTCATTATAATTTGTAAAATCAAGGAAATATAAGCGATTGCGTTTATACCGTTTTTAATAATTTCCACGCCTACCCTAGTTTTTACAATTTTAATATATGCAGTTACACTAATCTAATCCAAATCCCAAGGTTAACACGAATCGATTGACGTAAGAATCATTAAAATCGGCCAACACGTTTGTTCTCTAGAATGCCACATAGGAATCAACATACATAAATATGTCGGGTTTAGTCAATAGTACGGACGTCAAAACAAATCACAAGCACGCCACCTGTAGGCAAATCAAGAAAAACTACGCTTTGGCGCACTTTCTCTAACCACTTGCGTGGTGGGGACAGCAGAATATGGCAGTTGAGTACAGACAGTCTTAGGGCTAACACGTCATAGAATCAGTGTCGATCCGTAATATTAGTAAGCAAGATTGTAACTGTGAGTTGTGACTATTTTAATAAACCCAGTGTATCGAATAATTTGTGTGATTTAATTTTCACGATTCTACCCAACTACCTATCCACACACGAAGTCTTAACCTAAGGGAATACATCCTGGCTTCCCGATGGTTTGCATCTATCGGCCACTCTTGATGCGATAAATACATATATACATAGACTGATAAAACACATTACTCTCCTTCGACAGTCGGGTAAAAAGGAATAAAGACAGAACGTCTATCTATCATTCATCGAGTTCATTGTTTGGATTCCTACGAAGAAATATGTGGACTAGGGCAATGACCGCAATTGATATATTCAAACCAAATATAGCATGTGCACTAAAAGTTTAAGAAAGAATTGGCAGCATTTGATTACGAAACAGCTGGAAAGATCTGCAAAACAAATAAACCGCAAGAATCAAATAATTAATAATAAACTTGAATGATAACGAAGAGAGAATGAAAACTCAGATTTCTGAAATCCTAATACTTGCAAACGTTAACTGCCCAAGCTTATGCTGCCAACAACTAATCCGAATATAGCTTGCAACCAAAACATTTAGTTCCGGAGCTAAGCGAGCTATAACTCAGCATAACTCCACTCAGCTTCCGTTATTCACTCCGAAGTTTAACGGTTTAATTAAGAAACAAGCGATTACTTGCGAAGTTTTACAAATTTACATAATGTTTACGTGGGCAGCAGACGTTGTAATCATTTCAGGTCCGTGTTTTGTTTGTTTGATTGTTATGTTTCAGTTTTAACTAAATGAGAGAGATTACGGTCAAATCAATCGAAAAAACCGGCCAAGTGCGTGTCGGGCCACGCGCAGTAATAGGGTTCCGAAGTTGCATAATAATGCGGACTAAGAAAAGGGTTTTGATGTTGTTACATAAACATTAAAACGGTTTCAGCGGCACACAACGTCTAAAAACGGGCCCACATAGGTGATGTTTTTTTTAATCTACTTATATGCTCGCTTTTGATCACTATCTCGCTTGATGTTAAGCGATGATGTGGTCTACGGTGAAGCACGCTTGCCTAAAACTAACCACTCTTGATTTAAAATAAAGAAGGACTAACTGGTAACTGAAGAAGGAGTTATAAAATCCAACTTCGCAACTGAAGTTGAAAAAATATTATCTGCAGGTGCGAATTCCGAAAGGAGCCGATACGAGCGCGCGTTAGAGCCACGGGGAATGGTATGGTTCGTTCCTGGATACCTGCGCGCACGCTCCTTGTTTATTTTTCTCTTTCGGAATTTAAAATATTTCGTATATTTTCACATCTAATCTGCGGTATTCACTATTTCGTTCTCGAAAGTTTTACGTCGGGTCGAATATTGACTTTATAGATGGATATCGATAAAAGAAAATAAGTAATTTGCTTGGAAATCGCATCTAATTTGACTATAGATTACAAAACGTCGAAAATACTTCTGCACTAACACAAAATGTTATTCGAGCTTAACATTATTAATTTAGAAATCATTATTATTAAGAATGTTACATATGATTCTATTTTTGTATAATTTTACATGGTTCATAAGCATATATTTACTTTCTGTTGTACACAGCTAACAACTTTATTTAAGTAATTTTTCAATGTTATTCGTACAAAATTTTTACTGTTTCAAGTACATTTTATAAGTTGGTCGACTATTACTCGTAAACTTGTAAAGCCTGTTATGATTTTATTTTTGTATATTTTTACATGGTTCATAAGCATATATTTACTCTGTTTTACACAGATAACAACGTTATTTAAGTAATTTTTCAATGTTATTTTTTTAATTTATTTTTTTACTGTTGTAATTCATTTATTTTCATTGCTACAAATATATACATTTAAACCAAAAACAACTCACTACCTAAACCTAAAAATATACTTAACTAAAATATGGCGTCAAAAAACTCCTCCTCATCATTGTCCATTCAATGTTATTCGTACAAAATTTTTACTGTTTCAAGTACATTTTATAAGTGATAGTTTTTCGTTACATTTACTACTGCCGTGAATTTTTGCACATAGCCAAGACCAACCATTTCGCTGGCAGGGGGGGGGGATGACACTTGACTCTAACATAAATTTGCAGTTGCAAGCTTAATTTTACGCAAACGGATCTCTGAATCGAGAAATGGTTTTAACAAACCCATAATATTTTTGAATGGCCTATCCAACGATTTCCCATATCATGGGAAAGACGAGAAAAAAAAAACATAACCACTTTACGTCTATAGGAGGAACCCCAAAAAATATTGTTTTTCACTATTTTATTTTACCACTTAGTCGGCATTGTTAATATGTATATCCATGCCAAATTAAAGTTTTCTAGCACTTATATTATCTGAGCTAAGCTGCGGACGGACAGACGGATAGAGCGAAACTATAAGGGTTCCTTGTTGATTTCGGAACCCTAAAAATTAAAGAAGGAACTTAAAAAAAAAACTCAAACACAATATTTCAAGTCATGTCTACTCAAATAATATCGAATTGACATGTAGGTATAGCTTAATTTTAATTACACACTAGCGGATATCCGGCGTGTACTACTACGCTAAAAAAAGAAATACACTTTGTTTATTTGTTAGAAAAAAAACTTTTTTACAAATAAATACTACCTACATAACGAAAAAATGGTACCTACCAAAGACACCGACTTCCAAAAAGAAAGTAATTTTTCATTTTGTAGTGCTTTAATTTGGATGTCGGTAGTATGTAAGAAAATATTTTTTTGTAAAAAATATTTTCTTATTTTTCACTGTGTAGTTGTACCTAGTAGGCAAGTTCTTTAGTAAGATACCTATAATGCCAGAATATGTTACCCGAATATCATGAAACCTGGGCAGTGACCATAAGCTCTTAGAGTAAGGTTATTTTGAGATCGAGTAAGTGACAGTTGTATACAAGTCATATACATCTGTCCCTTACTCGATCTCAGAATAACCTTACTCTAAGTGCTTATGGTCACCCCCCTGAGCATAACCGTTGAAATGAGAGTGTACCAAGGATAACTGTACATATCTACGTACCCCTTTCGTACTGGCGTGATGTTATGTTATGAAAAGATACGGATGTCTTACATGTCAATGAAAGTCTAATTGTTCTCTCGGAATGGTTCGCAGCTAACAATCTTTTACTGAATGCGAAAAAAACAAAATGTCTAAAGTTCTCTTTACCAAATGTACCTCAACGTGATCTAAATCTAAATCTTGACGGCAAAAATCTTGAAATAATAACGGAAACTGTATTCTTGGGGATTACTATCGATTCAAAATTGCAGTGGGGCGCGCACATTAGAACTCTTTCGGGCAGGTTAAGTTCGGCTGCCTATGCAGTAAGGAAGATAAGGCAGTTAACCGATGTGGCCACAGCTAGACTAGTATACTATGCTTATTTCCACAGTATTATGTCTTATGGCATTCTGCTGTGGGGGTCAGCAGCAGACGTTGACTCAATTTTTATCTTACAGAAGAGGGCAATCCGCGCGATCTATAAAATGGGTCCTCGCGAGTCCCTCAGAGAAAAATTTAAAGAGATCGATATACTGACTCTACCTTCACTTTATATTTTGGAATGTATTTTGTATGTCCGCAAAAATCGAGGGCTTTTCAAAACTAGAAGTGACTTCCATAATTTAAATACACGCAGTAAGCACGAAATTGTAATACCCAAATTCAGATTAACGAAAACTAGCAAGTCTTTTCTTATAAACAGTATACGCTTTTATAACAAGTTGCCTAAGTCAGTTATAGAACTGACCGATGGAAAGTTCAAAAACTACATCAAACGTGTCCTTGTTAAAAAAGCATATTATAAAATCAAGGACTACGTTGAAGATAAAAAATTTGGCTTTGACACCCTCTGCGCATGCGGCTTCCCTGGTAACTCATAAACGGCACAAATATATGGATATCTCTAACTATTCTCAATCTCATTTTTTTTTTTTTCTTTTAATTAGACTTTTTACAATATTTTTCAATCATCATTATAGCCCTTTGCTAAGAATAGTTACAGCACTGATTACAGTATTTGTGCCACATGTTAAATTTAGTGTTGTGGTTTTTTTTTTTTTACCTTTGTATAGATTCTTTTACCTATTGTGAATGTGTGAACATTGTAGGCTTTCTAGTTTTCTAGATGATTGTTAACATTTCTTAACTTTTTATTTCGTGCATTATTTTTTTTATGTTTGTTGTTTTTTTTTTTTCAATTTCGTACGACTTATTGTCGGGCCTACGTTGTCCCCCCATATCCAAGTACTAATGCTGTAACATGGAAATATTGTAAACAAACAATTTAAAAGAGTAACCATGGAGTTTCTTGCCGGTTCTTCTCCATAGGAAACGACTAACCCGAACCGTGCACCTTTTGTCGACGTTTTATAAGTGCCCATGTAGGCCTATGTAAAATAAAAATATTTGATTTTGATTTTGATAAAGGGTATAAACAATAAACAATAATTTACAGGACTGTTGCGATTGCAACAATCCTGAGAGATTTACCTTCATTTATTGAAGAGTTATGTTGTATATCGCCGAAGTTCTTCATCAGATCTTCACCAAAATAAAATGGAACCAATTTGGGAACATACTCTTTCAAACAAAAAAAAAATCATAGGTGGTCCACAACTGACGGAGAAATCGGTGAACATAAACAAAAAAAAAAAAGATAAAGTCGAGCATAGAACCTCCTCCTTTTTGGAAAGTTGGATAGAAAGGTTTTTTTTGTGGTCTTAATCCATCTTCGCATTATTATCTTTCTAATTAAAATTTGGGCATATCGGTTGGATAGTTTCAAAGTCTTTAACGGACATAGATAGTTTTTTTTTTTGTTTTATATAAAATATATATCGAAGGTTTTTTTGCGTCATCATGGCAACTGAGGCGAATAAGGATTCTTTAAATGAACATAGAATATGGGCCAAAACCTGTACAGTTGTATGTTGACTCGGTTGTATGAACGTTGCAATACAAAAAATATGATTATTTTCTGTTTACGGTATTTCAGATATTACGCAAGACAAGTGCTTTTATTACCATTGTAATAAATTTAACAAATAATGGACGAATACGCAAATTTCTGTCTCCTTGGAAAAAATACGAGTAGATGAGACCTTCTATATGAAATATCAGCTTTTCCTGAAAATTTAGAATTTCTACCTGGTCCTTTTGTGCGAACCCTAAAAATAATCTTGTCAAAATGTCCAATTGTGTAGTGAAAATGTTGTAACCAAGATTTATCATCCCCTAAAAATTTAAAGCCGTTGTTTATATTTTTATAGACGCAGACTTTAATACAATTTCTGAAAAAGGTTTAAAAATTTTTCGACGCTCCATGATGAAACTTTTTCGTTTGTAAAACGTTTTATGTTTATTAAAGGGTTTGAGATGAAAAAAATATTCGTAAATTGTTGTGGTGTGTGCCGCTGAAGGGTTCAGGGTAAAAGAGTTTTTTGAGTTATGTAGGTGATAGGGATAATCTATAACATGTAATATTATAAAGAGGTAAAGTTTGTGTTTGTGATGTTGTAAGTTTGTGAGGTTGTAGGGACTGGGAGTAATACGATACGAAAACGGGGGAAAAACCTTACGATTTGTAAGGCCTTAAGCTTTTTATTAACACTGAAACTTTAATGTTGCTACTTATTCAAGAAAAATTAAGAAATACGTGTAAAGTAGCTTAGGCTTTTTACATTTGCAATAAGGTTAATTTCGCAGAAAATAAAAACAAGGCAGTTTGGAAAATTATAAACAATGAAACGAACAGAAACTCTTTGCCGTGAGCCAGTTATTTTTGGACGTGTGCTTTGTTAGCTCGTCCCTTGTGACTGGTTCCTCTTTAGCGCTGTCGCGCAGTGCACATTCTGGGAAGTGAGTCATAAACATTACGCCCAGAGTGTCTTGTCAAGTTTCCGTGAGATACCCATTCTCATCCTTTACAGAAGATAGTGGGTTTGTCTTAGTCATGGACATTGCTTTGCACAACCTCATTCCATTTGGCAGAGCTTCGATGGAGGTGCAATACTTCCGCCAATTAGTTCTTTTAGCCATGCGTACCGTCTTGTTATACCTCGTCAGCATGCTAGAATAGCCAAAAAAATTTTCCCGGCTTTTGCATCATTAAAGGCCTGTATTTTAGCTAGTTCAGGAGTCCACCATGGTACCTTTTTGCAAAAGGCCTTTTTCTCTGGGTTACCGACATAACCCGAAGAATTGCCAAACTTAACTGGCAGTGGGCAGGGCACATAGGTCGCAGAACGGATGGCTGTTGGGGCCGAAAAGTTCTGGAGTGGTGACCGCGTACCAGAAAACGCAGCATTGGAAGGCTTCCTTCTAGGTGGAGCAACGACCTGATCAAGGCTGCGGGAGTCCCGTGGATGCGAAACTACAAACCATTTTTTTTTTAATTATTCACTTTTTTTTCTAATTATTAATATTTTAATTTATTACGTAATTCATATTTATTATCTTTAACGTGGCATAGCGCTTAGCAATCTTATACACTTTTGACATTTTACTTTACTTTCGTTGCTCGAATGTCCCTGTTCTGTGTGCACTATGCACGATTTCAACAATGGCGTTGACATGTTAAAGAATTTCTAAAAGGTCCTAAATAATAGGGAAATCATTGACGAAAATACACAGACAGTGTATTATAAATTAGCTGAGCTAATGATTTGTCTCAATACGAAAACTTCTACCTACTTAATAATTCTTAAAAACAAGACCCAAGATTATCGTATCCATCACGAAACTTCACACTGACAGACACATAAAACGTCACACACCCCCCACATTATGCTCCATTACCCCGCACACAGACTTTCAGTCACATCGTAACCGTTCCAGTCGACGGTAAATCCTTGTCATTTGCGTCGGAGTGTGGGGGTGTAGCTAAATACCGTATAAACGTGCGACGATATTAAGGCGAAAGCTTTCTGTCTTTAATTTTGAGGAACGTTGATGTATAAGTTTTTAATGGATGGGAAATGTCTGGGCTGTGAAGTGAAACATTATTATGCTTCAAAATACATCATTCTTCATCATCTTTCTGCCCTCATCCCATTCTTTTTCGTGTGAGGTGTGGCCACCTCTGGTGTCAGAGTTAATTAAGCCGCCTCTGGGAATCCCACAGGCCTCTGACTTGGCTATTTCAGACTTACATTAACTATGTAAGTCCAGGTTTCTTCACGATGTTTTCCTTCACCGTTGCCTGTGATGTCTAAGATAAACTTAGAAAGTACATATGAATTTGAAAAAGTCACATTGTTACTTGCCCGGATTTGAACCCACGACCTCAAGCACGAGAGGCGAGGTCTTAGCCACTGGGCCACCACGACATTTCATTTCAAGTCCGCCATCTTGGGCCGTCCGCCATATTGGATTAAGAATGACGTCACTTAGCTAACCATGCATTGTCATCAAAACTAAACGTTTGTGCAAAATTTTAAGACGTTGCGTTGGAAGGCCTCCCACCAGGTGGACCGATGACCTGGTGAAGGTTGCGGGGATCCGCTGGTTGCGAGACGCCCGGGACTGGTCAATGTGGCGACGCTTGGGGGAGGCCTATGTCCAGCAGTGGACGTCTTTCGGCTGATATGATGATGATGATGCAAAATTTCATTTGAATCGGTTGAGGATAACTGCTTTAAAATTCAGTTGCAAGATTTGGCCCGAACGCAACCGAAACCTATTCGGTGTGATATACATTGAATTGCATCGGGCCATCAGGAAAAGCACGTACTCATACCTCACTTTCAATATCTTTGTACTTCACACTATCATGGAATCTACGTTCATCTCACAATCTTCTCTTGCTTTGTCCTTCTCATACTTCTGATTTTATTTATTCTTCCTTTCACATTCAGTCCACTTTTCTCTGGAATACGCTTCCTCTCGATATCAGGACGGCCACCAGCCAATATGCATTTAAGCGGAAGTTGCAGAATTCTTTTCTACACCAATATCAGAGTCGTCTCAATAAACCTTCTTTCTATTAACTACTTAATATATATATTTATAGGTATTTGTGTATTTATTATGGTTAATATATAATATGTATGCCTATTATATCTATATATTATTTTTTGTGTACACATTTTACTTTAGTAATTTTGTTTTTTTATGCACCTGCGATGTTATCTCTACACCACCCTTGGTTGACTGGTAGAGAATGCCTCAGACATTAAGTCCGCCTATGTACATGTATGTTCTATGAAGTTTAAATAAATAAATACATTATTATTAGGGTTCCGTACCCAAAGGGTAAAAACGGCACCCAATTACTAAGACTCCGCGATCCGTCTGTCTGTCTGTCTGTCTGTCCGTCTGTCACCAGGCTGTATCTCATGAACTGATGTATTTCTGTTGACGCTATAGCAACAAATACTAAAAACAGAATAAAATTAATATTTAAGTGTTTTTTTTTATTATTTTTTATTTATATTTATTTTTTCCCATACAAAAAACATGATTTTTTTGCCGTTTTTTGCGATAATGGTACGGGACCCCTCGAGTGCGAGTCCGATTTGCACTTGGCCGGTTTTTTTTTCAACGAAATTTCGGATGTTAGGATCCCAGGAGATTTTCGATTTACACTTAATTACTATTACTGTGTAAGTGTTTTAATATAATTGAGACTGACATGCCATTGTTATAGGATCCATGAAGAGATAGGCCAGGATCGTCGTAACAGAGGAAGGCAGGCATTGTCTTTTGACGTTAGCGATGGCGATATTCAAAATGCCAAAACTGTAAAGGATTGATCACACACTACCACGACAAACGAAAGGACATATTTCCAATCGCAATCGTTACGCTTTCGATGTTAGAATGTCACTTGTCTACGGATTCTTGAAAACGTTACTGTGACGATTTAAACTCGTCCCTTTTGATCGTAGAAGGCAGTAGATAAAGTTAGTAGAATACTATGGGGCATCGAAAAAATCACGGCTGTTATAATATTTCTGTATTGTATGTTACTAAGCAATCAAAGTGTGGAAGCCATTTAAACCCAATGTAAAAATACAGGGCAATAAAAATATATTCCCGAAAACACAGCGCTATCTCCATTCTCATTCCCCCTCAACTTGACTTTCATCTTTCGAAAGATAAGCTGATAACTCATTTCATCTTCCATTCGTCCCAAACAGAGCTAAATCAAATAAAAGTAATCATACTTTTAAAGAGAATTTACGTTTTATTTTGAATTCTGTTTCTGAAGCTGTACGATGTAATTTACATTTGATTTATGACTGAGAAATTATTTATTTTGGAAGGGAAGAGTCGTCGATTTCTTTGCGTCTTTAATTTGTTGTTATAATATGTCGAAATCTAGGCTTTTTTTGCAGGTTAATATTATACAAGTTCATAAGTAAAGGTAGATTCAAACTTAAATACGGCTGTGAAGTTCGCTCTTCGCTGCGCAGTACTCTACCCCGAACTCCGTTGTCACATGATTGTACTACTACATAGAGACTCGCATAGTGTTCCGAGCCGCCATTACTTTGATTCTACCTGTACGTATTTATTTAAGGTATACGCAAACATGTAAGTATCTTATTAGAGATATCACAAGTCTCATTTGCAAAGTGATTTGCCTTATTATTCAGAGACGAAAAAGCTTAAATTACATTGACATACATACTTAATTACTTATTTAATATGTGTGTGTCTGTAGGTACATTTCTTTGTTATCTTTTCATTTATTAACTACAGTCACAGGCACCCAACGCGAAGAAAGAAAATTAGGTTCAAATAAATTGCATTGATGTCGTGCTAAGTTTCGATTTGTTATTGAGTTTTGTGAAATTTTAAGATTTTCTAGAGACGAACATAAAAAATGTATGTTCTTGTTTAATTAAAGGAATATTGGGCTCTTAATTCACATTTCAAAGATTTTATTTCAATGGATCATTTCAAATTGATTCCAATAGATGGTGCGGTTTAAAATTTCTGAGGAATCCACTCGATTTTTTAATTTATGTTGTAACACTTTTTGGTACAATGAAACTGTAAAATAGTATAAAACAAATCATCGCTGTATTGAGTCGGACTCGCGCACGAAGGGTTCCATACCATTATCGCAAAAAACGAAAAAAAAAACATGTTTTTTGTATGGGAAATAAAAATAAAATATTAAATAAAAATAAATATTTATATTTAAATATTTATACTTAAATTTCAGCTGTATAGCTAACACGGTTCATGAGATACAGCCTGGTAACAGACGGACAGACAGACAGACAGACGGATCGCGGAGTCTTAGTAATAGGGTCCCGTTTTTACCCTTTGGGAACGGAACCCTAAAAAGAAAGTATTCACGAACCGAGTAAACCCTTTTACTTGCAAGTCGCTGCTAACACCATCTATATTCGTGGAATGTTCTCAGAAAAATAATCAGTTTAATCAGACGAAAAACCCCTGGTTACGTCGGCATGGTTTCTTTGTATGGGATGAGCCATCTGTATGCTAGTATTACATTATCTGTGCTACAGTTAAACGGATGGATGTAACTTGGCACACTGGTAGATCTTATCCTGGATTAGGAAAGAAGATTTTATTCCAGGCATGTTATGTTCTCTTGGGTTCATTTCCACGCTGGTAGCTTTTTAGTTTTCCGTCCGCGCATAAAAAAAGAAAAACTAAACCACTAGAAACCAATAGGTATTTTCCGTCAATAATGAGGCAAAATTATCGCATTCAAATGTTCCCCCACCAGTTACCGAATTTTATATTATTCCTAAGGCCGAAAGAATTCGTTAAATTGATGACTGCCCGAATAGCTCAAATTCGAATCGGACGTAAAACATAAGCGTTCTTACAAATGATTATATCTATAACACAAATTCTACCAGAACCTCGTATTTTCTCGAAGAAGGAAGATCGAGAGAGAAAAATTTAAATAAATCCAGTCCAGTTTCAGCCGTGTTCTCTTGAAATTCCTACGAGAGCGTAAAACTCAAGTAAAATGGTTACTTGAGTTCTGTCTGTCCTGCATCAAATCAAGTGATATTGAAATTCACGTCTGTTTCTAAGATGTTCGTGTCATACCGTTATCATTGTCCGTGTTTAATAAAAGAAGACTGCTTCATTTTTGAGATTTCTAAGCAAACTGTTTTGTTTTATAGCTGACAATACAAAGTCAGGTTTTTAATTAGGTAAAGTATTGCCAGTTGGCTGTCTAGGCAATTTTAGAATTAATTGTTTTGATGATTTCAACAATTTTCGTTTATCTTGACTATTTCAATTTTCGCTTTCAGAACTGCTAGGTGTCCAAAAATATTACTATCAACCCTTCAAAATTTACATTGTGTGTTGTAAGTATCTAAAATACTTTTTAACCGACTTCAAAAAAGGAGGAGGTTCTCAATTCGGAATCTGATGATTTATGACTATGACTTAGGCTATAATTTTTTATGATATGTGGAGGTACAATCATGGACTTAATATAAATAACGGTACAATACGGTTGTATTGTACTTTACAGTACTTAATGCATGAATGACGTGACAAACGCCCGCACAAAGCACTCATGACAGCCGCGCTGAGCTCGGTCCAATATTGTCCAATAGTCGATGTAAAATTGCAATGTCAATGTGTGTGTGCAAAATAACGCTTTGTTCGTAGTGTCATCTCTGTCTGCGGCACGCCGCCGCTCACGTACTTTTTGGTAAGACTGCACTTTTGACCCTTGACTTTACCTATCAAAACTAAAAAGAGATAAAAAAAAACATTTCAACCAAAAAAATTAAACCTACTTCCAAAACAAAACACTGCAAAACGAAAAATAACTTTCTATTCTCAAGTCCGTGTCTAAAAATGAAAAAGAATAAGTACCAAAGACACCGACTTCGAAAAAGAAAGTTATTTTTCATTTTTTAGTGTTTTGTTTTGGAAGTCGGTAGTATTTTTTTGTAAAAACGTTTTTAGCAGCAAGAAAATTTATGAAAACTCATAAGCATAGTAGAAAATACTCCAAGTTTTTTTTTAATACTTTATTTCAAGAACTAACCTAATTTTCAAAAAACTTGCACTTAGCAGAAGCCATTCTTCAGGAGGCTTTTAAGTTTATATTTAAAAAACAAAACCTTCGCTCTAAATAACAACACAAGACCTATCCTTTATCCTATAATCAAACTTAACTAGGTATTGCCATCCTTGGCATCCAATATTCCAAGAACTATTCCCTTCGAGCCGGTCCAATAAAGGCGGTGTTGCTAGCATACTAAACATCGACAACATCGTTTAGTTTCTGCTCAACATTGCACTTTATTTTGCGAGAATTGCATTTAGTTCGTAACGTTAAACAAGCTTGTCAGGTCTTGTCTTGCCTTCGTAGCTAATTCTGTGAAGAGGGCATTGCCATGTGTTCAAAGGGTGTGTTAAAACAAGATTTTGTTGTTATTAAAACACTAGATTTTGCTAGCAAATTCGCGTGAACTTTGCTAAAAGAATTAAGAAACGGTAAAATGTATTCTTGTATGTTCAAATATCTTCAGCCGTCGAGGCGTGATTGATTAACTCAACATAAATAGGCTAAATAATATTAATTGGCTTCACGCAGCTACTTAGTTATAATAAGTCTTGGAAACATATAATACGTTAAGAAGACAGTTTGATATACGTATATCAATATTTAATAGAAGTAAGCAAGGTCAAAATATTCAACAATTTGGTTTCATAGGATAAGGCTAAACATATTTTCTACATAAAAACTGAGCCGGCATGGTTATCGGCAACCAAGAATTATAACGAATAGAGACTCGAAAATATATAGGTATATCCCTAAACGTCCTTACCGTCTATCATTTACCTAATATCCAAGCTATTTTCTTCATAAACAGAAAAGTAGCTATTAAAGAATCAAATAGATCAAAACAAAGCCACCAACTTTCCTTCATAAAACTTTAATTTGATACCAACATTGTTCTTCAAGAGTCACCAAAGTAATCTGCAAAGAGATTAATAAAAAAAACTAAGCGCTGGAAGTACCAGTTTATAGCCGAGAGAGCAGACAAAATGTCTCTTTGTGAATTAATTGACAAAATTTCAGCTTTCTGCCTTGTCTTGGGATGAAATGGCAGTAATTAGAGTATCTTTATTGCTACTGCAGATAGGTTTGTTGCTACTGCAGATGGGTTTGTTGTTACGTTGTTTCTTTGAAGTGTACTGTGTTGAATGAGGATGTGACTGTTTTGTCGGGATTATGGAGCAAGGATTAATATAAAAGAGTGCCTCATTGCTCTAGTGCTCTCAAGCACTACAATTTAGCTGAGCATGATGTCCTGGTGTTTCCCATCTGGAGTTTGGTCCGGTTGACTGTAATTGGCTCGCCTCTGATTACATGGAACTTAAACATAACTGGTGAAATATCGTATATAATTTATATATTCATAATTATTGTATTCCTTTTTTTGTTTTAAGAAATTGACTCATACCCTATTCCAGTGTTGATGAATTAGGTATTTTACTTATGTTTGCAATATTTGGAAATATGTGAGAACCAAAGCCACATGTATACTCCGACTGTATGTCTTGATTTTCTTCTTGTTTACGCATTTTTAGTTCGCTTATTCAGCAGTCGGGCTTTTTGATTTTTTGAATTAATAAAATAAATAAATAAGATAAAATAAAAAGCCTTTATTTCGTGTAAAAATGTTCTATGTTCTTATATATCTAATTACTATAAGTTATATCCTATCTTGTACCTTTATATAAAACACTTTCTTAATTACAGTGAAACAACATTTATTTTTAAATACCAAGAAATTACAATACAAAATAATATGTAACTAAAGTAGTGCCAAATCAAATATGTTCAAATTATTGATTAATTATCTTATAAAACAAGCTTATTTATCCATCGTGAAATATTGCAATCGACATTTTCTTGGTCCGTCGGCCACATCCACATTATTGTCTAGGTATGGCTGCTCCATCGTCGAAGCCGAATAACTTGGCTATTGGTTTAAATTTATGTCTTGTGCCGCGAATGCACAAGGTAGTGGCACGGATTATTGCGATGATGATTCTTATTCTTATTCTTCATGTTTCTTAATTCTAATATTAGTGTTCTCATTTTAGTTTTGTTAGTAATTGTTTAATAATAATAAATTCTTAATTATTCATTTCTTGCAAAAAAATCTTAAATTACTTAATTTTAGGATTTTATTTTATTTCTGTATTATAATTTCAAGGTTTTATTTAGTTTCGTCTGTCAGGAAATATACTTTTTTAACTTTTTAGTTAAGTAGGTACTTTTTATTTTTAACTTATGTTTATGAGTTAAGCTTAATACTTAAAATATATGTATAATATTACAAGGTATGTAAAAATTATTTGCTTTACATGTATTAATATTATGTATACTATTACAAAACCGTTGAATTAAAAGAAATAATCTACAAGAACCCTTCTGCAGGTGTAGGCCTCCTCCAAAGAATTCAAATGTATTTTTTTTAAGTTACAAGAATTTATAGCAATCCCCTCCCGCACAGATTTTAAAAACGACCCAATTCAATCAAGAAACAAAATACATCTTCCAACCCGGTTGGTCACCGTGGAAGATTATGACCACAACCCTTCAAAGATAACAGCAACTATAAAATACTAAACTATAAATCTGAAACAGACATAGCCGAAACGGCTGGCCCAGGCTGGAAGAAATTTCCCTTTTTAATTTATAACTTTTTAGTTAACATTTTTATATATTTGAAATCAACTCTTAAAACCCTTTATTTTGATACTAACCCCACACGATGGGTTTGGAAGAAAAAAATGTTGGGCGCCCAAAATCCGCCATTTTCTATTTTCCAATTTTAATATCCAGTGACACTCGCAAGGTCAAGACGAAACGATTGATGTAAGAATGATAAAAATCGGCCAACACATTTAGTCTCTCGAACGCCACATAGGAACAAACATACCTACATACACATCACATCATTACATCATCAGCCTATTAATGTGCCCACTGCTGGGACACAGGCCTCCTCTCTGTGAGAGGGAATGGGCCGTAATCCACCACGCGGGCCCAAGGTATCATGATGGTATTGACACGTCATAACCCCCCAGGTTGTACACTTGGCTCTAGATCGCTTGGATGAGAGTTTTTAATACATTTCTGATTCTAGATTTTAATAGTTAATAATTCAATGTCTTTTCTCCTTTCTCTCTTAATTTCTTCCAAAAAAAACTTTATGTTGGCTTTCCGTTTTCAAACGTACCAACGTAATCTCAAAAATATTCCGCTTAGTTACCCTCGGAAAACAAAAAACTGCTTCCATAAATACTTTCCCCTAAAAAGGCAGAGACGATTACGTTCCGTTTTACGAAACCATTTCCTTAGCTTAAGACAAAACGGTTCACAATTTATGTTAAGATAATTTACCCGTTGTACCGAGTTCTTTTCTCTGCAGACGGGATTCATATCTTAAGATTGATCGTATGATAATGAGTTAAGGATGGTGGATTCTTCTTTCATAATATTTTTTGATGTTTTGTTCTGAAGGAAAAGATTAGGTGGATTATGACATTTTTGCCTTGTGAGTGCAAAATTTCAAGCGGATGAAGAGTAGTCGATTTTTCTATAGATGGATAGATGGATATTTGTTTTTCTAATAGCGAGCAGTGGTGGCCCAGTGGTATCGGCCGCGACTTACAAGTTGTAGGGCATGATTTCAAACCCAGGCAGGCACTTTGCTTTGTGTAAAACGGTGAAGGAAAACCGGCATGTCCTAGAACCAAAAATTCGAAGACGTGACATCCACCAACCCGCATTGGGTCCGCGGGGTGGTTTACGGCCTATTCCCTCTCACAGAGAGGAGGCCTATGTCCCAGCAGTGGGAACATTAATAGGCTGATGATGAATCACGCCGAAACGGCTGAATGGATCTGGATGAAATTTGGAACAGATAAGTCAATAGCACATAGGCTTATTTTTATCCAGGTAGTATATTCTAGGGATGTTACGGAAGTAAAGAGCAGTGGTGGCCCAGTGGTATCAGCCGCGACTTACAAGTTGTAGGTCGTGGGTTCGAGCCCAGGCAGGCGCTTTACTTTGTGTAAATTATTTCATCACCACTGCTCTCAAAACGGTGAAAGAAAACATCGTGAGGAAACCGGCATGTCCTAGAACCAAAAATTCGAAGACATGTGACATCCACCAACCCGCACAAGGCTCGCGTGGTGGATTACGGCCCATGCCCTCTCACAGAGAGGAGGCCTGTGTCCCAGCAGTGGGCACATTAATAGGCTGATGATGTGTGATGTTACGGAAGTGATTATATCTGAACCGAAGTCGGAATTAGAGGTGGAGATATGGTGGTGGTGGTTGGTGCAAGATATGTTAAAGTAAAACAGTTTTAATAAAATTTAAATAAATAATACATACATTGTTGATCACCCTTTTTCAGCTATGAATTATAAAATAATTTCAGCTCAAAAATAATAAAAAAACAATCAAGTTTTCTAAAGTCGTAATCAGTAGGTATTAATAGTAAATAAAATAAAATGTGTGCAATAAATAAAAGCAAATCAGTGACATCATAAGAAGCAAGTTGTACCCAATAAATAAAAAAATCAAAAAACCCGACTGCTCAAAAAGCTAACTAAAATGATGTAAACAAGAAGAAAATCATGCTGTGCAGTCGGAGGATATATTCGCCAGCTGGCTGACCAAAACCAGATGTATACTCCAACTGCGCAGCATGATTTTCTTCTTGTTTACATCTTTGTAGTTCGCTTTTAAAGCAGTCGGGTTTTTTGTTTTTTTTTATTAACTTTTCAGTTTCTTTTTTTATTAGTTACTTTTAGACATATACTCGTAAGTATTATATATTTTTGAAATCACCTCTTAAAATCCTTTATTTTGATACCCCACAAGATGGGTACGGCAAAAATAAAAGCCGCCATTTTTCAATTTTGATATAGCCAGTGATACTCGCAAGGTTAAGAAAAATCGATTGACGTAAGAATCATTAAAATCGGCCAACGACAGACGTAGACTGATAAACATATTACCTTCCTTTGGCAGTTGGGTATAAAGATTCGCAGCTTTACCGCCTTCCAGTCTATTTCTCAACGGGTCATGGATTAGGCTAGCACCACTAAAAAGTTGTTCGTTTTGCTACTGAGCTTGGTTGACACAACACATATTGACGGGCAATCGAGTTCAGGGGTTTGAATTTAGTATATACTTTCATATGGGATCGTCACTGATAGGAATACGTTTTTCGCTATTCTGGCTGCGCATTGACCTCCGATAACCTCCGGATTAAAAGATTCGGAACCGAAATCGAAATCAGAGGTTTAAAAACCTTCGAAAGTGCCCACTTTTCGGAATCGGAATC
The DNA here is from genome assembly GCA_948252205.1 of Orthosia incerta. Classification (NCBI taxonomy): domain Eukaryota; kingdom Metazoa; phylum Arthropoda; class Insecta; order Lepidoptera; family Noctuidae; genus Orthosia; species Orthosia incerta. The sequence goes on along the minus strand of OX411755.1, from coordinate 28,351,105 downwards.
GCTGTAACAACCCTAGTATATTCCCGTGGGATAATTCACGACAGAAACTTGGGCGGAACCGCTGGTAAAAGTTAGTAGAATAAAAATCGAGAAGCTTAACGACGACGTATAATGCTAGCCTGCACATATTTTGTAAATATAAAACAAAATTAAAAAAATAACCTACTTTCAAAACAAAACACTACAAAGAGAAACATAACTTTCTTTTCGGCAAATTTTTTTTTCATTTCTGACACCGACTTCAAAACATACTTCTCATTGAGAATATCCAGTGGCCATCAGTGGTCTTCCTCATCAGTTCCATTTCATCAAAAGATTCTTTCTAAGCAAGTGCAAGTGCTTGTCATGTTGATGAAAATACCAAACTCGCTACATGTACCTATGCCTATAAAATTTGAGGAGTTCCCTCGTTTTCCATGGGATCACCTCATCAGATCCTTACTTTGTCACAATGGGACCACCTCGAGAGTATACACTTAAAAAAAAAAAAAAAACTAAATCGGTCCATAATTGACGGAGTAATCGTTGAAAATATACAAAAAAACTGGCCAAGTGCGAGTCGGACTCGCGCACGAAGGGTTCCGCACCATTATCGCAAAAAACGGCAAAAAAATCACGTTTGTTGTATGGGAGCCCCCCTTAATTTATTTTATTTTAATTTAATAATTATTATTTTTTGAAGTGAATATACAACTAAATATTCTGTGAATATTTCAAGCGTTTACCTGTTGCCGTTATTAATATCGAGCAAAAAACGGCAAAAAAAAACACGTTTGTTGTATGGGAGCCCCCCTTAAATATTAATTTTGTAATATTTTTAGTATTTGTTGTTATAGCGGCAATAGAAATACATCATCTGTGAAAATTTCAACTGTCTAGCTATCACGGTTCATGAGATACAGCCTGGTGACAGACGGACAGACAGACAGACAGACAGACAGACGGATCGTGAAGTCTTAGTAATAGGGTCCCGTTTTTACCCTTTGGGTACGGAACCCTAAAAAACATACATACAGCCGAATATAGAACCTCTTCCTTTTTGGAAAGTCGATTACAATACTTGTGTTCACAGCTGTTTACAACGAATACGAAAAAGTATGTAGTACAATGGTAATATTAATATTACGAACACAAGAAATACCCAAGTTATTCATTCAAAACAAGCATCTACATATAACCTAGAAGAACCAGCATCCGTCTGAATTGATTAAATTAGAGTGAATCTAGCGAGACTCACTCAAGAGTTTCTGCGCTTAGCGAATATATGGAGCAGAAGCAATGTGTCAATATGCGCGGGTAGACTTGTGTTTGGTAGCTGTATTAGCGTTATTTATCATTCATTAAACGACCTTAATTCTCAAAGAGCTCGTGGAGTTACTGAGGCAGATACCCCTCAGTAACTGATTTTAAAATAAGAATCACGTCTAAACATGGCTTTTGCCACTTATGGTGGGAACACGGACACGCGTTAGCACTCGTCCGTTATCCTGCCGCATCCTGAAAATATCCTTGGAATTACGTTACGATACTAACTCTATTTATATTAGAATAGCTTTCCACCGGGGTTTCGCTGCCATGGCGCACCCCACATGATTTCAGGGATGAAAAATGGCCGTTTTCGGGATATAGAAATAGCCTATGTCACTCAAGAATAATGTAGCTTTCTAATGGTGTGCATGATGGACTGCATAACATGATTTTCTTCTTGTTTACGTCTTTTTAGTTGAAAAAGGAAAAGTAGAAGTCTGTAGGCGCAAGGTCTGGTGAGTGTGGTGGATAATGGAGAGTTTCCTCTTGTAACTTGGAGACTGTCTGCTGTGCAGTATTAGGTCACGCGTTGTAGTTCAGGAGCAGTGGAGATAAGCAATTGACCAAAGCACGTTGGAGACGTACGAACTTCTATCTATACCATCATTGTGTTCAGTTCTTCACAGTACACATCTGCAGTAATGCTCATCCCGTTTAGTAAGAACCTGGGATGACTCACACCGGTCCTGGCCCACCAAGCAGTGACCATCACTTTTCTAGGCGTAAGTTTTCGTTTAGGGCATTGTTTAGATGCTGAACCAGGATCCAACCAACTTACTGAGCGCTTGCGATTGTCAAACCGAATCCATTTTTCGTCGCAGATAACAATGCGGTTCAAAATTCCTGCGTTTGTGTGCCTGTTGAGCAGTGCGAGCAAGGCGCGTCTCGACGCGTACTTCGCGCTGGTTATCATTGAGTTCGTGGGGCACCCATTTTTCAAGCTTTTTTACTTTGCCAATTTGCCGCAAATGGACCAATATTGTTTTGATGCTAACGCATTAGCTGCAGCTAATTCAGCCGTAGATTGAGTATCATCAGCTTCCACAATGGCCTTTAATTCGTCATTCGTCCGTCAGTCGACCATTGTTTTCGGACGACCACGGGGTTCATTTTTCAGGCCGAAAGGACATGACCGGAATTTGTATAGAGCTGTGCCCTAACAAAAAATATTCATGTACATCGACATACAGTACGTCGTATTAAAGCTTAGAGGTATGGCTTTACAATAGTTTTAGTTTTATGATCAGAAAAGAAGCGACAGACACTATAAATAAGATAAGATCAACGCAAGATTCCACCACAGACTAGACGACAGTGCACGCGCGTAGAAACATTGAAATGACTAGAACGTTCAGATACACACTCTGGTATATATTGTCGATGCATTCAGTATTATGACATGACGCGCGGTAGCTCGAAAAATGGTGTCTGCGATAATCATAAAACCTTAACTTTTATTTTAGAGGCATTAACCTTAGCAATACGATTCTTGCAGTTGTATTTGTTTTAATATTTTAATCTGACCTTCAGGCTTACTTCAGAAACAGTGTTTGTGTTATGGTGTATCCAGACGCAAATACATTGCATAGAAACCGGGAAACATCGCATTTGATTATTTTTCGTCATCATACGTAAAAATATCGAATAATTATGGAATATGAGTACCATCGTGGCAGCAACGTGGCACGCAACATCAACGACGTTTACGGAGCGAACACTACAAATAACCCACCACCTGTTATTGGTTTACCCGCTTTCGATCTGGAAAGGAATCAATCAGAATTCATAAATGTACATCACACACACATCACATCATCAGCCTATTAATGTTCCCACTGCTGGGAGACAAGCCTCCTCTCTGTGAGAGGGGATGGGTCGTAATCCACCACGCGGGCCCAGTGCGGGTTGGTGGATGTCACATGTCTTCGAATTTTTGGTTCTAGGACATGCCGGTTTCCTCACGATGTCTCCTTCACCGTTTTTGAGAGCAGTGGTGATGAAATAATTTACACAAAGTAAAGCGCCTGCCTGGGTTCGAACCCACGACCTACAACTTGTAAGTTGTAGGCCGATATCACTGGGCCACCACTGCTCTCTGGGCCACCTGCACTGCTCTTCTAAAAATCGCTTATCAGTTTTTTTTTTAATCTAATCGCGTCGAACCATTAGGTAGTAGCCCTTAAGGGTACACTAGTCGACGGTACGAACTATTTTGTGCGCGGGGTTAAAATGCATTTTATATCAACCGACAACACGTGCGGAAGAGAAAGATGCTGTGATGAGCAGTAGGAAGCTAGTTCGCGTACGAATACACACTTTTGCAAATTTGTAGCGAAATGGATGATCATTTAGGACGAAACCGAGCGCGCGAAATTTTATAAACATACCTTTGGCAGTCTAGATATCATGAAAAAACTACTAAATCTATCTGTTCAAAATGAAATTATTTGCATTGTTGAACTACTAATCTATCCCTGTGTGGAGGCCGTTTTGCAATTTTCCGTCTTCTTATGGTATTTATTTGCGCCCAAAAATGCGTTAAAATTAGTGTCGAAATGTGGAACTTTCGGCGCTCATAACTTTCAAATATTTACTTTTTTTACTTTTTTGCTTCCATACAGGGCTAGATGAGACAAATTGATATATTTTTGATGTGACAAATTGATATATATTTTTATTTTGAACGTACATCGTCAAACAGTGGAGTAATCCTTAGACTACGTTTGTATGGAAGAATTTTCGACTAGTGTAACCTTAACTCAATATTCTCTAAATTATTGATTTTAATGTTTATCTAAGAATATTAGGTACTTACGAGTATACCTACTATTTAAGTCTCTAGGGAGACATGGGAATACAGCCTTAGCTACAATAGTTTTTGCTAAAAACTATTGTAGCTAAGCTCTTTCGTGTCTATTCCCAGAAGAATTAAAAATGTTCAATCCCTTTTCTTCATTAAGATAAAAATTTGCATCGGAGTCTTTTCTCTGAACTCGTTAAGATGTTATTTATTAGACTGAAATTAGTAAAGAAGACTGATTAAAATTCATGATTTAGGAAACAAATGGAGTAGTTTAGTACTACGATTTTTTGTTTAATTTAGCCGCTTTACCCTAGTGATTGCAAGCTCTACGGTTGAGCATGAAGTGCTGAGTTTGTTGCCCGGGCCAGGCAAAGTAATGTTTTTCCAACTGTATTTTCTTAGTAGCAACCCGGAGCCTGCCTTTGCGTTTCCCTTTGAGGAATTGAGGCGCGATGTCAAAGTAAACAATATTTATTTCTACTAGGCCATGCGGCACTTTTGAACGTTAACAATTAAAATTTACAAGTAATAAAAATTGATTCTATAGTGCATTCGGAAAAGTAGCTTGTTATGGAGAAGAAGGCACAAGAAACTCCATACTTACTCTTTTAAAGATAATAAGTGGTTTACAATATTTACATAAGTAAATACATTAATAAATTCATTGTGAGGACGATGCACCCAGAATAGCACTACATACTATACTGTGTATAGGTATAAAGAATTAAAACCATTCATATGATATATGCCATTGATTGATATTATGTTTATTTTAATGTATCCTTTTAATCTTAAACATTATTCTGAGACTAGAAAATGCGACGCCAGAATCTCGAACAAACAAATATGAAGATCATAATTTAGTCAACCCGCAGGGATTTCATATAAATCTTATATCTTGTAACACAGCTCCTGTTTTCCTTTAATTTCGCCTTTGAGATAAATTATAATCTCCAAGGTATATGTTCAGGATATCTTGTTTTATTTTAAAAGGAGTAGATTCTTAATATTATTTTATGAAGGTTGTTTTCAGAGTTCAGAAAGAGGTTATTTCTGAGAATAATTTAGGAGTTAGTTGGTACTATTCAAACGAGGTCTAACTTAATATAAAAGTACGGCACTTTGAACAGAAAGTAGTTTTGCCGACAATTACTTAACATTTTTATTTCTCTGAATTCTTTGTAAAGCCGTTTATTAATTATCCATACTTATTTAATTACACACTTCATCATCATCATCATATTAAGTGAAAGACGTACACTGCTGGTTTGTCCAGCAGTGGCCGCCCCCAAGCATTGCCATTTTATCCGGTTCCGTGCATCTCGTATCCAGCGGATCCCCGCAACCTTCACCAGGTCATCGGTCCACCTGGTGGGAGGCCTTCCAACGCAACATCTTCCGGTTCGCGGTCGCTACTCCAGAATATTTCGGCCCCAACGGTCATCCGTTCTGCGAGCAATGTGCCCTGCCCACTGCCTCGTAAGTTTGACAATTCTTCGGGCTATGTCGGTAACCTTGGTTCTCTTGCGGATATAGTGGTCATGGCTGAGACCATGGAGGACATCAGTACAATGCTCGATGACCTTATTAAGTGTATAATTGATCGAAGGGTAGTGCCAACTTCGTAAATTACACACGTACATTCTCTTTATTTTAAACTTATTACATATTAAAAAAAAAAACATTTATAATATTTAAAAAAAATTGTAGCCCTTCGGGATCGCAGTCAGGTTCCGAAGCAGATTTTATTGATATCATAATTTTGTTAATATTACATACGAGCTAAATAAAAATCATCATCAATTTTATTCGACTCACCCTGTAACTAAAGTACAGCTATGGCCCAATACCAATATTAAGTATTGGCTACACAGTTAAGGTTACACTAGTCGATTTTTTTTCCATACTAACCTAGTCTAGGGATTATTCCACTGTTTGACGATGTACGTTCAAAATAAAAAGTGATATCAATTTGTCTCATCATTATCTAGCCCTGTATGGAAGCGAAAAAGTAAAAAAAAAAAATTTGAAAGTTATGAGCGTCGAAAGTTCCATATTTCGACACTAATTTTAACGCATTTTTGGGCGCAAATAAATACCATAAGAAGACGGAAAATTGCAAAACGGCCTCCATACAGGGATAGATTAGTAGTTCAACAATGCATATAATTTTATTTTGAACAGATAGATTTAGTAGTTTGTTCATGATAACTAGACTGCCAAAGGTCTGTTTATAAAATCTCGCGCGCTCGGTTTCGTCCTAAATCATTATCCATTACGCTACAAATTTGTAAAAGTGTGTATTCGTACGCGAATAGCTTCCTACTGCTCATCATAGCATCTATCTCTTCCGCACGTGTTGTCAGTTGATATAAAATGCATTTTAACCCCGCGCACAAAATAGTTCGTGCCGTCGACTAGTATAACCTTAATCTTCCAAAAAGGACTAAGATAATTCTTGTACTATTCTCACCGAAATAATTGAAACATAATCCTAAAATTAATAACTGAAGACGAGACAAAAATAATTTGACTGTCTATAAATGTAGGCGAGATATATCCTTGAGATATTTCGTACTTAGACATCGTTCTCCAAATGGAGTTCTATTTATACAGATTCTAGCAATTAATTCTACTTTACAACAAGTCTTGATGAATGATGAAATACGTAAGTACGATGACTAAGTAGTAGTCGACAGTAGGTATCTATAGGATTATGCCCTATGTCAGCCAATACTTGTTCCAACATTTTGACGTTGGTACAGCGTATTAATTTTACTGTGAGCACTACATCTTACTAATATTACAAACGTGTAAGTTTGTATGGATGTATGCGTGGATGTGTGGATGTATGTTTGTTACTCAATCACGCCAGAACGGCTGAACAGATCTGGATGAAATTTGGCACAGAGATATATTATATTCTGGAATAGCACATAGTTTACTTATTAATTTGACATTATATTTGCATGTGAAATATATTGTATTGAATGGTTATGTCAATTTTTAGGGTTCCGTACCCAAAGGGTAAAAACGGGACCCTATTACTAAGACTCCACGATCCGTCTGTCTATCTGTCTGTCCGTCTGACACCAGCCTGTATCTCATGAACCGTGATACCTAGAAAGTTGAAATTTTCACAGATGATGTATTTCTGTTGCCACTATAACAACAAATACTAAAAACAGAATAAAATAACTATTCAAGTGTCAGGGTACGGTCAAGTGTATGGGAGCCCCCCATACAACAACCGTGATTTTTTTGCCGTTTTTTGCGATAATGGTACGGAACCCTTCGTGCGCGAGTCCGACTCACACTTGGCCGGTTTTTGTGACATATTTGATAAATTTGACATTCTATTTTTTCAATATACAATTTTCTACTATTTAATTAATCTCCAAATTATCACAATTTTACTGCCATTATGTTCCACCAATTCCTGTAATTACATACCCAATATTCGACACAATGTTAATTGTTAGTGAATAGATAAATTAAATTAAATGTATAATTGTATTCTATATAAATTGTGTTGCGGTGACCTAGATACCTACATAAGTTAGAAATAAAACATGTTTAATTCCCACAAAACGATATACAAACATTACAATTCAAGAACAAGAACAGTGGTTACAGATTTTGAAAACTAAACCCTTACAATAGTGCTAGTAGTTCTTAAGACGACGACTAACGCCAACGACCTTGAGGGAACAAAACGCGTACTCGTTTCACACCCGCGCGACACCAAAATTAGTAGTTTTTTGTACTTTCCTTATTATTCTATGACTTTAAAAAAAAAAGCCTCAGATCAAAATGTAGATAATTAAATTGTCTTTGATATGGTGTTGATACCATTGAAATACGCCGAGCGGTTTTGGTGTGACTGTCATGTTTTTGTCCGTTTTAGACATAACTTTACAAATTAATTACACTATGTTATACGAATAAAACTCAAAATTTGCTTAGATCAAATTATAAAGAAAATAGTCTAATATAACATATACTTTTTTCAAAAAATTACGACTAGCCATTTAGCCGTGATTCTCATTTTAAAATCAGCTACTCAAGGGAATCGGCGCCTTAAATTATGTTCGAAAAGAAGTTGAAGTTGTGATTTAAAACTATTCGGTGTGTGTATTAATTGCCTTTATTATTTTTTAGCGTCAAATTATAACTTTTGCATGCCTCTTGGCTATATAGCCAAACCTACTTTTATCTGTTTATATATAAAAAACTTACATTAATCCGGGTATAATGTTCCCTTGTGATGATAAAACACTTTTCACGCGGGCGAAGCCGCTAGCAGAAGCTAGTACAATATAATTATCAATCGACCAATCACGTGCGAGATGAAAGACGTGTTGAGGATTTCTGTCTATTTGATTGGTCGTTTGATGGGGTTAAGTCCTTCGCCTTGCAGAATTCACTTACGCAATTAGGCTGCTGAACTTATATAGTTAATGAAAATCTGAAATAGCCAAGTGAGAGGCCTGTGAGGTTCCCAGAGGCGGCTTAATTAACTCTGACACCAGAGGTGGCCACATTATCACACGAAAAAAAAAATGTTGTGGTCAGTCTCCTACATTTTAGCATTTTGACATCGCCGTTGCTGATAGAATTAATCTTTATAGAGCCTCTAAATAGCTAATACAACACTACTTTTAATCCTATGGCTACACACCAATAAAATAACTAACACAAGATAATGATATCAATAATATATTATTTACCAGTTATTTTTATATTCAACATATTCTTACGCGTAGACGACACTTTCGCAAATGATAAAATTCCCTTTTTTCCGTGTGGACAACATTTTTTTAAAGTACAAATACAATAAACTTTGAAAAACAAAATTGGTGCCTTACTAGTATACTATATGCCCAGTCTATACCATTTTTTTAGATTATTTATCGCCAGCAGTAAGCTGAAAAAGCAATTGAAAAACCTGGTGTTTCGGGCTTTCGTAAAAACGTGTGTTAGGAATTTAATTTTCCTAATTTGTTTTGAGCAGTTATCAAAAATATGTAATGTACATTTACAAGATAACTATGTGACGCAAAAAATTGCTTTGAAAGATTTATCATATATCTTGTAGTTATTGATATCATGTACTTCTTGTTACAGTATCATAGACTAACATTCAGGCAGGTTTTTTTCTCGTATAATGCTGGGATCACACGTCACAAGCCATTAAGCGACATGTTTTTTACGATATCAATAGCGGGATGTTGCCGTTTGACCCCAACGTTATATGAAAAAAAAAACCTGCCGAGCAATGCCGTGTGAACGTTCTGTAACTGTACCTACTAAGGAAGTAACATAAAGTTAAAATATGGGCACAGTCTATTCGTTATTGCCTAACTTGTGTGACTGCGATACTGCTGTTCCTAAGTTTGGCAATACTTATCAGTTATTATGTTAAGTTTCGTGTACATACGAGTATTTAGTTCTGCGTAGTTTACTGTTTCGGGTCACTAGAGTAGCTATGCTACAATTTTAAGTTTAGAAACAACGTTATGTTTGATATAGCCCAGATAGTTGTTACCGATAAAAATACTGTTATGATGTGTGTGTTAATGATGTTTATTTATTTATTTAAACTTCATGCACAAAGGTACAATGGCGGACTTAATGCCTTAGGCATTCTCTACCAGTCAACCAAGAGTGGTGAAGAGAAAACATGACAGGTGCATTGTTTAAATCGTGGCAACAACAGATTTAACAAAAAAAAATATAATTTTAAATTGCTTAAAATATACATACATACATATTTTATATGATACATACCTAAATTAATATATATATTTAATAAAGTAATTTAAATAAGTAATCGAGATGACCCTTCTCCCCGCTGATAATAATGCTGCAATGTCCGCTTGAAAGAATACCGACTGGTGGCCACCCTGATTTCGAGAGGAAGCGCGTTCCAAAGAAGAATAGACTGAATATGAAAGGAAGAATGATCAAAATCAGTAGTATGAGAAGGACAGAGTAAGAGAATATTTTTGGAGAAACGCAGATTCCTAGCGTGAGAAGAACTTAAATATTGAAAGTGAGACATAAGGTAAGAAGGTGGAGTGGGAGAGTTGAGTAGGGAGAAAATCGTAGTTAGAGCTCGCAAACACCTTCTCTGGCGAATGGGCATCCATTTGAGCTCAGACCTGTAGTTCGACACATGGTCATATTTTCTCAAGTTAAATATGAACCGTATGCAGTTATTGATGAGCATATCAAGCAGAACCGCACTCAAGTCGATGTAGCACAAGTCACCATAGTCGATTATGGGAAAAACTAAAGTCTGCACAAGCATAGTCTTCGTCTTTGCGGGCAAAAAGTTCCTCAGACGATACAGGTATCGCAAAGTGCCGTTGACTCTTTGACTGAAACTAGTAACCTGACTATGCCAGCCAAGCGTCAAATCAAGATGCAAACGGAGATCTTTTACGCTAGGGCTAATGGGAATAACGGTACCATCGAAAATAAGAGAAGGAAGAGAGCTAATCGACACTCTACCCATCATGCGCGAGCTTCTATCTAATTAGCTCCTTATGTCTCAATGTTGTGCAAAAACCTTTCTTTTCCTTTTTTATTGATATATTATTGGTGTTGTCATGAACTACAATGCAGAATAGTCTGCCATGACCATCTGTCTTCCATTGAGATCAACTCACGTTGTTCCTCTGCAATTGCGGGCCAGTCCTTCCGGTAAGAGTCAGGTTCATCTTGCTGATGCTCGATTTTGACTAGGGGTAGGTAGGTATATCATAAAAATACGAACAACATTGTAAGTATTATATTAAAAATAAAAAAGGACGAATAATTCAACTGCCAGATAGATTTAGTCAGGCAGAAAGATAACTCTGTGCCTAGCAAAAGTTATGAGTTCTTACATGAAAAGTTTAATACATTATTAAATTTAATATTGCTTGCACAACAATACCTATATTTCTTGTGTGCAGGTGTTTCAGATGTTATAACCAATTTTAAAGAAAAGCTTTTCTTGAAATGGTTTTATTTAGAAGTGAATGCAGGGCATTTGAAACACCTGTATGCTCGAAATGCTTTCCGATAAGAACTGTGTTTGTTACAAATTGTGCTGTTAGATGTGAGCTTCGTGTTGGAACGCTACTATGTACGAACTGTAGGAATCTACAGACTATTTACACTATGTAGTATCTCAATAATAGATCGTTGTTTTTCGAATCTTGATAAAATAATTTAGATTAAAGAAGCGTAGAATCATGATTCAAAACAAGAAATATGCATGTTTCAACTCATCTTAACTAATAGAACTTACTGCTTGATTTCGAATGTCATAAGCCCCAAAGTTATCAGATCGAACGTCCCAAATTGCCGGCATTCCTTTACATCGATGTACCACAATTTCGAATAGCCATTAGATCGAGCGACCGTTTCGCCGGAATAATACAGATTTAAAAGTTTTGCAAACAAATACAGATTTTCATTGACTACACAACATCATTTAGTGATGTCCTAATGTGTTACCGATTCGATTTCTGACAATAATCAGCTTTATTTACGAAGACACTTTAATCGATTTAATACATAAGCCCTTATTTTTGCTCAATATTTTGTTGTAACATACAAAAAAACAAACAAAAAAATCTTTCCTCTTTATAATATTGGTAGAGATGGTATAGACTAGCTTCTACCAGCAGCTTCGCTACCCAGGCGTTTAAATGACTGTTTATATATTAAAATGAACTGTTACTTTTTGTATGACTTTTATCTATCTAAATTTATATTCTAGGTAATTTATATTCTAGGTAGGTTTCTAGGTACTTATCCAAAGTTTTTATTTTTTTAAGAAATACTCTCACACACTATTCTGTTGTTGTTGTGTTTCACCTATGTTTGCAATATTTGTAAGTATGTGAGAACCATGTTCCTATTTATCAAATGAATGATTTAACCTGTTAATGCTTTTAATATTTTATACCTATACGTCGTATAGTACGTAGTGCTATTCTGGGTGCATTGTCCTCACATATATAAATTTATTAATACTTGTACTTATGTAAATATTGTAAAAAAACTTATATTTTTTAAGAATAAGTATGGAGTTTCTTGTCTGTTCTACTCCATAACAAGCTACTTTTCCGAATGGACGGTAGAATTAATATTACTTGTAAATTTTAATTGTACTAATTATTTTGTTGACTTTATTACTTTTTCAACATTTAGCCTTACTTACATAATCTTATTGATAGTTAAATTATTATGTTTTATGATAATAAAAAGAAAATATTAAATTTTTACTGCTTTATTTACTGATACATAATTACGATTCATTGATGAATTTTTAATCACTTTATTACCATTTAAATAAACATACACACCACCAATCCTTCATACCACCATGCGTATCACCATTTATTTTACCCATACGTACAAAATAAGCAACGTACATAGGTACTTATAAATTCCCTCTTGCCGGGGTGCCAACTGAAAATCAGCGCTGGGTGTCTGGTGCCCAGCAAATGCTGAGTTGGTAACCCTTCGGTGTGGGCACGCTCGGCGCAATCATTCTTAAACCTTGTTTGTACTTTTTTTACTATTCTTCTCTGTTACTTTGTGATAGTTGTTGTTGTGTTGTGTCTATGTCGAATAAATGTTTTCTATTCATTCTATTCTCTTATTCATTAACTTCCTGTGTGGTAACTAGGAATATTGTCACCTCATGACAAAGTCAAGGTTAGATAATATTATGTTACAGATACCCAAACGTCTAGTTTATTAGTAATAAAAGTATATTTCCTAGAGTTTAGGTATTTCCCCCTTCCATGTACGGGCATAACGTTAAACATAACAACCATAATAATATTTTTAGTGCTACTAAAGCAAACAAAATGATACATTTGCGTAAAAGTGTCTTAAACACATGACACTAAGCATAAATCGCGAAATTCGCGAACTATCGTAAAAGCTTGCCTTTATATAAGATTTATTTATCGCGAAACTTGGGTTATCACTGTTTTTATATCGGCGATAGAAAGGAAGAATTTATCTCCGAGGGCGGGCGATATTCACGTCACTACCCTTTTAGGTAGACGAATAACAAGGATTCTTTGAAGGAACTATATTTTCTTACATTGTCACTAACGAGAAACCTTCGGTTGTTTTGAGGAAATCTTGTCTCTATTTATGGTCAGTTAGTGGCTGTTAATATTTTGGACATAATGCTGATCTTATTGGTGATGTTTTCCATCATCGTTGCCTGTGATATCCAAGATAAACTTAGGAAATACATAAGAATTTGTAAAAAGTCAAATTGGTGCCTGTTCGGATTTGAACCCACGACCTCAAGCACGAGAGACGAAGTTTTAGCTGTTGGGCCACCAGAACCCAGTGGCTTCGTGAGGAAACCTGGACTTATATAGTTAATGTATGTCTGAAATTCATGTCAGAGGTTTGTGGGGTTCCCAGAGGCGACTTAATTAACCAGAGGTGGCTATATCCTCACACGAAAAAGAAGATTGGTGATGTTCTTCAGAAAGGCCAGTTGCGTAGTATAACCAGCGTGCTTTTATGACCAGATATATGAACGTAAATGAAACAGGAATAGTAAGAAATATTAGTAGGCTTTTATAATATAACTAGCTGCTGCCCGCGGCTTCGCTGCCGTGGACCACCCCACAGGACCCATTTTCGGGTTAAAAAAGTAGCCTATGTCACTCAGGAATAATTTAGCTTTCTATTGGTGAAAGAATTTTTCTAATCGGTCCAGTAGTTTCGGAGCCTATTCGGTACAAACAAACAAACATAAAAATCTTTCCTCTTTATAATATTAGTATAGATTATATTATATTATATTACATTACATTACATTATATTATATTATATTATATTATATTATATTATATTATATTATATTATATTATATTATATTATATTATATTATATTATATTATATTATATTATATTATATTATATTATATTATATTATATTATATTATATTATATTATAATCCAATTTGAATGCCATTTAATGTGTAGGTGTGCATGTGTGTGCAATTTGTGTAAGTGTGTGGGGTGTGGTGAGTGTGTGGTGTATTTGAATTAATATGAGCGATATTATGCATGATAAAAGAAAGTGTCTAGTAGCTTACGTATCTATTTGAGAATGTTCAAAAGCGCTTCTGTTTCACTATAAGAGAGTCCTGAAATTTTATTTTGCTGTGGATCTTAACAGAAAGGATCGTAACAAAAGAGTCAGTTAATGTAAATACGTAAGATTTTTACTAAGAGACTCTGTTTTCATTTTATCATTTTGTTTTCTTAATACGCAGGATAGTAGGTTAGTAAATACCTACCTATCATTTTCCTTCCTTGACCCGTGTTGCTTTGGGTCCGCGCAACGTTTTCTTCTTCCTTATGACCAAAACAAAACATTACAAATACGTATGTAGGTCTTTATTGTAATAATATGATTTTTCCTGCTATGTATTTATAAACGTGAAAGTTTTTGCGAATGAATGGATAGAAATTTGTTGATGAAATTTAATAGTAATATATATTATACATCAGAATAGCACAAAGGTTATAAATTAGGCATTTAGAAAAGATATTGGGAGTACTAATTCCAAGCGGCCACGCTCTACACCTCTCTCTGTAGTCGACACGCAAACCAATTTTTTTTTTCATGTTATTTGTAAGCAAAAAGGAAACCAAAAACCCGCCATACCTACCTGATACAAAATATTTACCGCTGCCTTTGAAACCCGCAACTTCAAAGCGGCAATCCTTTTTACGTTGCAGCGAGTGTGCGTTGTATTTGTATTTTTCAGTTCAAGTTACAAAGTTACAAATGTACGTGACATCTCTGTGGCATTCATGCCCTATAGATAGAAGCATAGAAAAACTTTTAGATAGCAGCAATAGGTGTCTAATGTCTAAAAGGACTTACGTAGTGATGTGCATCTAATTTTCCTGGAACCTACACAGTTCTAATCAAACCAAAAATTTATTTCTCCTTGAAAATCTGTGTAATGGAAATGGAAAATGGACGCAAGAGTTCTATATTCAGACTCAAAACTTCCCTCCATTTTTAGGGTTCCGTACTCTAAAAGGTAAAAAAAGGAACCCTTATAAGATCGCTTTCTTGTCCGTCTGTGCGTTTGTCCGTGTGTCACCACCGATTTTCTCAGGAACGGGTTGACCTAGTAAGTTGAAATTTATATCAGATACTGAACTCTATAGTCCCTATAAGGTGTATAAAAATGAAGGACCTGAGTCAATACTATAAAAAGATATAAGCAAATTTAACTTGTAAGTACCAAAATTTACCTTAATTTCCACCTTTTTTATTTTTGGAATTTTTCTTTTATTTGTGCTGTAAGGCCTTACTTTTTGCTAAAAATCGTGATTCTAGGTCAACGGGAACTACCATATAGGTATTCGACCCGCAACCTATAGGGTACTTTCGGTTGACCTAGAATTGTCAATTTTGGATCTAAATTTGCCCATATCTTTAAAACTTAGCCACCAATAAAAATTATACCAATTTTTTTATGGCGGTATGTACGGAACCCTCGGCGCACGAGTTCGACTCGCACTTGACCGGTTAATTTCATTTTATAAATGATTAATGATTTTATTTCTGTAAGTTGGTTTATACAAACACTTTTACATGCCGATCATATTAATTAATTATTTAAAAATATTGCCGAACATACAGGATTGCTTAATGTTTACTAGAGATAATTTGAGAAGCTGTGTGATTCATTTGTTTTAACTAGCAGTGGTCTCTAACTGCCTATACACATAAGTTGAAGTAAAGGAGATTGCCCATACACAGGCCCCTTATGAGGTATCGTGTCTGCGATTTCAATATTATCCAATAATAGGATTTATGTTTTGTGTTTTTTTCCATTCGTGTCCCTTACTTTTTATGTACATACAACAACAGATCAGGTTTCTTCACTTGGACATTTTTATGCACCTTATTGCATTGTAATAAGGGTTCATTTCAAGAACAGAAACATCGTTATTTCTCGTGAACCCCGCAAAATAAATAAAAATGTTTTCTAATTATGAATATAACGTGTTTTTTCTACAATATACAACCAAATTCATCAAGATACAAACATTTTTTCAAAGGGGCCAAGTTCCCTTACAAAATGGGCATTCCCCTTTCTAAGGTGGTTATTCAATCATATGAAAAGAACGTCATTTTTGAGAATTTGGGAATCGAGAAAAAAGTGAAATTTCACAGACATGTCACGTTCAAGCAGGCATAATTTCATTATATGAGATAAGAAAGATCGAGTAGTGTTTCTGTTATTTTAAGATACAACTCTCGTATTCTTTTTTAAGTTTCACTTCTAGCACAAGTACGGTGCTGCACGAGATTTTATTAATAAAATAAAATAGCAAGAATTACAATTTCTCCTTCATCTAATTCTAGTTATCTCTCAGTCCAGTAAGTATTTAATGCTACATTAGGTTAAAAGATCGTTGCAGTAGTCACATTAAGAAGATGTAGGAGCAATCAATTAGTCGCTGAAGTAAAATAGTGCAACACTGTCATTAGAATAAGTGGTCAATACGTTACGAAGACTGTTTATTGTTTCTACTGAACGGTATGCAATCAGCACAGTAAAGATAGATTTATCTAATGATTGATTGATTGATGATTTATTTAATAGTAAATTACCAGTCAAGTGCGAGTTGGACTCGTGCACCGAGGGTTACGTAAAAACAGCTACATTCACCAAATAGGTAACTTTACCAAAGTTCATAAACAATGTAAGCACCAAACGAAAAGATAAACTGGATTGAGGGAAAAATTTAACTTTGCCGTCGACAAAGAAAAAGACAAAGATATTTTATTTCAAGTAGGCCACCAAGCGGCACTTTTGAAATTAAAATTTACAAGTAATAATAGTTGATTCTACGGTGCATTCGGAAAGTAGCTTGTAATGGAGAAGAATGCACAAGAAACTCCATACTTAATCTTTTAAGAATATTTTTTTTAGTATATTTAGGTACTACAGGTAATATTTAGGTTGAATAATATTCGTTAAAAATATTTGTTTTTAATAATTTATCAGACAATACTTTTCCACTTACATAGAGAGACATAAACTCACATCTTTTTCCGATGCAGAAATTACGATCGCCACCTGCTAAGATTCTCATCTATATAATTCTTAATATCTATTAGTTCAGCCAGGCAGTATTCTCATTCTCACGTTATATGGGCAATCAATTATTTGCTGAAGTAAGTTAGTGTAATTCGATCATTAGGATTAGTGCTCAATACGTTACGAAGACTGTTTATTGTTCTTACTGTACGGACTGCGCTTAGTACGGTGAAGATGTATTTGTCTAATGGTACATTGTATGAAACTCGTGGAACGAATCTAATATGAAACATAGGTACACAATACATTCTGAGAAGGATTTTACTGCGGTTGAGTAGTTAAAGTTCGCGAGCACATTCGCAAGAAGTTGGCAGTAGTATCGTCACAACGCTATTGTTTTTCAATTATTAATCTATTATAACTAATGTTCTATATGTTTAGTTTATTCTTTTGAGCATATGTGGTATAATTATATTGTATTTATAGTTTATATATTTTTTTACATATACCTGTTTCGTTTAACTGTCAATATTGCACCTACCACTAGTTGCCTCTGCATCACCCAAAGGTCGACTGAAATAAAACGCCTAAGCCATTAAATCCGTCTGTGTATGTTTGTGTGCATGAAGTATTAAATAAATAAATCACAATTTATTCGAGCACTATACTCTAGACTTCATAATATGGACTAAACTCCACTCGATGACCACTTGTTTCTTTTTAAAGCTGCTAAGCTGCCATCTTCGTCTGGGCCTGCCACGATGTTTCTTGCAGGTGTGAGAATTAGTCTACTCAATTTCATGTAAAGTTAGAAAATACTTTTTGTTTTGTAGACCGAAGAAAACGCAAGAAACCTGATACCGAATAACCAAATTAAAACTTGTTCTCACAGCAATATAACGTTATCGACTTTTAATTGTAAAGGTGTGAACAGGTCAGCGGAATGTGTGAGAAACTTATGCAAGAGTGCCGACATCATTGCACTCCAAGAGACCTGGATTTGGCCACACGATATGGGATTTCTAGGAAACCTAGATGACAACTTCGCGTACTACGGCAAGTCAGCCATTGACACGTCCGTCAAAGTGATCACAGGAAGACCATACGGTGGAGTGGCACTGCTGTGGAGAAAATCTGTGTTTCCATCAGTATCAACAGTGAAATGTTTCAGTGATCGATTGGTTGCGATAAAAGTTGAATACGAAAGCCGACCTATGTTGATATTTTCAGTGTATATGCCCTACGACAACGGTAAGAGTGACAATTTGACTTTGTTTACACAAACTTTCAGTGAGATTGTTGCTATAATTGAAAGTAGTAGTATTGAGTGTGTAATTATACTGGGGGATTTTAATGCCAACCCTGGCTCGCGGTTTTTTGACGAACTTACTTCACTTTGTAAAGACCAGACATGGTTTTGCGCGGACTATGAGCTGCTGCCGAAAGATACACATACGTTTGTTTGTCAAGCGAGCGGCTCGCGTCGTTGGTTAGATCATTGTTTGATAACAAGCGCAGCCAAAAACTTAATTACTAAGGCAGCAGTCTCATATGGGGTTTACCAGTCTGATCATTATCCTGTTTTGTTTGAATGTAACTTAACTAAAATTAATCAGAAATTACCCGCTCAGAATTCTCTTAGTAATAAGGTGCGCTGGGGTGAAAGAAATAGTGATCAAATTAATAATTATTATAAGTATTGCAATGATAAACTAAAATTGATAGATTTTCCCGATCAATGTATCACGTGTTCTCATAAAATGTGTAATTATATGGATCATAAATTAATAATAAACAATTTGTATTTGGAAATTATATCTACTCTCCAAGAGGGTGCACAGTATACATATGTTGGCAGTAATCGCATAAAGAGACATAAATATGTCACAGGCTGGAACAAATATGTCAGCGACGCGCACAGGGAGGCTCGTACTTATTACCAAATGTGGCTATTGCATGGTGCACCCACTCAGGGCTCCATGTATGAGAAAATGCGCGAAACACGAAGAAATTTTAAAACCAAATTAAAATTTATTCAAAATAATCAACAACAAATAAAATTAGATATTTTGGCTAAAAGTCATTCGAAAAAGGAGTTTTCTAAATTCTGGAAGTCCACTAACAAATTAAATACCAAGCCGAGTCTCCCTGCAAGTGTCGAGGGTCTGAGTGAACCGAAAGAGATTGCCAACCTTTTTCAAAGACATTTCAAGGTTCAGTCTCTCTTGCAAATGGGCCCGCGGGTGTTCGATGATGAGGGGAAATTGTCGGGGTCTGGTGAAATTGCCGTAATATTTACAGCTACACAGGTGGCTACTGTTATTAAGAAAATGACAAGAGGTAAGTCGCCTGGCCACGACGGCCTTAGCGTCGAGCACCTGAAGCATGCGGGGCCACACTTGTGTAGGGTTCTTGCCCTTCTTTTTAATTTATGTCTCAGTCACCGTTATTTGCCGCAGGACCTTATGCGTACAGTGGTGGTTCCGATTATTAAAGACAGGACGGGGGACGCCTCTGACGTGTCCAATTACAGGCCTATTTCGTTAGCCACGATTGTCGCCAAGGTCTTGGACAGTTTGCTTGATCAACAGTTGGCTAAACACGTTGAACTCCATGACGCACAATTTGGCTTTAAATCTGGATTATCCACGGAAAGTGCCATTCTTTGCCTCAAGCAAACTGTTCAATATTATACTTCCCGAAAAACACCTGTGTTTGCTTGTTTTTTGGACCTGTCAAAGGCGTTCGACCTGGTGTCGTATGAGGTACTATGGGATAAGTTGCGGAGTGATACAACACTACCTAATGAAATTACATCCTTGTTTCGTTATTGGTACCACCACCAGAGGAATAGTGTCAGGTGGGTTGAGGCTCACTCGGATGTGTACCGGCTGGAGTGCGGGGTGAGGCAAGGGGGGTTAAGCTCACCACGCCTCTTCAACTTGTACATAAACCAGCTAGTCGGTGAGCTTAGCAGCGCCAGAGTTGGATGTCATATTGATGATGTTTGTTTGAACAATATTAGTTATGCGGATGACATGGTGCTGCTAAGCCCATCGATCGGCGCTTTGAGGAAACTGGTGGCTATTTGTGAGTCCTATGCAGTGTCCCATGGGCTCAAGTACAATGTAAAAAAAAGCGAACTTATTATGTTTAAGGCGATTGCCATGAACTATTCTGATGTTCCCGGTGTCTCGCTCTGCGGCACTCCTTTAGCATGGGTGACAAAATTTAAGTACTTGGGTCATTGGGTCACTGAGGATCTTAAGGACAATATGGATATGGAGAGGGAGCGCAGGTCGTTGGCTGTCCGATGTAACATGCTGGTTCGAAGATTTGCACGTTGTACAAATCAAGTTAAAGTAACCCTTTTCAAAGCTTTCTGTCAATCATTCTACACGTGTAGTCTTTGGACCCGTTTCACTCAGAGGGCATACAGCGACCTGCGTGTCCAATACAATAACGCGTTTAGGATACTGTTGGGGCTGTCGTGGCGTTGTAGTGCGTCCACTATGTTTGCGGAGGCGCACACAGACGATTTTTACGCCATTATTAGAAAGAAGACCGCCTCCTTAGCCGGCCGGCTGCGCTCCGCCACCAATAGTCTCCTGAGCGTGTTCTCAGATCGGTGGGACTCCCCTCTCCTGCGGCACTGGGTGAGGATCCATACCAATTGATATTTTAAATACTTTTTGTCTCCTTATTACTAACACTAGTTATTAAGTTATCTTGTTGCTACTAACACTATGGACTCATGTCTGAAATAAAGAATTTGAATTTGAATTTGAATTTGAATTTTCATTACGTAACTAAAGGGAAAACCACCTTTGCAAAATGAAGCTGGCTCCCAACTTACCCAAGGGAGGCTGCCCACGGCGAGTTTTCGCAGTGATACAGTCGCAAGTTGTCGTCGGCGACCTCCCTAATACATATAAAGCTAAGTATACAAGAAGGATCTCCCAAGAGAAAATTCACACAATTACTAAAGAATGAGCTAGCTTGGGACAGAAAGAAAGAAAGATAAGAAAGAAGGAAAGAGAGGAAGATAAGAAATGGAAGTCAGTGAAACCTGGACGGTTAGCAAGAGGTAATGGAAGAGGAAAACTTGTTGTGCCGTCCCCAATTTATACATATTCCACAAGCACATTCAGAATCATTACCAGATCAAATCATTAGGCGTTTGATCACTTCGGTGATCTTAATAAAACGAGATTAATTATTCATTAGACATCTGCAACACCAAGGGCAATAGCACAAAAATAGACAGAATTGCAGGATTGTAAAGGTTAGGTAATCTCGAAGTACTGACCCGATTCGGGGGGTATTACCTTATCATGTATATAGTCTAGGACAATAGAATAGAATAGAATAGAATACTCTTTATTATGTACACCATATAAGTTACAGAAAGTATAGACGAAGAAAACATTGCACTGGGTGACACAATGGGCGGCCTTATCGCTAAAAGCGCCATCTAACGAATACCTACATAAGTACATGGCCACTGTTTTACCTGCAGACAGTCGTGTACAAATTAAAGAAACATACTAGTTTCTTTACATCTCCCTCCTCAAAGAAGAAAATTTTTACCAAAATTGAAACACTTGAGTAATTAAAACTAAATCTAAGTTTACAGTAATATAAAATTATATAATTTCTGTTTTTATGTAGGTATTGGTATAACTTTTGTGATATGAAAGAGATTTGACTCTAACTTTTAATGACCTGTATTAATTCTATATATTGAACTTGATATCTTTTCAATAATTTTAAAGGGACCAATCTTCAGTTCATCTAATTTGTTCCCATTCTCTAAATGTACCAAATCCCCTGTCTTGAAATTAAATTGAGTTCTTTTTTTATAAAATATTTGTTTATTCTTTAATTATTTATTGTACACAAGAAAAAATAATACATACACAACATGAGTGATTACAAAGTTGATGTACAAAGGCGAGCTTAACTCTAAGAAGAGTTTTCTACTTAATAATAAATAGAA